>JBBBDQ010000176.1:480000-975000 GCA_037127315.1 Ascarosepion bandense | reverse complement strand
ATCATCAAAGCGAAGACACAAACTGGATCCATCTGTCTAAAACGAAAAGAAAAATGCGGTCGGAAGAGAGAAACAACGCCAAGAGACGACGTATACGTGATCAGGGAAAGTGTGAAAGATCCTAGGATAACATTATTCATTTTGTTTTAATTAATTTGCAGAAGGATGCATATGAGAAAAGTATAATTTTAAGGTATGCTATATGTTAGGGATCACCCCTTTTGATACGTAAGAATGGACACGTTTGATGTGTACATATAATCCTGTCTATTTAGAGAACGTTTGTAAAGAGTAATTGTAGAGTTGTAAATCAGTTGCTTAGTTGGTCAGTAAGTCGGTGCAGAGTATGTGGAGTTGTTTGGATATAGACTCATTACCCGGACATACTATTTCGCTGCAAGACTGTATATATTGATTTTTAATAGTAGTATTCCTGAATTGACTAACCTGTATTCCAGTTTGTATATTTTTGTTCAATATAACTTACATGTTCTATCTCCATATCTGTTTTGTTATTTATTATTTTGTGTGGTTTCCCACACGGAATAAACAACACTGTATTTATGGGTAAAAGTGCTCAGTATCAGAGACAGAGTATCTGTAAATATAAAAAGTGAAACAGAGAACAACAGCAAGCTACGCTGGTATGTTTTTCTGCTTGAACGCAATTTTCAGTACATGATGCTAATTGTTGATAGTTAAAATCCGTTTATCTCACAAGAGCATAGTAGAGCCTTGTTTGATCAGAAATTTAGTGCTATGATAGTGAGACTCGCGTGACCTCTCCAGGGCGAACACCTGGGCGATGATCCCTGGAGGCTATGAACTTCCAAAGCTATATGGAATTCCTCTCTTCCGTACCGGCAAGAGAAATACAAAGCAACAGAGAGGTCGGTTTGACTGTAAGAGTTGTCGGAAATTCGTCACTGTTTACAGTCAAATGGCTTCAGCTTTCCATTTCGAATCTTCTGCAAGGATTTGTTGCCATAACCTTTTTACATGTTTGGATATGACCGCAAGAAAATGGAAATTTAAAATAAGAGTTTTATTTTCTCTAAATTGACTGCGTTCCAGAACCTGAGAAAATCCGTTTACCCAAAGTAGATAGTTATAAGACGCGTTGATAATCCATAAAAAAAAATGGTCGACTTCACCCAAACTCCAAAGCGTTGATAATCCATAAAAAATGGTCGACTTCACCCAAACTCGAAAGCGTTGATAATCCATAAAAAAATGGTCGACTTCACCCAAACTCTAAAGCGTTGATAATCCATAAAAATGAATCAAATATTCGATGAAATCAATAAGTATTCTTTTTTTTAAATTATTTCCTGTTTCGTTATGTCTTCCTTAAATATTTTTGTAAAAATCTGCCATCGTCATAGAAAAGACAATGCCACCCAGTGTCGCCAGTGGAGTGTAGGAGGCATGGTGGAATATAGGAAGCACGATAGAGTAATTAATAGCATCTCGTATTGAGACATACAGTTTTAAGGAACTCTACTCGAATTCATTGAATTAATTTACGTGCTAATAACCTTGATTTAGGTATGAATCCGTCTCTTCCACACAGCTATTGGTAATTAGCAGAACAGACTTGTTCTACAGCCTTGGTTAGCAACCAGTCTACCGTCGTATGAGGTGGCAGTTTACTGTGAAAAAAATCTTCACACCACATACGGTTGGGGACCACCTGTGGAGCTAAAAGGTCCCATGACACTTTTAGGGAAGAATCCGGCTCAACTCACCCAGGGCGAATGCCACCACCGATACAAGTAAGTAAGTATTGCCAGTGCAAGTGTTATATTTCAAATAACAGATACCTTACCTTATATTTTTTAACCGATAATCTTCAGGGAACCTTAATCTTCTTCTTCATGCCGTGTACTTTCAGGACGTAGGCGATCATGGACTTCCATTTGTCCCTGTCTCCTGTCACTCTTAATATTTTTCCTCTCTCAAAACTGGCTCCACCATCCATTTCCTCAAGCTTATCAAATACGTCTCGCGTTGCTGTCCTCTGTCTCTCTTTTCTTCTATTCGTCCTGTCAGTATTAGATTCTCCAGGCCCTCTTTCCTCATTACGTGCCCCAGAAACCCCAGCAGTATCTTCCTGATGTTAATTATGAGTTTTCTTTTCGTTTGCATCCACTCCAACACCTCGTCATAGCTCATGTGCCCAATCCATGGTATCATCAGTATTCTTCTGGAGAAACATTTCTACTGTCTCAAGCCTCTCTTTGATCTTGAAGAAATCGTCCAGCACTCGCTGTCATACAGAAAGACAGTATAGTTATAAAATTTATTTTGATTCCATTTTTTATTCCATTCGACAAACTTCCCGACTGGGTGTCACCTTCTTTCTACTTTTTTCTACCCTAATTTCTCCATTGTGTCGCTGTACACCAGAACTGAGTATTGAAGACGTTGGGAGATGGTTAATGTTTTTTGCTTTGGTCTAGTGTCAGACATAACCGAACTTCCTACAGCTTACGTGTTTTATCCAAAATTATCATCATCAGAAGGTTTTCATCGTTATCAGAAGGATGGTTGTCGGCAGGTTGGAATATGTGGTATTGTGTGGAATATAGTACAAATAAAATATACATTTTTCATATTAAAATAAAAATTTATTAGAAGAATAGAATAACAAGAATTCATAAAGATTAATGTTCAATGATAAAGTTAAAGGTATCATGATTTGTAGAAAGTGTTCATAGTAGTAATTGTTGAAAGTGTATATGCGTACGTACGTACGTATGTATGTATCCACTAGAAATGTCTTTGGATGGAGAAGAAGAAATAAAAGAAATCAGCACGCGAAGAGGAAAGAGAGAGAACAAGGTGCGGCCTGACCTTACCTCCGGGTCGATTTGAAGTTGAAGTTACATTTTAGTTTTGTCTTTCTTGCTGCTTCTATTCCTGACTGACTGACTGACTGACTGACTGATTTGACTGACTGACTGACTGACGCTGATCGGGGCCCTTTTATTGCCATTAGATTTTTCACACTGACTCGCGAAGTCCTCAAGACTTGCAAGTCGCTCCCATTGATAAAAAATTAATTTAACACCTACTTGCGAAATCCTTTAAGCACATGTTCAATCATTTTACTATTTGAGAAAAACTAGGATTTTACACGTCATTGTGAATTTTTGTAAAAGTGAAGAAGAAAGTTGATTTTAATTCTTAATTTCTTATCCCACTACAATATCACCGAAATCGAACTCACGACTTTCAATTTTACTTTCATTTAACGCGACAAAAACAAAAAGGAAAACTTTTATCAACTCGAACAGTCTGAGTATATGGCTATCTGCGGAAGTCTTTACACCACAGCCTTGCATGCACGCGCTGATTTATAGAATGGGATTGGCGCGTCCGTTTACATGTTACAGACGATGGCCGATAAATTTACGAACAAAATGAACACGCAGTCGACCAATGATCTCATTATGTAAACGGAAAACCAGTAAAGTGACAGAGACGTTTACGCAGGTGCCCATATTCAACAATCCTAATGAAGAAATATATGATCCGTCTGTATATACCAGGCAATGAGTAGGAGAACACAAACACGAAGGGAGATGATGTGCCTTAATTCGCCAATGCTTAAAGAAGTGTGCATATGCCTGCATTTTAAACAATTTAATAAATTTTGCATAATTTAAAACAATACAAGTTTAGCCTATACTGCCTGGAAGCAATTGGATGTGTCTAACTACACTAATGATCTGTGATACAGCAAAACAGGTTTGTATGTGGAAAACTAATATATATATATATATATATATATATATATATTGTGTGTATTTTGGCAGCATTTTTTCATTAATGCAGGTTTCATTGAATAATATAGACAAGTTTTGTCTATTAATTTTGTGTAGGATCCGTTCATACCGTCTGATATACTTGATGGTGATGTCGTATTATCTTTATTGTTAATAGCTTAAATGTTCTATGTTTACTGTGTGTTATTATTTACTCTTTGATAATGGCTTATGTGAGCCGAAAGCTTAGACCTGATAAAAAATTCAACAAATACTGTGATTTTTTGTTGTCTTTTAACGACATCACCATCAAGTATATCAGACGGTATGAACGGATCCTACACAAAATTAATAGACAAAACTTGTCTATATTATTCAATGAAACCTGCATTAATATATATATATACATATATCAGCATGCAGTGTGGGTATAGAAGAATCCAAAGGAGTATCCTGTACATACAGTGGTAAGATAACTCTCTAAGAGAGCTCTAAATATATATGTATATAAATAAATATAGAGTAAATATAACAAAAATTAAGGCAGACATATTATTTCATTGTAAAAATTTACCATGGTAAAAATTTTATTTGCCATGAAATTACGTGTATGCCTTAATTTTTCTTATATATATATATATATATATATATATATATATCCAGTGCCCTAATTATTTTACATTCACTGCAAAAAATAAAAATAAAATAAAATAATAAAATATCCAGAAAACGACCATTCCTAAAAAAAACTCAATGAATCAAAAATATATAATCCTACCAACTAACTTTACCACATCTACAATCGTAAAGAATCTATCTATAGAACTTGTCAATACAACATACAAGAAAATAAAAGACTTAATGCATACTAAACAAAGCAATAAACTAAAATTTAAAAGGCAAAGTTACTCCATTGCCTGTAATAATTGTCGCAAAAATATGTAGAAGAGATCTCTAGAAATCTAAATAAAATATTATATGAACACAAGCGGGACATTTTAGCAACAATACGTCAAATGCGTTGGTTGCCCACCGTAACCAGACTGACCAAAACTTTTAAATGAAAAATGCTACACTAGTCAAACGTGAAAACTATTCCATACGACATAAATTTCTCGAGAGTGCCTTGATTGCATGTTCTACCAAATTTGGTAACTGCTACTCCTGTGTTCTCCCTTAACCGCTACCAACATTCATATTATGAATGAGTTCCTTATTACCTATTTCTACACTGACGATTGTGCGACTGCAATATTGACCCGCTCTATGAGTCTGCAAGAAGCATTCAGTTGCAGGTTAACAATAGAATGCAAATATCTAAACTTATTTATAAATAGAACTTTATCTGTGTGTGTGTATATGTGTGTGTGTGCCTCTGTGTGCGTGTGTGTCCCCGTTACCTATAGACTCCGAAATGGCTGAACCAATTTTACTGAATTTTACACAGTTGTACTATAAGCGTCTGCAAGTGTTCTTAAAATTTTGTGTCGAGGTACCCCCGATAAATATCGAAAATCGATAAACGAAAAAATCGGGTTATAAAAGGAGTGGTCCGATTTTAATCAAATTTGATACACTCATCGACAAAGACGATAATATATATAAAAGGCAAGATGTTTGTGCCTGTGTCTGTTTATCTGCCTGCATGTCTGTATTTTTTTCAGCCCTTTTATTTTAGTTTTTGCTCCGGGTTTGGCTCTAAGTAGATATAATTGTAGTTCTTAGTCTCAACCATGATACCATTTACTCAGCCTTCAAAATTCAGTTTAAGACGAAAAATCTTATTTGATATCGATGCCAAGAAATCAAAATTTGACTTACACCCATTCATTTTTCTTTCAGTCTACGGTTTCGCTTTAACTGGAAACAACTATTGCTTTTTAGTCTTTCGTGTCAACGTCCAAAGAGTCTGAGCTCCAGGACTATTGATTAGTTTTAAAGCTTTCATTACACCCGAGCAATGCCGGGCTATACTGCTAGTTGTTTTATACATATGGGATAACGATGTATGAGAAGAAACTTAAATGCAGAAGCATAATCTGATTCTACTCAAGATCACTTAGAATTTGTAGCCCTTAATTTTTACATTAACAGGAAAATATATTGAAATTACTTTTAAGCTCCACCAAGACGCTAAAAACAGGGTATCCATAGAGTTCGTGTGCACTTAAAAAAATTCTAACCTTATTGCTTTATTCCGCAGCTTGAACAATTAAACTTAAAAGATAATACAGTTTTTTAACAAGATGGAGTTCCTTATTTCTTTGCTCTGCGGGTTAGACAGTTTATCAATCAGCAATTTCCTACCAGATGAATAGGATGGATAGAATATTTTCACGTTCGTCAGATTAAACTCCATTAGAATTTTTGATTTTTTATGGGGACATGTGAAAACAATTGTATATGCAAGTAAACCTAGTTCATTAGAAGATTTGAAAGCTAAAATAACTAATGTGATTTCAGGCATTACTGTAAATGAGTTGGCAAATGCTTACCGTGAACTGCAAAATTTATATTACCCTTTGTATTGTTAATGATGGAGGACAAGTGGAAACTTCAATAAAATTTCAATAAAACCTTAAAAAATATATATTTTCTTTGTTCTAATCCTTTTTACAAATTATTTCTATCGCAAATACAAAGAAAGTTATATATATTTTTAAAGCGCACACGAACTTTATGGACACACTGTATTTCATATTCAATGCGTAAGAAAAGCCCAATAAAAAATTTAAAAATAGAAAAGCGGTCTTTCCCTAGAAACCCAACAAATCAAAAAGATATATTGCTTTACCCATTAAAACTGACACAACTAAAGAATTATATATATATATATATATATATATATATATATATATATATATATATATATATATATATTCTAAACATATACTATTAAATATAAGAGACAATGAATGTCTATTATGCTTGATCTTGTGCCGTTCTAAAAATCGTATTTTGGCTTTCATTTCAGGTGAAAATAAAGACAAAAATTCTCCAACATTTGGATAATTTTTTATTAAGTTGGTTCTAAGCGTTCGGCTCACATGAGCGATCTTCAGAGAGGTTACAAGGACGTTAACATAAAAATATCCACCATCAGCGACAATTTTATCTTGTGTTGACATAAAACATTGCTAGGCTTAGAGCCAACATAATAAAAATTATCCAAATGTTGGATAATTTTGTCTTTATTTTCACCTAAAATTAAAGCCAAAATACGATGTTTAGAACGGCTCATGATTAAACATAAATAAACATTCATTGTCTCTTATATTTAACAGTATATGCTTAGAAAATTATCTGCTGCCTCGATACACTAAATATACATATATATGTTGTAATGGTTGTTACTATGGTTTATAAAGTCATAGTATCACTACACAAGAATTTTCGCGTTTCGAAGCTACCTTTTTTAGGTGCTTCTCATCGGGTGACGAAGTTGGAATTAAAATTATCTGGTGAAAAACGGTTTATTTGTGGTGAATATGCTTTTTAATTGAAAGTGGGGTTGGGAGCTTATTTTGATTCTGTTGGCCATATTGTAGTCTTAGAATTAGGGATTGGGAGAGGTGGCTTAGTTCATGACAGGACCTATTTATCTTATCTGGATGTAGTAGTAATGGCGTCGTTGTTAATGATATATGTGGTGTGAGATTTTAGTCGTTTGTTTATGGTTCTTAAGGTGCTGCTATTTGGTTTAGAGGAGGGTATGGGTTATTTATTTTTGGGCAGGTCGCTTTGTCGTTTAGTTTAGGTTATTTTGTATTGGGATATATGGGGTTTTTTTGGGTTTTTTTTTGCAGTGTCGATAGTTTCTTTTATTTTTCTTTATTCAAGGTTGCAGTTCTTAGAATAGTGCAGGAAATCGAATATATATATATATATATATATATATATATATATATATATATATATATAAAAGGCATTGTGTGTGTGTCTGTTTATCTGCCTGTATGTCTGTATTTTTTCAGCCTTTTTATTTTAGTTTTTGCTTCTGGCTTGGCTCTAAGTAAGTATACTTGTAGTTCTTTGTCTCAGCCATGATACCATTTACTTTAGCCCTCAAAATTCAGTTTAAGACGAAAAAAACTTATTTGATATCGATAGCAGGAAATCAAAATTTGACTTACATCCATTCATTTTTCTTTCAGTCTACGGTTTCGCTTTAACTGGAAACAACTATTGCTTTTTAGTCTTTCGTGTCAACGTCCAAAGAGACTGAGCTCCAGGACCATGGATTAGTTTTAAAGCTTTCATTACACCCAACCAGCGTCGGGCTATACTGCTAGTGATATATAAAATTCTACACATCAGACCAATTTAGTGACAAAATTGAAAAATTCTGCGTAACGTATTTTGTTCTCTAGAAAGACATAACCAGACTAAATTAATTTTTTATTGATGCAAACGGGGACGTCTGTTACAATTATGCACCAGGCAAAAACGCTCTAGAGATAAAAACACTGATTTTCAGATTTTGAGTTTTATTTATTAAATTTTTTGGCAGACGTGTCTAGACACACAGTCTAGACGATCTCATTCAGTTACTCTACACTTTTGTTTTTGTTTCTATTATCTATTTTATTAGCTTCCTCTCTATCTACCTGTTCAGTTTCATATCTATCTAATCAAAAATAACTCGCTCTATATACCTCGACATACATACGCATTAATTTGTACAAGTTTATTCTCAGCCTCTTGTTAGTCATTTGTGAGTGATCGGACGCATGCGTAAATAGGCCAATGTTATAAACTTCACGAATGTTTTCAATATACAATTTAACCACTCTCCAATTTCCATTGTGGAGATGGTTATGGGATCTGTTGCAACTGGCAGTTAACGTCTTCCTTGAAGTGGAGAAATGTAGGCGAAAATAATAAAAATGTGTGGGCTAATATATAATACAGTAGCCATGTTGGAAACAAGCCGACCACTGATGTTGTCTGTGACTGGAGTAGACAAGATGGCGGATGGAAGAGAAATTTAACTGCAAAAAGTCGGAAAGACATTAAAGGCAGGATATTTAGCTATGGGAATTGTTATGAAACAAACAAACGCATCTGGTAAAGATGGCATAAAATGAAAGGAAGGAAAATAAAAGGAAGGAATTGTTATAAATAATAAGAGGAAAAGAAAAAAGGAGGAAATAAAAATAATAATGAATATAAAATTAAATGAAAAGATAAAGAAGACGAAAACAAAAATGAAGGAATATCTGAAAGATAAAACAATCAAAGGGTCAAAGGAGAAAATGGGGGACGAATGAACAGAAATCATAATATTAGCGTTTCCTTATGAGGAAATATTCATAAACTAACTGGCCTGTAATATTGTCGGTTAAAAGTTTTAAAAATACTTCTCTTCAATCATTTTTTAAGTCAGTTCGTTAAGTGCCATACGCTTGGACGATCATGTCCCTTTTGATACATAACTGACTAAACATTTTTTCCCTCAGTAGGTTGCCATTTCTTTCTATAGTAGACTCGTTGCCAACCGATTTCTCATTTCAAGCCGATATCCATTGCGCCACAATCCATTAGCTGTTATTGCTCCTTCCGGTATTAATGGGGGCTTCCTGTGTAGTTTTATTTTAAACTAGCAGTACAGCCCGGCGTTGCTCGGGTGTAATGAAAGTTAAAAACTAATCCATGGTCCTGGAACTCAGACTCTTTGGACGTCGGCACGAAAGATTAAAAAGGAATACTTGTTTCCAGTTAAAGCGAAACCGTAGACTGAAAGAAAAATGAATGGATGTAAGTCAAATTTTGATTTCCTGGTATCGATAACAAATAAACTTTTTTCGTCGCAAACTGAATTTGGAAGGCTAAATAAGTCCTCTGAGTAAATGGTATCACGGCTGAGACTAAGAACTACAATTATACCTACTTAGAGCCAAACCCGAAGCAAAAACTAAAATAAAAGGGCTGAAAAAATACAGACATACAGGCAAATAAACAGACACACACACAACTATCTTGCTTTTTAGATATATATATCATCGATTTTCTGCACTATTGTAAGAACTGCAACCTTGAAACTTCTGAATATCGTTTCTTACGTCTTTGTCTATGAGTGTATATCAAATTTGATTAAAATTGGACTAATCCTTCTATAATCCGATTTTTTCGACTATCGATTTTCGATATTTATCAGGGGTACCTCGACACAAGACCTAGCTAGGAACACTCGCAGACGCTTATAGTATAACTGTGTAAATTTTTAGGAAAATCGGTTCAGCCTTTTCGGAGTCTATAGGTAACACACACACACAGACAAATTTCCATTTATAAATAAATTTAGATAGTGTGAAAAGTGAACGCCTTGATTATGTCATTTTTTTACTTTTCAAGTTGTTGCTATTGTTGAAAGTCTACAAGTGTTGCGACTATTTTGCTCAGTTCTTGTTGTAGTTTTGTAGTGCCAATCAATGAAGCACGAAGAAGAATAGTTCTCACTAAAATACTATCAAAGATGAAGGAAAAACTTGAAGCAACTGAAATGTGGTTCTACAGAAGGTTGCTGCAAATATCATGGATCGAGCATGTGAATAATGATGAGGTCTTGAAAATGATGGAAACAAAAAGAAAATTAATACTGAGCATCAGAAAAAGACAGCTGAAGTTCCTGAGACACGCAATGAGGAAGGAGGGCTTGGAGAACTTGATACTAACAGGCCAGATAGAGGGAAAAAGAGACAAGGGAAAGCAACGGATAACATATTTGAAGGACCTAATCAGGTGGATGACAGAACGAGGATTGCATGGTGTAACAGGAGAAGACATGCTCAGGGCCACCAGGGATAGGGAAACGGGGAAGGCCATGATTGCCTACGTCCTGAAGGGACAAGGCACATAGAAGAAGAAGAATACCTACAAGCTTCATTCACTGAATCATTGATTTGAGAAAGCGGTTGTATACAGTAGACAGTTTAGACATTTCTGAACTAATTTACTACTACGCATGACATCCATTTCAATGCTACACTATCGGCCATAATTATTAGGACACCCCAGTTCTTTTTAAAGAAAAAAACGTATTTCATAGTATTTTTAGTATGTATTCCCAAATGAAAATAAAATGTTTTTTTATTATTATTACTTTGTAAAATTTTACAAGGCATGGAAACAAAGATGAACTAACAATTATTCACTTGGCAATAAGTACTAAATGATAGTATGAAATTTTTTTAAAACACTGGGTCGCCTATTAATTATGGCCGGTTGTGTACATCAATTTCTATCTTCAGCCTACCTAAATCCCATTTAACTCTCTAAATTCCATCCACCCGATATCCTTTCTTCGGCATCCCCTGTACCCTGTTCTTTTTTTTTTTTTTTTTTTAACTGTAACGCACTGCGCACCAGTGGCAGTTTTGCCTTGCTTGGGGTCAAATGATTACAAAAGAAATAGGAAATTCTCTATCTGATAAGGGTGTTTAAGGACATGGCTCAAGTTTTTAGGTTAATATTAGGTTGTCCCAAAAGTTCGAAAACACTTGCAAAAAATTGAAATTTTACTCGCCAAGTAATCTGAGGTTACCAGAAAACACTTGCCAAAAATTGAAATTTTTCTCGCAAAAACAACAAAAATTATTGCACAAAATAAAGACCATCATTTTCCAAGACTTTCTGCCATCGATCTGCAAGCTTTCGGATCTGGTCAAAGTACCATTCAGCCGGCTTCAAATCAAAGACTTCTTCACACGCTTCCTCGACTTCATCAAATGAGTCGAATCGCCGGTCCTTCAGAAAGTGTTGCATTGAGCGGAAAAGGCCGTAATCTGATGGAGCACAGTCAAGACTGTAGGCTGGATGTGGCAGAACCTCAATGCCGTCCAGCTCTTCAAATTGTCTTTGGTCTTCCTGGCGGTGTGTGGCTTGGCATTGTCCTACTGCATCAAAGCGCGCTTTCGGTTGATCAGAGCTGGGTACTTTTGCTTCAACTTTTCGTAGATCCGCTCAGGTTACTGACAGTAAAATTTGGCACAGATGGCACAACCACTCGGAATCAACTCAAAATGCACAATTCCTTCAAAGTTCCACCAAACGCGCAACATGACTTTCTTGCCGAATCGATCTTGTTTCGGAACCGACGGCGTCTCTTGCCCTTTCTGAACCCATCGCTTGTCTCGATTGTGCTGGACCAGATAGATCCATTTCGCAAGTGTTTACGAACTTTTGGGACAACCTAATATTTTGCCTTGCAGTGTTGGATGAAACTACTTCTAGCGCAGATTATTTTATGTTCAGTTTCCATATTTCCGGTAGTAAATTGGTTATGATTTATCCATGCACATAGAGATGTTTTACAATGAATGCTTTCGTAAATTTTGACCTGTTATCTTCGGAAAATGAATACCAAATTCTTCTTATATGGAGACGCTCAATCCTAAAACTGCTATTATCATCGAAACTACGACAAATCACAATTTGGGTAATTGGTATACTTTAAGCTAAGCACCATGCATGGTTTTCCTCTATGTCTGGTATGTGATGTCTGTATTACAATATGGCACTGGACAAAATAAAGAAAGACCAGAAGCAACCGAAATGTGTTTCTACAGAAGAATGCTGTAGATATCTTGAACTGAATAGGTTAGCAACGACGAGGTTTTGGAGAGGATGAAAACGACAAGAAAACTTATATTTAACATCAGCTGACGTTTTTGGTATGTTATGTCGCCAAGTATAAATGAATAACTCAACAACAGAATCAGAATATAAGTTGTATTCCGCGGAAAGACGGTTAGTATGTACAGAAGTGATTAGTAATATTTACAACAGAAAGATACAAGAGTCCAATCCGTCGTAAGACGTGTGTATACGTGATTACTTCCGGTACGTCACTGGAAGTGTGACTAACTCTTCACTGACTCGCACTGACTCTTCAGTAACTCATTAGAGACTCTCAAGTGACTCTCTACGACTCATTATTTTGTCGTCCCTCCCAGTAAGGGCAACATATGACACATGGTCAGTTTATATCTGGGATTTCCGGGCTATATGGCCCGGCCAAAAAATGTCCGTCTATTTTTGCCCAGTCGTGCCTCTATCCTTCGGCGGTATATGTAATGAGGAGGAGAGTTTGAAGAATTTAATACACACGGAACAAAAGAGAGACAGAGGAAATCAACGCATGACATACTTGATGGGCTTGAGCAAATGGATGGCAGTGCAGGGTTTGGAAGGAGTAACAAGAGAAAGGGTGATAAGAGCTACAAGAGATAGGGAGATGTGGAAGGCCATGATCGCTTACGTCCTGAAAGGACACCGCTCATACAGGAAGATAGCATAGAATGTTTGTATAGGGTTTACCTAATATGTAAGTCAGCCTAATAGTATCTGCTTGAGGCACAGATATTTACCCAAACATTAAGATATAAACAAATAACGAACGAATTTCAAAACGCCGTAAAAAAAAAACGTAGATGAAACGTTTATTTTTTAGTTTTTTATTGTAATTCTATAGTTCCGATTTATGAGCCTCTAAGAAGAATGGCCCTCACTAATACCTACAAGCCTTATTTGCTCATTGACTTGAGAAATCGGTTGTATGCAGAAGATAAATATTTTAGCGTTTACTGGCAAGCCGGGAAAGTGTCAGATGACCTACCATGGGCATTGCATGCATTAAACTATTCACCAAAAATTCAACTCTATGGACGTAGAAAGAAGAGTATTGGCAGTAAAGGTCTGTGTGGTCGATACTATAGAATGGAACAAGTTTAAATATTTGCTACGGAAGTAGCAATAGGTTAAAAAACTTTGCGTCTGGTGGAAAGTGACTGTATAGTGGGAAATGTCATTCTCTAACAGGACCCTAAAATGATTTGTAATTTTCTCAAAACTGAAAAAAGGATTGAGTAGCTCCAGACCCGTATTTTTTTTTATAATGAGGTTCAACCTGTACGGCTGGGAGATACTCGTGGTAGGGTTACAAAAATATGTAACACACTTTATGCGGATAGTTAGGGAAAATAACGGTTAAACTTGAACAGGATAAGATTGTAGTGATTAGGGAAACATCCTCTTAGAAGTCGGTTCCACAGAGCATTGGTTCAAGGGAAAAATCTGCTCGAATAGAACTTACGTCCCACAATAGGAGAATGAGGGTCGTTTGTTACCTCCTGCGTGACATGACGGCTCCTAGCCATGGAAGTTAGGATTGGGGAAACTGTACACTTTCTATTGAAGTAGAGGCAGAGCAGTAAAACGCTTCCTGCATCTTGTCTGTGAGAGAAGGGTTGCAGGGTAGAAAATAATTTGTCACCCACAAGGACGCGGAGATGATTTTGAATCATAGTGAAACTAAAAAGTGGAGATTATGGTGCTGCTGTCCATCTATGACATCAGTATATATTTGACGCTTAATATGGCTCTTGTATTGGTAGGTATGTGCGTTGTGGTGCAATGGATATCGACTCGGTACGGCAAATCAGGGAGTCGAGTTTGAATTCCTGTTGAATTCATTGCATTCACTTACGCACAAGTACTTCTGGGAAAGGTATTAATCCGTCTCTTCCCTCCAGTTATGGGTTGAATAACAGGACAGATTGAGTTCTATGGCCTTGGTTGGAAAGCAGTCTACCGCAGAAAGCAATAGCAACCTACTGCGGGATAATCTTCTGCCCAGTCAATCATGTCTCTTTCGAGACATGGTCGTCCAAAGCGTATATAACGTATGGCACTTAACGGACTGACTTGTAAACACTGCACAGGGCGGACACGCCTCACGCCGGGCTCAGGTCGGCTGTTTGATGTGACGCTCGTTCTCGATGACGGTCGTGACGATCCCAGTTGTGACACGGCCACCCGATCGCGGCGATCCCGTCCGATGATGTCGCCACAAAAGCTGGACTACAGGAGGGATTTTGCAACAACGGACCACTGTCCCACGTTGTGATTAGATCCCAGAAGTCTCGTTGTGCAATTTCAATAGTCGTCCCTTTTAGCCAGTCCGGACACTGGTGTACACTTATGAGTTGAAAAAAATAAACACGGCACCAAAAAAATAAAAAAATAAAAAATAAAAAAATTAATAAAATAAATGAACGAAGTCGAACAGGCCTGGAGAGCCACGTAGAATGTCTTTATATAAAGAAAAACAAAACAAAACAATATCTGTCTTTTCCCAAGAATACAGTTGTCGAAAATTATATACAATCGTCGGAAATGATATACAGTTGTTTAAAATGCTGGTTGCAACGGAGAGAGAAAGTTTGCCAAAAGCATCATAGCTTCCAATCGTTAAATGAAATGTTTAATCTAAGTTTCGTAATGTACTTCTAAAACAGCAAAGTTCTTTCGGGCTCTTGACGGAATCTGACGGAATGTGCCGAATCGGAGCGGCTGCTAGCGGAGTGTGTGGGAGTACTGACGGCGGTGGCGCTCTACCCCAAATCTGAGCTAACTAGCTCTCTAACTGACTTTTCGTGTCGAGCATCTATTTTTATAACCAATTTCGATCCTCTCTGGGGATCCGGCAGGCTCACAGTCTTCGGCCAATGAAAATTGGTCTCCGCCCCTTCGATTTGCGGATGTCATAGCTCGTCCAATGAGATCATGCCAACTCACATCGAACCGAATCCAGCTTGGGTCACATCGGACTGTTGTGCTAAACAGTGGCCTTGACATCCGGGTAACCTTATCAAATCACTCTGACACTTGTTTTGTCTACACGTTTTCAGATTAGCGGAATCAACATTTCAAATCTAAGAGAAATTTATATGAACATGAAAAGATTCGAAATTTATGTAATCATGAAAGACGAGAAATGATTATTTTCCCAAAATAACTTTATTTATGCTCCCGTGTTTTTAGAAGCACTTGATGGTACTAAAATTATTTTTTCCTCAGCTCACATCGCGTGAGGCAATTAAACACTAATAATATCACCAATATCAATTTCTCTCTCCGTTGTTTTAAACCAACCAAAGGAAAGTATCGCCGCGGGAGAAGGAAAAGTATCACCATGAGAGATAGTGTCACAGACTGATTGGTAGGGGATGACACGACAGGTCACGTACTTATATTTTGGGGATGATCTGACACGAGCACACGTGAAGCCTAACAAAAGAATTCGGTTACTTTCTGGGGCGATACAAGGAGTAAACCGATTTTCGAGCATCATTTTGCGTTGTGGTGCGGTGAATGAGAAATGAACGAGAAATCGGAGAGTATAATTCGAATTCCAGTTGAATTTGTTACATACGCACACATACCATTGGAAAAGGTATTAATCCGCTACTTCTCCCTCCAGCTATGGGTTAAACAACATGACATATTGGATTATATAACCTTGGTTTGCCACCGATTTACTGCAGAAAATAATGGCAACCTACTGCTGGAATAACTTCTGCCGAGTCAGTCATGTCTCAGACAAGATCGTCGAAATGGGTATTACGTCTGGCACCTAATTGACTGATGTGATATAAGTTTTTCGTCTGTTATATTCATATTTGTTCGTTTACCTGGGAAAAGTGCGTTGTGATGCAAGGGATATCGGCTCGAAACGAGAAATCGTCGAGCCGAGTTCGAATTCTAGTTGAATTCGTTGCATTCACTTATGTGCAAATAAGGGACAGTTATTAATCCCTTGCTACTCTCTTTCTAGTTACTCTCTCTCTAGGACAGATTGGGTTTCTATAGCATTGGTTAGCGACCGATCTTCCGCAGAAAGTAATGACAATCTGCTGCGGGGAAATCTGCCAAGTCATTCATGTCTCTTTCGCCTAAGTGTGTATCACGTACGGCACTTAGCTGACTGAAGGATATATGTTCTAATTGCGGTCTAGTTTCTACTTGAATTGCAATATATGTTCAAAGCTTGAAAAACCATTGGTAGTGAAAGCTTTTTTCATGATTTGATTAAATGATACTAGTTTGAAAGCCTTTCTCAGTCTTGATTAAATGATACTAGATTGATTTTAGAGGTACTGAAAAATTACAAGCCAGTTTTTTTTTCTCCATTCAGAGGTCTGACGATGCTCGTGCTGTTGTCAGAAACATCTCCAAGGCTTTTGATAGTGTTTGGCACGCTGGCGTTCTACGCAAGCTACGGGGTTATGGTATCGCCGGACGCTTACTTGATCTGATTAAATCTTTCCTATCTGACAGCATAATGAAGACCGTCTTGAATGGGCATGCCTCCACATTCTACTGTACAAACGCTGGTGTCCCTTAAAGCTCTATTTTAGGCCCAACGCTATTCCTTATTTTCATAAATGATCTCCCAGATGTTATCCCAAGTAGGCATCTACGCAGGTGACACCACAATTTACTCCCGCATCAGTAAGAAATCCGGCGTGGCAGACAAACATAACCTCGCTGCTGATCTTGAGAGGAATCTACATTCTGTGGCGGAATCGGGTAAGAAGTGGCTTGTAAATTTCAATGCGTCTAAGACGAAGCTTCTGTCTGTCAATCATCACAGACAACCTTTCCTTCCTCCCATAAGCATGGACCAAGCGAATCATCCTGAGAGCAATATACTGCGCCTCCTCGGCCTTGCCCTCTCTTCCGAGCTCAAGTGGAACCATCTCATTGAGTCAATAGCTAAATCCACTGCTAGGAAGGTTGGGTCACTGTGTCAGGCCAGGATGTTTTTCCGCCTGTATCCATCTTGCATATATACAAATCAACCATCAGTCCGTGCATGGAATACTGCTGTCATATATGGTCAAGCGCACCCGCTGTTCATCTCAGTGTTCTTGACAGGCCCCAAAAGCGAATCAGTAATGTGATAGGTACCGACTTGGCGGCTTGACTCCAGCCACTTTCTCACCGATGGGATGTGGCTTCTGGTCCGACAAACTTAAGTCACTGGTGCCCCTGCCACAGGAGTTTTCTCGTGCAACCAGGCTGGCAACCGAGTCCCACCCATTCACAGTTAGATCAACCAAATGCAGCCGACAATTCTACTCCTTCAGCTTCTTTTCTCGCACTTCCCGTCTGTGGAACTCGCTTACATATTCTTGCTTTCTTGACGGCTACAACCTCCAGGAATTTAAATGCAATGTCAATACCCATCTCTTAACCACTTGACTCTAGTTCTTTCTACATTATCCTGTATATCTTTTCCTATCTCTCTACCTTTACAACTGTCATCACACCTGTATTCCCATCCTTCTCTTGCTCCTTTCTCTGACACTCACTGTAACTGGTCTTTCTCTTTACTCTCCTCCTATTTAATCTTTTTCTCTGATGTAGCCCCCTGCGCATCAGTGGCGTTACCGCCTTGCTTGGGGCGAAACGATTAAAAAATGTTGGAGCTTGGTTAAAAGAGAGATTAGCAATCAGGCTGTAGGAATGTTAACCCAATAACTGACTTAGCGAAAGAAGGAAACGTGGATCTTATATACTGCTAAAAAACTGTAATTTCAGAAACTCAGACAACATAGTCAATACAAAGAATGAAACCATGGAAAAGAGGATAAAATAGAAGCAACAATAGAGGAATTTTTTTTCTTAGAAGTAAAGATATCTTGTAAATGAAGAAAGGAAGGAAAGATGGAGAAAAGAAAAAAATGCTAAACAAATAAATGAAAAAAATAAGGAACAATAAAAGAAGAAGAATTAACACTAACATTTTCAAAATCAACTGATAAAAAAGAAACACGATATTTGGAAGAAGAAACAGCGAGAATAAAAGAAGAGTCACTGAATGATATTCTTAAAGAATGTTGAAAATATGAATGGAAAAAAAAAGCAAGCTTAGTCATGGCCCAAAGGTGACACTATTGCAGTCAAAGGAGATGCAGACGGTCTTCCGTGGTTAGAACGAAAGCCATAATCAAATGAAAAGAACAGAAGATCGTGGTTTCCTTTAAACTAAAGAGCTATGATCAATGGCGGGAAAAATAGCTTCTTTTCATTTATATGACTCTATTCTATTAAGCCTCTCAGTTAAGTATGTCGTTGGGTCATCTGCAACACAGATCCCGATACAAAATACACCACCATGCTTATACTTTACACTCTCTGTCATAACTATCAATGAATACAGCAGCATATCACAATTTCTTAAGCCTTTTTTTCTTACGCCTTATCACCCTTATCTTTTTTATAGCTGAAATATTTTACATTCTTAAAGAAAATCTTTTTTTAGCTAAAGAATATTCTATTAACAATATTTGTTTTTAGAAAAACAACTTTCATTTTCAAATATAATTCCTACTATTTAATCCATATTTGGGGAAAGAGATACAGTCATACTTTTCACTGTGGTATTTGCACATCAGTGAATGCAACGAACTTGACTGGAATTCGAACATGGCTCTCTGATTTCTCATTACAAGCTGATCTACACCATCCACACCCCACTTTCTTACGTGGATCTTACTATTTAACCTATATCTGGAGGAAAAGATGTATTCATACATTATTTCATGATATTTGTGCGTCACTGAATTCAATGAACTCGACTGGAATTCGAACATGGCTCTTCGATTTCTCCTTCTAAGCCGATCTTAATTACGCTACATGCACATCCACTTTTTAAGATGCATCCTCTACATTATGATTATTTTAAAACTAGTCTATCATTTAACTTAATTGCCTTTTGTCGTCAGTTATGCAATAGTTGAACCAGCAGCATGAGCCTAAGCATGTAATTAAAAAAAGAATAACATTATCTACTGATTGGTCCCAGTGGCCAAATGGATAAAACGCTATCCATCTCAAGTAGAAATTCAAAGTAATTTCTATAAGTGTTAAGGAAGCAGCATAGATCAGAATTTACTTTAATGAAATCTGAGCTCACGTCCAATATCATTAAAAGCCTGTCTGACATAGACAATTAAGTCTACTACTACAACGTGAATGCTTTGGACAAACATTTGATCTAAAACATGAAACTTTACGAATAAAGCTGAATAAACACTGCTGCTTAATTTCTTTGTTTTATTTTTAACTAGTTTTAAGCTTTAAAACTAATCCATGGTCCTGGAGCTCACATTCAGCCCAAAGAATATTTGAAATAATAAAATAGCTGCGACAATTTACCAATCGCACCTAAAATATATATATATATATATATATATATATATATACTAGCAGTATAGCCCGGCGTTGCTCGGGTGTAATGAAAGATTTAAAACTAATCCATGGTCCTGGAGCTCAGACTCTTTGGACGTTGGCACGAAAGACTAAAAAGCAATAGTTGTTTCCAGTTAAAGCAAAACCGCAGACTGAAACAAAAAATGAATGGATGTAAGTCAAATTTTGATTTCCTGGTATCGATATCGAATAAGTTTTTTCGTCGTAAACTGAATTTTGAAGGCTAAATAAGTCCTCTGAGTAAATGGTATCATGGCTGAGACTAAGAACTACAATTATACCTACTTCCAGCCAAACCCGAAGCAAAAACTAAAATAAAAGGGCTGAAAAAAATACAGACATACAGGCAGATAAACAGACACACACACAAACATCTTGCCTTTTATATATATATATATCAAATTCGGTAAATCATGCTATTTCGAAATCAGCAAATAATTGACACCAAATTTCAAGAAGCCATAACTCTTCAATCAAGTATCCTCCAAAAACGATGGAATATAAAGGCTTTTAATTTCTTAATAGTGGAAACAACATACGAAGGTTTCATAAAAATCTGATATGGTTTCCCATGGGAGTATCAAATATTTAGTTGAGCTTGTATGAAATTACCTATATATATATATATTATCGATTTTCTGCACTATTGTAAGAACTGCAACCTTGAAACTTCTAAATATCGTTTCTTATGTCTTTGTCTATGAGTGTATCAAATTTGAATAAAATCAGAACACTCCTTCTAATTTTTTCGATTATCGATTTTCTGATATTTATCGTGGGTACCTCGACACAAAACCTAGCTAAGAACACTCGCAGACGCTTATAATACAACTGTATAAATTTTCAATAAAATCTGTTCACCCGTTTCGGAGTCTATAGGTAACGGATACACACACACACACGCACACACACACACACACACACACACACACACACACACACACACACACACACACACACACACACACAGTTCCATTTATAAATAAGTTTAGATAGGAAAGTAGAATTATTATTTATAATAGTAACCTTATTATTTTTAAAAAAGTAACTTTATTTTTTATTATAGTGATATTAATTTTACAATAGTATATTTATATTTTAGTAAAAATACATTGGTCATAAATAATTTCCTTTTCTGTTTATGTATTTTATACTTAAAAAATAAAATACAATTACATTAGACATATTCACCAATATCTGCAATGTCTTTTGTCAGGTCAGCTCTAAGATTGCTACGGGTAACATGTAACTCATATAACCGACCGTATAGACGGGTTGCGTCTAAACCAGCTACCCCACTAGTTTGTTTCTGTCAGTGAGGAAGGTGGCATTTTTTTAATAATCGTTTCACCCCAAGCAAGGCGATACTGTCACTGATGCGCAGTGAGTTACAGTGATAGGAGAGGGAAGGTAGAAAAGAAAAAATGGTACAGGGGATGTTGAAGAAAGGATAAGAGAGAGGTGGGAGTCAAGGAGGTCGAAGATGGCAAACGACTTTGCATTTAAATCTTTGGAGATTGTAGCTATCAGGGAAGCTGGTATTGAGAAGGAAGTTTTTTTTTTGTTTTTTTTAATCATTTCACCCCGAGCAAGGCAGAAACGCCACTGATGTGCAGGGGATTACATAAATGTAGAAAGATTAATTAGAAAAGAGTGAGGAGTACAAGCTAGTTAGAAAGGAACAATAAAAAGCTGAGAAAGCAGGTGCAATGACAGATACATGGGCGGAGAGAAAGTGAAGATTATACAGAGGAGGGGAGAGAGCTAGAGTCCAGTGGTTAGTAGGTGAGTATTAACTTTGCTTTTAAATTTCTGGAGGTCGTAGCCGTCAGGAAAGCAAGAATACGGGAGTGAGTTCCACAGGCGAGAGAGGAAGCTGCAGGAGTAGAATTGTCGTCTGCATTTGGCTAACCTGACTGTGAATGGGTGGGACCCAGTTGACAGTCTGGTTGCACGGGTAAACACCTGTTGAGGAGGCATCAGTGACTTAAGCTCATCCGAGCAGAAGCCATGAAAGTATTTATAGAAGAGACAGAGGGAGGCCACATTTCGACGATGGGGAAGTGGCTGCAGTCGAGCCGCCAGATCAGTACCTATCACATTACAGACTCTCCTTTGGAGCTTGTCAAGAACACTGAGGAGAACGGCAGGGGCACCTGACCATAAATGGCAGCAGTACTCCATGCACGGACGGATGGTTGACTTGTATATATGCAGGATGGATTCAGGTGGAAAAAACATCCTGGATCGACATAGTGACCCAATCTTCTTAGCAGTAGATTTTGCTATGGATTCAATATAGTGGTTCCATTTGAGGTCTGAGGACAGGGTAAGTCCGAGGAGGCGTAGTGTATTACTCTCCGGGAGAATCATCTGGTCCATGCTTATGGGATGCAGAACAGGTTGCCTGTAATGGTTGACAGACAACAGCTTGGTCTTAGAGGAGTTCAACAAGCGGGAACCGCGAGAAAAGAAACATAGAGAAGTGACGGTTACATTTGCTTTTTTGACAGTAAAAGGGTGGGACCTAGTTGCCAATCTAGTAGTACGAGTAAATTCGTGTAGGCGGGGCACCAAGGAAAGAGTCACGTCAGAGAGGAAAGCCGTGGAAATACTTGTAGGAAAGACAGAGGGAAGACATCCCGTCGGTGAGAAAATGACTGAATGCGAGCTGCCAAATCGGAACCGATTATATTGCAAGTCCACCTTTGAATTTAGTCGAGAACCTCGGGACGAATAGCAGGAACACCGATATAACAACAGTATTCAATGCACGGACGAATGGTAGAAAATGTACCAGATGGATTCTGAGGAGAAAAACTTTGCCCTACAGGACGTAAGACAAAACCAGTCAAATTATGAATATTCTATTGGTCATTTTTTATCACACAGGGTCCACTTTGTTTTATGCAAGATTCATCCCAGGCCTGCTTCAACAAAATAAAGGTCTATCTATTTGTGTATATACCTCTTAAGAAACTGCACTTTAATACTTTTTGTGTAAAATCAAGTAGATTTTGATGTGGAAACGTGTTCAACTCACTCTTGAATTTGATTTTCATTTGAGAAAGTTACGTCTTCCATATATTTTGTAGCGATCGAAAAAAAATGTAATAATTCGTACAAGTCAGGTGAATTTGGCGGATTAGTTAGGACAAATCAACCAAACTCAAATATTTTTAATATGTTATTCTTCCTAAGTTTTCTGAGAAGTTACATGAGGCAGCAAGACCTGTGATCGGAACATGGAAAGTTTTGAAGAGTTTGGGAGAAAAAAAGATCTCTTACGTGACACACGCTTAGGCTGTTATGTCTCGAAAAAGACATGACTGACTGGACTAAGCATTTTCGCATAGCTGATTGCCATTACATTCTGCGATAGACTGTTTACCAACCAAGGGTATATAACCCAATCTTTTCTGTTATTTAACCCATAGCTGGAAGTAAGAGACAAATTCATACCTATCCCAAGAGTATTTGCGCGTAAGTGAATGCAACGAATTCAACTAGAATTCGTACTCGGCTCTCCGATTTCTCGTTTAGAGCCGATATCCACTGCACCACAACACACATCTTAATTCAATGCTAGAAACGTATAAAGTGCTATTTTGCAGTAAAATGAGCATCAATACGTTCTATCATTTACGGACTATATATCTAAAACTTTGCCCTCAGTGTATAAAATCCTGTACAAGGTATCTATTGTTAAAAGCATAAAATTGCTTGCGGGATATTTATGCAGGTGTTGATATACTGCTAAACCAATTCATGGAGATTTGAGTTGTCATGGTGGAAAACATTTTTTCTTTCATCCACTATGTGCAGACCTAGGGTTTATTAGTTTGCTCTAAAATTTATTCTAAATTGCTACATATGATTATTTAGATGATAATTTATTTATTGGATTTTTTTTCTCCGGAACAGTTTAATTATGTCTTCGTCTATGTGCCATTTACCTTCAGGAAGTTGGCAATCATGGCTCTCCACAATACACTGTCCTTTGTAGCCCTTTTAAATTTTCAGTTTTTCTATCTCTCTTAAACCTTGTTCCGCCATGTATTTGCCCAACCTCATTCTTCTTCTTCTATGTGTCGTGTCCTTTCAGGACGTAAGTGATCATGGCTCTCCACAATTTCCTGACCTATGTAGCTCTTAATAAAATTTGTGTTTTTGTTATGTCTTGTAAACTTTGTTCCGCCATCCATTTGCCCAACCCGATTCTTTTTCTTTTATGCGTCATTTCCTTTCAGGACGTAGGTGATCAAGGCTCTCCACAATTTCCTGTCTTATGTAGCTCGTAATGAATTTATGTTTTTGTTATTTTTGTACACCTTGTGCCACCATCCATATGCCTAACCTCATTCTTCTTCTATATTTGGTGTCCTTTCAAGACGTAGGTGATCATGGCTCTCCACAATTTCCTATCCATTTTAGCTTTTAATGAATTCTTTTCTTGTTATCTTTTTAATCCTTGTTTAGCCATCCATTTGCCCATCCTCATTCTTCGGCTTATATCTGCTGTATTCTTTCAGGACTTATGGCTCTCCACAATTTCCTATCCTTTGTAGTTCTTAATAAGTTTTGTCCTTTTGCTATCTTCCCTCTTAATCTAACAAACGTTTGAAAAGACTTGTTTGGTAGTTTATACGTTATTTTTCTGTCTCTTTTACTTTCAAGATATATTGCTAGTTTCAAATTTTCTAAGCTATCTTTCTTCATTCAGTCAGTTAAGTACCATACGTGACACACGCTTGGGCGATAGAACTCAATATGGTTTGTTATTTAACCCACAGCTGGAGGGAAGAGACGTCTTAAATCCTTTTCCAAGGATTATTTGCACATAACTAAATGCAACAAATTCAACTGGAATTTGTTGCCTTCACGTAACTTTTTAAAAAATTCAACTATTTCATTCTGATATTACGAATAAATGTTTTTTTAAATTTCCCTTTTCCTTAAAACTTTTCCTGTGAGGAGATTGTCCAGTATTCACTACCATATAGAAGGACACATATTACGTAAAAAGTTAGTACTCTTTGCTTTGCTTTATAATGAAATTTTCCCGTTTCTGAATATTTGCTTAGCTTTTGAAAGGTTTTGTCTTGTTATTCCAATGGGTATTCGGATTTCGGTGTCGTTATTTTCCTCTTCTCGTTCAGATATTTACATTTTCTAATTGCTTTATTTTGGTATTTCTCATTTGTTTTTTGGGTGGCTGCTTTTGCTAACATAATGTCTTCTTTCAATTAATGTTTAGACCTTTCTTCTCACTCTCTTTTAACTTCTGCAAGAGTTTCTGCAGTTGTCTTCTATCAACACTGTGTCATCTGCATATCTTGTGTTGTTAAGCTTATGACCTCCAATAATGAATCTTGGTAGGAATTCTAATTCTCTTCGCAACGCCTCATTGTTTAGGTTGAAAACGTCCGGTGAGAAGACCCATCCTTGTCTTACCCTACTTTCTATTTTTGTATATTTACCGAATACATATTCTATACGTATGCATATGTTTTGCACCTAGTGTAAGTTATGGTTTATTTTAATCAGCCAGTTAAGGGCAATACTTGTACACGCTTGAGTGAGCATGTCTCGAAAGACTACCAGTCAGTTATGTCTCTTTCGAGAGATGATTGACTGGGCAAGAGATTTTTCCGCATGAGGTTACCATTACTTTTTGCGGTAGACTGGTTGCCAACCAAGGCTATAAAACCCAATATGTTCTGCTATTTAACCCATAGCTGGAGGGAGAAGATACAGATTAATATTTTTCACATTAAAGTAAGTTACTGAATGCAACGAACTCAGCTGGAATTCGAAAACGGCTCTCCGATTTCTCGTTTCAAGCCGATATCCACTGCACTGGATCCTAATTCTAATGCCATTTCCCAATTATAGTAAGGTTTGCTGTTCCAGTTTCTTTGTTATTTACTTTTTCAAATTCTTTTGCATAATCTATAAAACACAGGTGTACAACATTTTGCATCTGCGTGTTTTTCTGATATCAATCTGATGATAAATATTGCAAAAACCTATATGTCAAATTAATAATTGAATTATTTTTACAATAATACCTGTAATCATTTAAATAATTTTATAATACAGGTACACCTCGGGTTACATCGTTTCCAGTTAAAGAGTTCTTTATTATACGTCGTTAGTCGAAAAAATATATGGAAAAATAAAAATCAGTTTTAAGTCATTCAAATACTGAAGTGTAATATCATTCAGTCAGTTAAGTGCCATACGTGATACACGCTTGGGCGAACATATCTCGAAAGACTGAATGGGAAGAAGATTATCCCGCAGTAGGTTGCCATTGCTTTCTGCGGTAGACTGGTTGCCGGTCAAGGCTACAGAACCCAATATGTCCTGTCATTTAACTCAGAGATGGAAGGAGAAAAGATAGATTATATTACATTATTATATTAAGTATAATTACTGGGGGATCAGTTTATTACTTCATAACAATAGAAAACCGATCCCTCACTTTATGCTCAGTATAAGTTTTTATTATGTTTCCATCTATTATATTCAGTCAGTCAGTTAAGTGCCATACGCGATACACGCTTGGGCGATCATGTCTCGAAAGAGACATGACTGACTGGGCAGAAGATTATCCCGCAGTAGGTTGCCATTGCTTTCTGGTTGCCGACCAAGGCTAGAGAACCCAATCTGTCCTGTTATTTAATCCATAACTTGAAGGAATAGATGGATTAATACCTTTCCCAAGGTTATTTGCGCGTAAGTGAAGGCAATGAATTCAGCTGGAATTGGAACTCGGCTCCTCGATTTCTCGTTTTGAGCCGATATCCAATGCACCACAACGCACATCCTAGTAATATCATTAGAAAAGCGTTAAAAGCACATACAGTAATGTTACTGTAACAGTTTTTATTAAAAAGCTTATTGAACAGCCAGAATCAGCTGTTGGTGCTGACGATCCACAGCCATCCATCCTGCATATATACAAGTCAACCATCCGTCCGTGCATGGAGTACTGCTACCATTTATGGTCAGGTGCCCCTGCCGTTCTCCTCAGTGTTCTTGACAGGCTCCAAAGGAGAGTCTGTAATGTGATAGGTACTGATCTGGCGGCTCGACTGCAGCCACTTCCCCATCGTCGAAATGTGGCCTCCCTTTGTCTGTTCTATAAATACTTTCATGGCTTCTGCTCAGACGGACTTAAGTCACTGATGCCTCCTCAACAGGTGTTTACTCGTGCAACCAGACTGGCAACTGGGTCCCACCCATTCACAGTCAGGTTAGCCAAATGCAGACGACAATTCTACTCCTGCAGCTTCTTCTCTCGCACTTCCCGTCTGTGGAACTCGCTCTCGTATTCTTGCTTTCCTGACGGCTACAACCTCCAGAAATTTAAATGCAAAGTCAATACTCATCTACTAACCATTGGACTCTAGCTCTCTCCACACCCCCGTCTAACCTTCCCTTTCTCTCCACCTATGTATCTGTCATCGCACCTGCTTTATCAGCTATCTATTGCTCCTTTCTAACTAGTTTGTACTCCTCACTCTTTTCTAATTAATCTTTTTCATTTATGTAGCCCCTTGCATATCAGTGGCATTTCTACCTTGCTCGGAGTGAAATGATTAAAAAAAATATCTACGTCTGCGAAGTAAATAAACAAATTGAATATAAATATTGCTAAATTTAACATAAATTAGTTTATTTTCTACCTTCGCAAAATAATTTTAACAACAGTATTTTTTATTTAACCTTACAAAACTTTTTGTTTTATAACCACATTCCCAAATAAAAAGTCTGCGATTTACTTTAAATAAAAATTCATTTATGAATAACCTACAAAAATGGGAGATGCTATTTGTGGTTTAGCCTAGTGACAAGTAAATTCGGAGACAAGTAAATTCAGCTTAAGCCATTTTTGGACCTCAGTCATCTCTCCTGGTACAAATTACCTGGTTCAAATTATATCTGTAATGCATATAATAAATTGTTATAGTAGTAATATTGCTGTTGTTATAATAGTATATTCATTTTTATAATTGTATATGTACTATTTTGATATAATTTTATACCCTGCGGAAGCCACATCTCAACGTGACTAACATAACCAAAAGAGTAACAATTATTTTTAAAGCTTGATTTAGATATATTGAAAATGAGTATTCTTATTCATATTGTTATATCATACTGTTTATTCTGATCTGAGTTATTTTTTATCGTTGTCAACTTTGTTTTACTTGATTGTAAAGCATCGTTCAACGAGAAATCTTCAGCATAGGCCATCACAAACCACTTTTAACATCTATAATTCTCAGAGGCTACTCCATAAATTGTTCAAAGCATTTTTCTTAGAATTTTCTCATTTCCACATATTCACACATGAAAATACATATGCCGACAAATATTTTGATGTTACAGTTATTAATTTTTATAATAATAACTTCATTATTTTCAGTAGTAGCATATTAATATACTTTATTAGTTATTTCAAGAGAATTCCACAGATTTCCTATTTTAATTTCTTGATAAATTTCTTGATAAATCTAAATTATTCAGTTAATGACTGAATAAGCTCATGGCAAGTTCTACGACAAGCATTACTGTATTAATTATTATTTTTATAATTGTACCATTATTATTGTTTCATAAAATTTAGAGTACAACATTTGTGGTGCAGTGGATATCGGCTCGGAACGAAAAATCGAGGAACCGAGTTCGAATTCCAATTGAATTCCTTGCATTCGCTTACGCACAATTACCCTTAGGAAAGGTATTAATCAGTCTCTTTTCTCCAGTTATGAGCTAAATAATAGGACAAATTGGGTTATCTAGCCTTGGCTGGCAACCAGTCTACCACAGAAAGTAATGACAACCTATTGCGGGATGATTTTCTGCCCAGTCAGTCATGTCTCTTTAGAGACATGATCGCCCAAAGCGTGTATCACGTATGGCACTTAGCTGACTGATGGATTATTAAGTTTCACCGAGTGAGTAAAGACATCAGTATAAAAATCGAAGTGAAATTGATTTTTTTCCCTGAGGAAGTTGTTAATATTGAGGGTATTGACAACTTTCTTCTTGATGACAGCCGAAGAATCTTTTTCTAACGACACTGGGGCGGTTGATGGATTTGAAGGTATTGAATGTTAGAAGTCAGGTTCTAACACATTGAGCTGTGCCAGCAAGGTCAGAGGAGAGATCAGGCTCTGCTCTGCTTTTGGTGGCTTTCCTATAAACTATTATGTCCTCTGTGTATACTAACAAACTAGATAGAGAGAAAAAGACAGGGGAAAGCAGCGGATAACATATTTGAAGGACCTGAGCAGGTGGATGACAGAGCGGGGGTTGCGTGGTGTGACAGGAAAAAGCGTGCTAAGAGCCACCATGGATAGGGAGATGTGGAGGCCATAATCGCCTACGTTCTGAAAAAACAAGGCACATAGAAGAAAAAGAAGATATATTTACTAAGGATGTGAGAACTTTCTTAAGCAGATCATTAAATAGGGTTGGACTGTGAAGATCTCACTGATAACACCAGAACGAGAGAGAGAGAGAGAGAGAGAGAGAGAAGAGTGAGTGAGAGATTGGGGTACACATAAGGACACGAACATACCAAGATACAAAAATAACAGGCAGACAGTCGGAGAGAAACACCAAGACTGGGAGAGATATATAGAGATAATCAGTTGTATGACAGACAACACGGAGAAAGGTCCCGGGAAAAATGGACATATCCGTGTCTAACCTATTTACTGATGCTATGCGTTGAATTCTCTTGACCTTTTGTAGATTTGATGGACATCGACAGTAAAGTAGATTATCCTTATGTTCCGGCTGCAATGCATGTCGGTTATTGTCGATTCTGGTAGATATGTTAGCAAATGGCTGAAGAAATAAATATGAAAAGATAGAATTGAATGATAGGTGGGACTGGAGACAAGCCCCGAATCAGTAGGAAGTGGAATTTGAACAACGTACGATGGTAGCGGTTATAGAAATAACTCAATAAATAACAATAGTGAGATTAATAAAATGGATGAATCGTGCAGAAAGAAAATCTATTTTAGGTTTATGAACGAAAAATAGTATAAGAACTTAAAAAGGAAACAAAAAGTTTGAAAAGTCTGAATACACATAACAAGAGGGTGATGCAGTTTCGATCCCTGCAGGTAACACATTTTTTTTTTATTAAGATATCTTGTATGTGAAGACGTAATGCAAATCTGTATCTATAAAAGTAACTAGGATGGACGTTGTGTAAGTATTTGTTTGTTTGATAGATTCGACTTAGCGTCTGCATTTTGCGGTCTAGCTCGACGGGAGTTGCGCTTAGATACAGATCAAAATTTTAGAACGCTAACGACACCATGGAATTTTTCAGAAAGCCAAAATTAGGGGTAGAAAAACACATATTATCACCCCACAAAATCAGGGTTCAGTTTTAAGTATTGATTATAATATAGAGTTGATCACCCCACTTTATATTATCTATACCTTTATATGTTACCCCTCGCCCTCCCACCCTAATCAAATACAGACATTCTACATTGTTATCTGTACCTATAAAAGTGACGAGGGTGGACGTTGTGTAAGTATTTGCCATGTAAATTCATCATATGTTTTTTATTCTTATTATTCTTCAAACTAGCCGAGTGAAACCGTGCTAAACTGTTGTTTAATAAATACAAATAGAGCGTCTATTTCAAATAAGAAATATCGATTTGATTTCTAGATTTAACGGCATAATGAACTCCTTAGCAGTCATTAAATGTCAAAATTTAATTTTCTGGGGTGCTGGGAAGTTATAAAAAATTTTGTTCCGCTTCCACAATTGAATACATGGTAGGTGATACTCAGCTTAATGATTCTTAAACGAATCACAGGCAGTCCCTCCTACCTCCCATCAGCATGAACCAAGTGAATCTCCCTGAAAGCAATACACTGAGCCTACTCGGCCTCATCCTCTCTTCCGACTCTAAGTGAAACCAGTGCATTGAGTCAATAGCCAAATAGACTGCTAGGATGTTTTGGTCACTGTGCCGGACCAGGAAGTTTTTTCCACCTGAGTCCATCCTGCACATATACAAATCAACCATTCGAACGTGCATTGAATACTGTTGTCATATCTGGTCTGGTGCCCCTGCCATTCTTCTCAGGGTTCTCGACAAGCTCCAAAAGAGAATCTGTTACGTGATCGGTCCCCACCTGGCAGCTCGACTCCAGCCACTACTTCAGCAGCTTGCTTTCTCGCACTTCCCGCCTGTGGAACTCCCTTCCGTATACTTGCTTCTCTGACAATTACAATCCCCAAGAATTTAAATTCAACGTCAATTCCCATCTCTTGCCCACTTGATTTCAGTCCTTCTCTCGTTCTTTCCCCATCACCTCGTGTATCTTGTTCTTTTCCTTTCTCAATTTACCCTAGCAATTGTCTTCACACTGGTATTTCCATCCTTCTCTTGCCTTTTCTCTAACCCCCACCCAGTAACTGGTTCGCCTTTCTCTTTGCTCCCCACTATGTAAACTTAAAAAACATATACATTCACAGAATGTAATCAAATATACATTCATAAAATGTAATCAAACAGTCAGTAAACGAAAGCGTTCAATTTAGTAGCTGAACCGAACTGCGTTCAACTCGGTAACCGAAGAACGTTGCATAAATCCATAAGTGGCTACTGCTTTCATAAATCTACCCTTCCCTACAGTGTTCTAACGACTAGCGAGAGCATAAATAATCAACGGCATACAAGCCTGTTTCACGCTATTACAGCTCATCAGTGCAGCTGGGTTAACCGTTTACCTCAAGCCAGTTGGTGATTTTTTCCGATGAGATTGTTAGTACTTCCGTCTAGTTTCGGCATTCATGGCCCCTAAAATGATGTGCGTTATGGTGCAGTGGATATCGACTCGGAACGAGAAATCGGGGAACTGAGTTCTAATTCAAGTTGAATTCCTTGCATTCACTTACACGCAAATACCCTTCGGAAATGTATTACTGCGTCTCTTATCTACAGCTATGGGTTAAATAATAGGACAGATTGTGTTCTATAGCCTTGGCTGGCAACCAGTCTACCACAGAAAGCAATGGCAGCCTACTCTTTTGAGACATGAACGCCATTGCTTTATGTGGTAGATTGGTTGCTATTTACCCCATAACTGGAGGGAAGAGCCTGACTAATATCTTTCCCAAGGGTATTTGCGCGTAAGTGAATGCAACGAATTTAACTGGAATTCGAACTCGGCTCACCGATTTCTCGTTCCGAGACGATATCCAGTGCTCTACAACACGCATCCTTTTTGGATTCCCGACAACAACAAAAACAACAACAACAAAAGAATAAAAGACTGTTTCTGTTCTATATCTTTTAGAATATCCTAGGCGAAGACATATTCCATGAATGGATTTGCACATGCCGTTGCAGGGTACGTGGATGAGTAAAAGAAAATTGTTTGCATGAATGGCGTCGCAGGGCCACATTCAGGAAGAAAAAGGGAGCTTTGTTAGTCAGCTCTATTTCAACATTCATAATTCTTTGACTGTGGACGAACTGATTATTACCTTCGATCACTGCACAACACTTTGAAGAGAAAAATGAGTGTAAACTAGATTGAAGATTTTTTTCCCCAAAAAACTTTTCACATTAAAACATGCAAACTTTTTAGTGAAAAGATATTGAAAAACTTTCTGATAATTAGCAAAAACTCATTGCAAATAATGATGAAGAATATATAACTGGATAATATATAATCCTGTTTTAATTTTTTGATAAACACACACTGAAATTATTGATGTTTCATGTTAACAACTAGTGTATTTTGTTTGTTTCTTAGCTTTATATTAGGAGATCATTTTATTAGAATCAGGTAATAGGATCTTATTTAATCCTTTTTCTATGTGTGTCTAGGTAAAGCGATAGAAAATGAATGATATTGAAGACAAAGAAAGAAGTACCAGAATTCTGTCGACATTCTATTAATCCGAACAAAAAAAAAAAAGAAAATTCAATTTAAGTTTTACCTAAATCCAGCAAAAAAGGATAATGTGATTCGTTTTGATTCTCAACACAACGGAATAAAAATGGGTTTTTCTGTCTCAGAGCCCTTCGAATATGCCGTTCCGAATATCTAGACGACGAAATATTGAAAATTAAAAACAAACTTTAAGCGTCTTCTGTATTTTTATAGTCATTTCACCCAAAGCATTACTACCATTGTTGTGCAGGGCGTTACATAAGAGGAGAGTGATGTGAAAGAGGAACAGGTTACAGGGGGTATCAGAGAGTGGGTAAGAGAAGGATGAGAACACTGGTGTGGAGAGAGCTGCATGAGAGTAGAGTGGACAAAAAAAGAACATGATACAAGGGTTCTCAAAGAAAGGATGCGAGTCAAAGAGATAGAAGATGGCAATTACATTCAAATTTTTGGAGATAGTAGCTGTCAGAGAAGCAAGTATACGAAATGGAATCCCACAGGCTGGAAGTACGAGAAAAGAAGCTGGTAGATTAGAAGTTGCAGATACATTTTATTGGTTTCACTGTAAAAGGGTGAGACCTAGTTGCTAGTCTAGTAGCTCAAGTAAATTTATGAAGAGGGGGAACCAGGGAGCTAAGCTCATCGGAACAAAAGCTATGAAAGTATTTGTAGAAGAGACAGAGGGAAGAGAAAGTGATTGTAGCTGAGCTATCAGGTCGGGATTGATCACATTACAGATTCCCCGTTAGATTTTGTCAAGAACCCCGAGATGAATAGCAGAAGCACCCGACCAGATGTGGCAGCAGTATTGAATGCACGTACGGATGGCAGATTTGTATATGTGCAGGATGGATTGAGGCAGGAAAAACTTCCAGCCCTTCACAGGAAACTGATCTTCCTAACAGCAGATTTAGCTATTGGTTAACTGTAGTGTTTCCACTTGAGGTCGGCTGATAGAGTTAGGCCGAGGAGACGCAGTGTTTTGCTTTCAGAAAGACTAGCCTGATAAATGCTGATGGGGGTGGGGTCAGAGCGATTGTTTATAACGGTTAAAAGAAAGCAGCTTCATTTTGGAAGCATTACAATTCACAATCCATTTTTACCACAGAATATAGTTTTTTTTTCGAAAATTTTTTTCGGCTAATACACTTTTTTCCTTAAAAAAATGTATTGCTGAAAAAAAAGGTATTTTTTCATTTCAAACATGTATTGCTGGTAATATTTATTCCTTAAAAATGTATTGCTGGGAATATATCTTTTCCTTCAAAAATGCATTGTTGGTAATTTTTTTTTCAAATATTTATTACTGGTAATATATTTTCTCCTTTAAATATGTGTTACTGGAAATATATTTTCTTTCAAAAGTGTATTGCTGATAATATATATATATTTTCCTTCATAAATCTGTTTCTTAAAATTGTTTTTCATTCAAAACTGTATTCTTTGTAATATATACTCTTCCTTCAAACTTTAATGCTGGTAATGAACATTTTTTCCTTAAAAATATATTGCTATTAATATATTTTTTCCTTTTAAATATATTGCTGGTAATATTTTTCTTATTCCAAATTGTATTGCTAAAATATATTTTTCCCTCAAGCGTGTATTACAGGTAATATATTTTTTTCTTTCAAAAATGTACTGCGGATAATATATTTTTCCTTCAAAAAATGGGTATATATATATATATATATATATATATATATATGACTATTAGAAATGTAGGGCTTCTAATATATATTTTTTCTTTAAAAAAATCTATTGCTGTAACATATTTCTTCTTGAAAAATGTATGGCTGATAATAATATTTTCTGTAAAAAATGTATTGCTTGTTTTATATATTTTACTATTAAAATGTATTGTTTCTAATATATATATTTTTTCTTTCATATATATATATATTTTTTTTTTACTATTAAAAATGTAGTGCTTCTAATATATATTTTTTCTTTAAAAATCTATTGCTGTAACATATTTTTTCTTGAAAAATGTATGGCTAATAATAATATTTTCTGTCAAAAATGTATTGCTGGTATTATATATTTTACTATTAAAAATGTATTGCTTCTAATATATATATTTTTTCTTTCATATATATATATATATATTTTTTTTTTACTATTAGAAATGTAGTGCTTCTAATATATATTTTTTCTTTAAAAATCTATTGCTGTAACATATTTCTTCTTGAAAAATGTATGGCTGGTAATAATATTTTCTGTAAAAAACGTATTGCTAGTAATATATATTTATTTCCTTCAAAAACGTAATGATGGTAATATTTTTTCTTTCAAAAATATTTTGCTTTTAAAATCTTTTTCGTACAATAATGTTTTTCTGGTAATATAATTTTTTTCCTTAAAAAATCTATTGCTAGTAACAATTTTTTTTCCTTCAAAAATCTATGGTTGATATATACATATATATTGTCATCCGCAGACAGATCTGTTCTGCCATATTACAGCTCATCAGTACGGTTTGACTCTGATCGCTTTTTTTTTTTACCCAGGATTGAAACCCGACCGAAATGGCGTCAGTCGACGACTCTACCCCTAGGCTATGGGCGTTCGGGGGAAGTCGGCAGACTTTTTAGCGCATATCATTATACGCGCCCAATAGCTAGCGCGCTCTAATTCATTTCACTGAATGAGCGATATTTTACCTTCAAAAATATATTGCTGGGAATAATTTGCCTTTAGTCAATGCAACTATAGTGATGGACAGAACTGAATACACCAAGAAACTGGAAGACCTCATTACAAGTGGTAGCTATATCAAGGTAAAGAAAGACTCCACGTTGAAAACAGAACGACAGCTGTCGCAGATCCTAATCAAGAACAAGGATCACTTTCAGCCTAGGACATACGGGCAGTTGTCTCAACGTTACAGCAGCGTGTGCTGGACGATCTCTTCAAAAAATGAAGAGACTCGAAGCAACAGAAATGTGGTTCTATAGAAGAATTCTGATGATACCATTAACCAAACATGTAAGCAACGGCGGGTTTTTGGAGAAGTAAACGAAAAGGAAACTTATACTTAGCATCAAGAAGAGGCAGTTGAGGTTTCTGAGACATGTAATGAGGAAGAAGAGCTTGGAGAATCTAATACTCACAGGATGAATAGAAGGAAAGAGAGGCCAGGAAGTCAGCGCGAGATACAGTTAATGGGCTTCAGTAAGTGGGTGGCGGTGTGAGGTTTGGGAGAGCTATCAAGAGGAAAAGTGTTGAGAGCGACAAGGAGTAGGGGCAAGGGGAAGTCCAAGATTGCCGACGTATTGAAAAGGACGTGGAACATAAAGAAGAAGAACTCTTTATGAGATAAAAATATGAAAGTGTTAAGGAAATGAAAACTGCTGTAAAGAATTGTTGACGTCAACAGCCAATTGTGCCTTACGATACTGGGATAGGTGCGCTTATTAGTGGGTAGAACACCGCCATTGAAATAGGTGGCGACCATATGGAAAAGTAGTTATTTGAACCTGTGATATATGGGTATATCTTTATATATATATATATATATATATATATATATATATATATACAGAGAGAGAGAGAGAGAGAGAGAGATTATAAAACAAAACAATATACATCCACTATTTCCCTACACACGATTTTCCTTATTAAACTACAACCAATTTTTTCTCAACATTAGAATTTACTCTGACATTAGTAACGTACATCTGACCAAAACCCAACACACGTCCGACACTACCAATTCCCACATAATGCACACACGAAATCGACAATTTCTTCTGAATAGCCTCTCTTAGGAATTAAACACAAGTAGACCACCAGAACTAAAAATTCCACAAGAGCGGCCACGAGGGAAAACACACACACACACACACACACACACACACACACACACACACACACACACACACACACACACACAGCAGACAGACATATATACATACACAAACACACAAGAGTAGGGGTCATAACAAGATATAAGCAGATGAGATCTACCTGATAAATAAAAAAAAACTGTTCTTATCTCAACATCAGTCAGTTAAGTGCCATCCGTGAAACACGCTTGGGCGATCATGTCTCGAAAGAGACATGATTGACTCGGCAGAGGATTATCCCGCAGTAGGTTGCCATTGCTTTCTGCGGTAGACTAGTTTCCAGCCAAGGCTATAGAACCCAATCTGTCCTGTTATTTAACCCATAACTGGAAGGAAGAGAAGGATTAATACCTTTCCCAAGGGTATTTGTGCATAAGTGAATGCAATGAATTCAACTGGAATCCGAACTCAATTCGAACTCGGAATATCTCAACATACCTGAAAAAATTTGGACGAAGATAAAACTAAGCTAAACGTTAATTTTTTATACGTTTCTTATTTGTTCTTTATTCTATCATATATATATATATATATATATATATATATATATATATATCATTAAATGGCATACAGATTAACCGCTTGAGCGATCATGTCTTTTCCGAGCCATGACTAACTAGAGAGAAGATTTTCTTGCAGTACGTTGTCATTTCTTTCTGCGATAGACTGGTTGCCATCCAGGGCTATAGGAACCCAATCTATCCTGCTATTCAACCCATAACTGGAGGGAGAAGAGATTGATTAATAACTTTCCCAAGGGTGTTTGCGCGTAAGTGAATTGAACGAATTCAACTGGAATTTTAACTTGGCTCACCGATTTCTCATAATATTCATTATACCTAGAACGCACATTTGTTTATTTAAACAAATCTCAACTATTAACCCATAGATGGTGGGCGAAGATGTTGATTTATATCGTTCCCAAGGTTATCTGCGCGTAAGTCAATAATAACAACCCCAACTGGAATTGGAACTCAGCAATTCGATTAATTATTCGAGCCATTATCCATTACACCACCCGCTCACCCTAGCTTACAGTAACCGGTATTCCAAAGTGGTGAGCCGTATAAGTATGAATCAGGCTTGATGTTACTAGAAAAGTGCATCGAATTTTATCGAGCATTGGAGTGCTACTATCAGTTACACGAAATTCAAATAGTTTACTGGCGATCTAAACATACTGCATGTGAGATCATTTTATTAAACTAAATTCTGAATATTTATAAAAGCCTCATGTGCAACGTTTTGTGTAGTAGAGTGGGAATTAATCATAATTTCATGAAACTGTATCGAGAAAATGTCAAGAGATAATAAGTCACCAACTTTCACATTTTTATATTATTATTATTTTTATTATTATTATTATTATTATTATTATTATTATTATTATTGTTTTTGTTGTTGTTGGTTACTCTGTGAATTCCTTGCATTCACTTACGAGCAAATACCCTTGGGAAATATATTAATCCGTCTCTTCCCTCCAGTTATGGGTTAAATAACAGTACAGATCGCGTTCTATAGCCCTGGCTGGCAAACAGTCTACTGCAGAAAGTAATGGCAACCTAACGCGGGATAATCTTCTTCCCAGTCAATCATGTCTCTTTCGAAACATGATCGCTCTAAGCGTGTATCCCTTAACTGACTGACTGAATATAATAGCTTGAAACAGATTTAAAACTTCTACTGGGCATAAAGTGGGTGTCGGTTTTCTATTGCTATAAAGTATTAAACTGATCCCCGAGTAATTATATTTAATATAATCATGTAATATAACCTATCTTATCTCCCTCCATCTATGAGTTAAATGGCAGGACAGATTGTGTTCTATAGCCTTGGTTGGCAACCAGTCTACCGCAGAAAGTAATTGTAACTTACCGCGGGATAATCTTCTTCCCAGTCAGGCATGTCTCTTTCGAGACATGATCGCCGAAGCGTGTATCACGTATGCCACTTAACTGACTGACTGAACAAGTGTCAAGCAATATAGGACAGTAAATATATACGACAGACACCGAATATTTATTTTAAAATATTTTGAGAAAAGTCACCGAATGGCGTAGGGTGTTGTTTGGTGGTAATTAGGTTCACATCGACTCAAAATAGCGATGCCCATCGTGCCAGGTGCTTTCAAAAGATAACACAAGTTTTCGAATGTTTTTAAAATGCTCCCGGGCATCTGAGGGGAATTCTAGCTACAAGAGACGAAGAGACTTCCCGAATTAGCGATATCAGAGAATATGAGAGGAGAAACAGACATACGTGCTACTCACACGGGAAGTCACTATTTTAATCAGGGCATTATGATTACGACTGAAGGAATGAAGATTTTTTCAATTTGATTTGTATACTGTTATTTGATATCGGTCCTTCAATATGGCAGCAAATGCTGGAAAATTTCATCAAAGATGAAGAAAAGAATTGAAGCAACTGAAATGAGGTTATACAAAAGGATGCTGGGGATACCACTGACGGAACACTTGAACAACGACCAGGTTTTGAAGAGGATGGAAACGAAAAAAGAAATTAAACTTAACACCAGGAAGAGACAACTGAAGTTTCTGAGATATGTAATGAGGAACATGGCCGTATCTGACTACCGGGCACACCGGGCACACCGGGCACACCGGGCACGGGTCCGGGCCGATCCGTGCAATCATAGTGAAAATCCGGGCAAGGAAAAATGTCTTCGTCAGAAATCAAACTAAACAATTCACGAAGAAAGAAAGAAAGAAAGAAGGAAAGAAAGAAAGAAAGAAAGAAAGAAAGAAAGGAAGGAAGGAAGGAAGAAAAACGAAGAAAAATCTGTTTATTTATTAATTTTGGGAGAAAAGACTGGTTATACTCAGAAAATCCGAACCAGATTTCCTGCTTTCGTTCACGTTCTGTACCTAATTTCCATTGGAATAGCCGAAAAGATCTGCAAAAATCATAGTTTCTGGAAACGGATGACACTGATGATGTCATCACATTGTCAACTAATAAATCCGGGCAATCTTCTCTGTACCCGGTGTTTTTTTAGCACCAGCTACGGCCCTGATGAGGAAGGAGGGTTTGAAGAATCTAATACTCTCAGGATGGATAGAGGGAAAGAGAGACAAGGGAGAGAAACGCGTCGCATACTTGATGGGCTTAAACAAGTGGATGTCAGAGCAGGATTTGGGAGAAATAACAAAAGAAAAGGTGTTAAGATCTAGTAAGGATAGAAGATGTGGAAGACTATGATCGTCTACGTCCTAAAAAGACACGGTATATGGAAGAAGAAGATATGAAACAGTATGACTTTGTCTCCTGAGTTCGAATTCTAGTCAATTTCGTTAGACTCACTTAATTCCATTACTAAAAGGATGAATTCATATCCTCTTTCCATTATAGATGGTAGGGTACTGGAAGAAGACAACACTCAGAAAACAGCCTCAGTTGCCTATCCTATGTGAAGGGATTATCGGAAAATACAAAACATCTGTGGTCCATATAACACCAGGACGAGCTTCTAAGGCAGTCCAACACTCTCCCCATTAAGACCTTCAATGTGCGTTATGGTGCAGTGGATATCAACTCGGAACGAGAGATTGCGGTGCCGAGTTCGAATTCCAGTTGAATTCGTTGCATTCACTTACGCACAAGTGCCCTCGGGAAAAGGTATTCTGTCTCTTCCCTCCAGTTATGGAATAAATAATAGGACACTTTGGATTCTATAGTCTTGGCTGGCAACCAGATTACCGCAAAAAGCAATGGCAACCTACTGTGGGATAATCTTCTGCCCAGTCAGTCATGTCTCTTTCGAGACATGATCGCGCAAAGCGTGTATTGCGGATGGCACTTAACTGACTGAATAGAGGAGAACATGAATAAAGACTGTGTGTTAGCTCTTCCATGAAGCTGCGATAAGAACTAAACGGGCCGCCCTCATAAGATAAGGCTACAATAACACCCCAATGAGGAAATAGAAACATAAGGCATAGCTGATCACATATAGAGAACTAACGAAGATCACTCTTCCCTGTTGGATGAATTTAATAATAATATATAGAGAACATCAATGGAAAATATAAACTTAAGGGATCAGAGAACATGCTGAACCACAAAAATCCCCTAAGCTGGCCAAGCATAGAAATGAATACAGTACAGGAAATCATTAAAACGAAGTGCTAGAGAAAAGTAATTACAAACATCAACATTGTAATGAACTCTAGTAAAATGATTACTGAGACATTAATTTTATCAGTTTCAAAAATTCCTACACTGATGTCCTCAAATGTTGGTTAGATTGAAGCCGTGGGAATCTGGTTCGTGCTTATTTGATTCGGCCTTGTATCATACTTAATCAAACTCCCTACAGCTTACAAATTTTATCCAGAATTATCAGAAGGTTATTATCGTTATCATCATCAGAATGTTTTTATCAAAAGGATGGTTGTCGGCAGGTTGGAATATGTAAAATTGTGTGGAATAAATGTAAGAATAAAATAAGAATTTTTTCATATTAAAATAAGAATTTATTAAAAAGAAAGATTAACTATAGGTAAAAATTATTGCTCAGTTAGAAAGTTAAAGGTATCAAGTGTTCGTACAAATGTTCGTAGTAGTAATTTGTTGGAAGAGTATATGCGTACGTACGTATGTATGTGTTTGTTTGTTTGATAATAATGTCTTTGGACGGAGAAGAAGTAAAAGAAATCAGCACAGGAGAAAGAAGGAGAAATAGGAGACCTTGCGACGCGAACTATGTCCGGGTCGGTTGCAGTTCTCCAGTTACATTTTAGTAATTTCGTCCCATCTGACACTGTTGACTGGTCAAAGAATGTCCTTAAGTAATTAAATCTGGTCATATGACCGGCTCCTGACACATTTTCTACTTTAGGTGTGAAAAAAGTTTGACTGACGTCACCGTTCATTTTTCTGTTTCGTATCAAATCAGGATCCAGAATTTGCTTTTCACACTGACTTGTAAAATTTGCCGTGGTTTTGGATTTTTCCCAAAATGTTTTTAGTCGCTTGAATACACCTTTGCAGGTGTGCAATTTTACTTTGTATGTTTTAGTTGGGTTTTTCCAAAATGCTTTTAATTCTTAATTTATCTGCTACAAGATTCAAGGACTTGGCCCAAAGAGCTTTGAGTTCAATACCTAAATAAAAAGGGAGATGAGTTAAATGGAGATACCTTAAATATCCGGAAGTGGTATGACTTGTGGAACGAGAACTCTCTACTCTGGTGATTCCCTGATGAACATCGAAGCGTACAATGACCGAAAATGATTTATTTTGAAAATATAAGATGAATTCATGGTTATTTAGAAAATTAACAAGTGGTAGTTGGAGAAAATTGTTGATTTGTAAGAGCATGAGTTATATATGTTAGAGCATAAGTTATAAATGTCACATTCTATTTTTTTTAAATTTTAAAAGAAAAAATCAAATATGCTGTTAAAAATTATTGTCAAACTATTTCGATAATATATGACCCCACAATATATCTTATTCAGACAAAATAATTCTATTTCAAAATCTGAAAAATTACAATGTTTCATTAATAACTTATGGTCCAATATAACTTTAAAATTTTAAAAGATTTTACTAAAATAAATGACCCACACAATACTTAATTAGTTTTCTTGACTATATTATAGTTTAGTATATTATTATTAATTATTTAATCCTAATTCTAACCTAAACATTCCAGCCCCTCTACTCATGAACTACTACCAAAAAAAAAATATATCAACCGACTGTTAAAAATTATTTTATATCCAATTAACCAATGTATGGTCCCACTATGTATCTTCTTCTCTTCTTCTCTGTTCCCTGTCCCTTTAAGACGTAGGCGATCATGGCTTTCCACGTCTCCCTATCCGTGGTGGATCTTAGTACGCCTTCTCTTGTTATACCATGCAAATCTCGTTTCATCATGCACCTAATAAGATCCTTCAAATATGTTATCCGTTGCTCTCCCCTGTCTCTTTTTCCCTCTATCTGGCCTGTTAGTATCAGGTTCTCCAAGCCCTCCTTCCTCACTGCATATCCCAGGAACTTCAACTATCTCTTCCTGATGCTCAGTATTAATTTCCTTTTCGTTTCCATCATTTCTAAGACCTCATCATTGCTCACATGCTCGATCCATGGTATTCGCAGCATCCTTCTGTAGAACCACATTTCAGTTGCTTCAAGTTTTTAGAGCGTTTAATTTACTCCGCTATTTAACCCATAGTGAATGGAAAATAAACTAAACAGATTTATAAGCTTCGGAAGGTTTGAAACAGAATGCAACAGATTATCTCGGAATTTCGATATGTTTCGTCGATCTAAGTTGCTGAGTCGATATCGATTATATATTATCGGTGCTTTTATACAGTCTTATATTTAAAAACACTGTCTATCGGCAACAGGCAGCGTTTCGTCATAATGCTGTACAACGATTACAATGGACTAAGTTGTGTCGGTACTGTGGATCTGTAATTAAAAACACTGATTTTTAGTAGAACATCAAAATAGAGACAGAGTTTTTTCCACGGCACCTATTTTTGTCAGATTGTGTCTGGTGATAACAAATTGAATTATGCAAGCAAGTGGATTGAAAAGTTATTCGAATGTGCTCGCGAAATGGCGTGAATCTATTTGAGGGGAAAACGAAAGTGAAAGTAGAGAAGCCAGACGTGTTCGAAAAATTGAAGTGAAAAGCTGATTGCTGTTGTTTAAACTGATATTTTTTTTTATTTGCTGCTGATATTCTATTTTATTTTTTTACTTAATTACTAATCAGCTGATGAATATTCCTTATTGCATATATTTTCAGACATAAAGATACCATTGCATTATTACAGAATAATACAAGGAGATTCACCTAGTTTAATATGCTTCCATTATCAACGGAGTATATATATATATATATATATATATATATATGTTTTTTAATCATTTCACCCCAAGCAAGGCATTCCACTGCTACTATTGCACAGGGGGTTACATAAGGAAAGGTTATGAGAAAGAGTGGTTAGATATAAGAAATATCAGAAGAGAGGGTGATAGACGGGTAAGGATACCGAGGATAACGGTTGAGTAGATGGGAAGAGTGTTTGAGAGAATGCATGCGCTTTAGTGTGTTAGGAGGTGTCTATTGACCGTACATTTAAACTCCTGGAGATTGTAGCTATCGGGGAAGCAAGTATGTAGAAGGGAATTCCACAGGCAGGAAGTGCGAGAAAAGAAGCTGTTGGAGTAGAAATTGCGGTTATATTTTATCGGTTTCACTGTAAAAGTGTGGGACGTAGTTGCTAATCTAGTATCTCGTGCAAATTCGTACCTAGAGGGCACCAGTGATCTAAGTTAATCGGAGCAGAAGCCGTGAAAGTATTTATAGACGAGGCACAGGGAAGCCACATCACGCCGGTGAGAGAGTGACTGCAGCCGGGCTGCCAAGTCGGTATTGATCACATTACAGATTCTCCGTTGTATTTTGTCAAGAACCCCGAGGAGAATAGCAGGGGCACCCGAGCAGATGTGGCAGCAGTATTCAATACACGGGCGGATGGTAGATTTATATATGTGCAAGATGGTTGGTTGGTTGTTTTGTTTTTATGGCAAATCAACCTCAGCGGTTCATTTATTGCCAACTAAATTTTATTTATTTATTGCTGGTAATACCTTTTTCTTTCAACAATTTATTGGTTTTTTTTTGGTTTTTTTTTTTAGGTTTTGTGTCTAGTAATACTTTTTTCTTTTCGAGTATCAAGATTCATTGGGATTTGTTTTTAAGGGCAGGGTCCCCAAGTTCTACCCTTGTTATTTAACCCATAACTGGAGGGAAGGGACGGGTTAATACCTTTCCCAAGGGTCAGTCAGTTAAGTGCCATACGTGATACACGCTTGGGTGATCATGTCTCGAAAGAGGCATGACTGACCGGGCAGAAGATTATCCAGCAGTGGGTTGCATTTACTTTCTGCGGTAGACTGGTTGCCGACCAAGGCTATAGAACCCAGTCTGTCCTGCTATTTAACCCATAACTGGAGGGAAGGGACGGGTTAATACCTTTCCCAAGGGTCAGTCAGTTAAGTGCCATACCTGATACACGCTTGGGTGATCATGTCTCGAAAGAGACATGACTGACTGGGCAGAAGATTATTCCGCAGTAGGTTGCCATTACTTTCTGCGATAGACTGGTTGCCGACCAAGGCTATAGAACCCAGTCTGTTCTGCTATTTAATCCATAACTGGAAGGAAGAGACGGATTAATACTTTTCCCAAGGGTATTTGCACATAAGTGAATACAATGGATTCAACTGGAATTCGAACTCGGCTCCTCGGTTTCTCGTTCCGAACCGATATCCACTGTACCACAAAGCACATCCCAAGGGTAGCAGTGCTTAATTGAATGCAGGGTATTCAACTGGAATTCGAACTCTGCTCACTGATTTCTATTTCCGAGCCAATATCCACTGCACCACAAGGCACATTCGTCACTAAACGCTTACAGCACCTGATAGCGGTTACCTATCTAAGTACTGACCAGATATGGCCGTAAGCCGTGCAGGATGGACTCAGGCGGGAAAAAACAACTAAAAATATGGTTAAAGTTCGTTATGTAAACGATATAAACAGTATCCTTTTCGAAATTAGATTTTAAAAGTGTTTTAAGATTGTTCGTATTCCACATAGTTCTAACAGGAGTTTACTAAGAGCAGTTAATAGGGTAAAGAATCCTGATTTGATATTAAACACATTAGGATATCATGACACATCCAATGTATTATTTACACTATTTACATTGCTCAGGATGTTGTCCACATCTCCGATAGGACCGACGATCGTCTGATAAGAGCAAGAGTCAAGTGATTAGTCTGTGAAAGGGAAAGGCGGAGAGGGGTATCAGTTCAAAAGAGGCTGAATGTTGCTCGTCTGCAAGATCCTGAGATCAGTCAAAATCTAGTAAATAAAATGGATGCTTTAGTAAGTGAAAATAACTGGACTTCTTTCAAGGAGGCAGTTTAGAAGGCATGTGCTGATGTTGTTGAACTTACTGATAGGAAGCATCAGGATTGGTTTGATCATAAGGACAAGCACATAGAATGACTCTTGGCAGAGAAAAATAAACTCCACTCTTCATTGCTTCATAAAGATTTACCTGGTGATCAACAGAAGGTAATTAAAGCCAAGTTAGAACCAGTATAAGATGATATGCTGCAAATATTGAGCGAAATGAAGAGCAAATAGTGGAGTGACAAAGCCAATGAAGCACAGTTTTTTTTTTATAATCATATCGCCCCAAGCAAGGCATTTTTCCTGCCACTCTTTTGCAGGGAGTTACATAGAAGGAAAGTTATGAGAAAGAGTGACAGGTTATAGGGAGTGTCAGGAAGTTGGTAAGAAAAAGATGATTGTAGACATAAAGTGAGGGATCAATTTATATGTTAATTTTAATGAAGAATTGATCCCCCACTTTATAACCACATTATAATAGTATAGAAATACTTTTTTTCATAATCATATCGCCCCAAGTAAGGCATTTTACTGCCATTGTTTTGCAGATGGTTACATAGGAGGAAAGTTATGAGAAAGAGTGACAGATTATAGGGGATGTCAGGAAGTGGGTAGGAGAAAGATGAGAATACTGATGAGAGCTGAGAGGACAAAGAAAGGAGCATGAGATTGAGGATAGATTAGTGAGATAGGAGACAACAACTGACTTTACATTTAAATTCTTGGAGATTATAGCTGTCGGGGAATCAGAGGCGGGAATTGCGAGAGAAGAAGCTGATGGAGTAGAATTTGTGTTTACAATTTATTTGTTTCACAGTAAAAGGGTGGGACCATGTTGCTAATCTTGTAGCTCGAGTAAATTCATATATAGGAAGCATCAGTGAGCTAAGTTCATCGGAGCAGGAGCCGTAAAATTATTTGCAGAAGAGACACAGACAAGCCACATTGCGCAGGTCAGAAAGTGACTGTATCTGAGCTGCCAAGTCGGAATCGATTCTCCGTTGGATTTTGTCAAGGACCTCTAGTTGGATAGCAGGGGCACCCGACCAGATATGGCAGCAGTATTCAATGCACGGCCGGTTGGTAGATTTATATATATGCAGGATTGTTTCAAACGGGAAAAATTTCCTGGCCCTACAGAGTTAACCAACGTTCGTAGCAGCGAATTTTGCTATGGATTCTATATTTATAATTTAACAAAAAATTATAAAAAAGCAAACAACAACACATTAAATATAGTGTACATGATAAATACTACAAGTAAAACGATCACAGAAAAACTAAAAATCACTGAAAAAGTTGGTAAACCCTGCACCAAAGAATCCTACATAACATTAAAAGACCACAAAGCGAATTTTCAGACAAATTTGCCTACAAGAATCATCAACCCAATTAGACCTGAAATTGGTAAAATCAGCAAAATGATCCTAGAACGGATCAATAAACAAATCAAATGGAAACTTGGATTACTCCAGTGAACAAACACAACTGATGTCATAAATTGGTTTAACAACATAAAGGAAAAAAACAACTCTTCTTTAATTCAATTCGACATAGTTGACTATTACCTGTCAATTTCCAAAAACCTCTTCACTTTGGCACTGGAATTTACCACATATTATTTGGACTTAACCAAGGATGAATATAATATAATAATGGCCACCAAGACATTCCTAATCAAGAACAATGGATAAAAATAACGCTGTTAACAAACAAACGGGAATATTTCGTAAAACTTATCCATAAAACAGAGGATTTAATTAGAAGAATGAGATGGAAAGCTTATTTCTTCCTTCATAAGGTTAAGACATCCAACGACCCTGAACTTTATGGCTTCAAAAGCAAAAAATGCACCCGCAATTGAAAAATTATCTGGCTTTAGAAATGATTTATTCCAAGCAATCAAAAACATCTCCTTCGACAAAAATAAATTCCAAATACACCTAAACTACGTTATTTCAAACATAAAAACATCAGACAAACTCTTAGTCAAGTCAGACAAACAGCAAATTTCTACAAAATTTCCACAACGGATTAAACAACTTTAATTAGAAAAAAAAAATAACCAAAAACTATAAAAAATCAAACAATAACTCATTAAATATAGTGTACATGATAAACAGAACAAGTAAAACGATCACAGAAAAACTAAAAATCAGTGAAAAAGTTACTAAACTCTGCACCAAAGAAGCCATTAAAAGACCACAAACCAGATTTTCAGACAGATTTACCTACGAGAATCATCAACCCAATTAGACCTGAAATTGGTAAAATCAGCAAAATTATCCGAGAACGGATCAATAAACAAATCAAGCGGAACCTTCGATTACTCCAGTGGACAAACACAACTGAATTCATAAATTGGCTTAACAACATAAAAGAAAAAACAACTGTTCTTTGGTCCAATTTGACATAGTTAACTATTCCCCGTCAATATCAAAAGACCTCTTCACTTTGGCACTGGAATTCGCCACATATTATTTGGGCTTAACCAAGGATAAATATAATATAATAATGGCAGCTAAAACATCTGTTCTTATCCATAATCAAGAACAATGGATAAAAAGTAACTCTGTTAAGCAATTTGATATTACAATGGGTGCGTTAGACCCTTCAGAGTCTTCCGATCTCATTGGCTTATTTGCACTATACAATCTTACTGCTCACCATGACATAAGCACACAAGATATAGGGATATACAGAGACGACGGTCTCATGCTAGTACAAAATTCCACACATTTTAAAAATAAGAAAACTTATCCACAGAGAATTTAAAAGTTTAAACCTAAAAGTAATAATCAACACTAATTTAAAAGTAGTAAACTTCCTCAATGTAACACTCGATTTAGTTAATAATAATTACCAACCATACATAAAACCCAATGAATAGACATTATACATCCACCCAAAGTCAAATCACCCCCAAGTATAATCAAACATATACCCTCCTCCATAGAATATAGAATCAGTAAAAACTCTTCCAGTGAAGAAATATTTAACAAACATAAAAGTCTTTATAATAAGTCCCTAAAAAAGTGGCTACAAAAGCCAAGACATCAAGTATACAACATACTATAACCATAACAGGAAAATAGAAATAGAAAAATCATTTGGTACACATCTCCTTTCAACCAAATGGAAAACACCAAGTTAGAGCAGAAGTTCCTAAATTTAATTAAGAAACACTTCCCCACAAAAAATACTCTAAGTATAATTTTTAACAAAAATATAATTAAACTAAGTTACAGTCGCACAAGCAACCTAGAAAAAAATCAAACCAAATCATAACAAATCATCTCCTAAATCAACACGTAGATCAAGATAAAATTAACTACCAAAATAAAAAAGAAGACAACAATAAAAACCTATGTAATTGTAGAAACCCCAACAATTGCCCACTACAGAATAAATGTACAATAAACTCAATAATCTACCAATGCAAGATAACATCAATTGAAAATCCCACTATAAATATAATGTATATCGGATCTACTAAGGACACTTTTAAGCAGCGCTGGTACATGCACTTAACTTAATTCAAAAACAACTTATACCGAAACCAAGCGTCCCTTTCTGCATATTTTTGGAAATTATAGGACTTAAAACAGAAACCCAAAGTAAAGTGAATAATCCTAGAAAAAACTACAACCTGCAACTCGCTTAACGGCATCTAACCTTTATGCTTAAATAAAAAGCTGCACATTCTAAAATACCCCAAAAATAGCGAACTAGTGATCCGTAAAGATGAATTAGCAGTATTATGTAAACATCGCAAATATTTCTCGTTAAAATTTAAATAACCAAAAAATACCTCATCTACACGAAACAATCCTCGCGAAAAAGTAACAAATACACATAATCAATCCTCAAAATAAAAAGAACAAATAACGTATATATAAAAGAAAATAAATCTCACACAATATTAACAGCAATTCCATCCACCTATAAATAGAAGTAAAATAAAAACTATCTACACTTCCTTAAAAACCCATATATCCCAATATAAGAATTACCTAAACTAAACGAAAAAGTGACCTGTCCAAAACTAAGCTACCCTACACTCTTCTTCTAACCCAAAGCGGTATCTCTATGACTAAAACTGACGACTAGATCATACGAAACTCCCAACCTACATTCACTTATATCGTTTTCATTAACAGCGGCGTCACTCCAATCAGATATAGATAGCAGTAAAATAAACAATAAATGTTTTCTTCTTCTTCTTCTACTTCTTCTTTGTTTCCATTCTGCGTTTGTTTCATGAAGGCCTGCGTTAACGTTGGTGAAAAGCTCTTTGAGCCGGTGACGGTTAAGAATGGAGTCAAGCAGGTTAACATTCCAGCTCCAATTTTGCGTTATACTTCTCTGTCGTTTTTAAACAGGCATTTAGAAACTGAAAGCATGGCATGTGCGTTCTGGTTCAGTGGATATCGGCTCAGAACAAGAAATCGGGGATCCGAGTTCGAATTCCTGTTGAATTCCCTGCATTCACTTAAGCGCAAATACCATTGGGAAAGGTATTAATCCTGTTCTTCACCCCAGTTATAGGTTAAGTAACAAGACAGATTGGGTTCTATAGCCTTGGCTGGCAACCAGTCTACCGCAGAAAGTAAATGCAACCCACTGCGGGATAATCTTCTGTCCGGTCAGTCATGTTTCTTTCTAGATATGATCGCCTAAGCGTGTATCACGTATGGCACTTAACTAACTGATCCTAGAACAGATCAACAAACAAAACAGAAACTTGAATTACTCCAGTGGACAAACACAACTTATGTCATAATTTGGTTTAACAACATCATTGAAAAAAACAACTGTTCTTTGATCTAATTTGACATAGTTGACTCCTACCCATCTATATCCAAAGACCTCTTCACTTTGGCACTGGAATTTGCCACATATTACTCGGACTTAACCAAAGACGAATATAATATAATAATGACCGCCAAGACATCTGTTCTTATCCATAATCAAGAACAATGGATAAAAATAACTCTGTGAACCAATTTGATATTACAATGGCATTTAAATTCGCGATCGAAGCTGTTTGACATCAAGTGGTTTAATGCAAAGTCAGAGGTTTACTTGTCGCTGATCAGGCATTTACTATGTGCAGATGACTGTGATCTTGTAGCTCACTCGGATGGGGACATGCGGCATTTCATGTATCTTTTTTCTAATGCATGCACTGCACTGGTTTTGACTATCATTTTAAAAAAGACGTTAGTCATGTACCAGTCGGATCCAGGGAAGGCATATCATGAACCAAACAACTTCATCTATGGTGAAATGCTGAAAGTTGTTTGTGAGTTAATGTATCTTGGGAGCACGTTGATGTGATCTTGTGGAAACTATCAAACCGCATACAAAAAGCTAGAAACGCATTTGGAAAAGTGAATAAATCTCTGTGGTCTCAGCACGGATTTTCGGTGAAAGCTTATCAGGGTTGTCTGCTTACAGCACTCCTTTACGCTTGCAAGACGTAAGGTGCCTACCGTAGACAAATGAAAAAGATTGAGCGATTCCACCAGTACTGCTTACGTCATATTAAATGTTTGTTAGTGATGTAGAGGTGCTAGAGAGGAGCGGCTGTTACAGTGCAGAGTCCCTAATATTAAAATATCATCTTCGGTGGGAAGTTCACCTTGTCAGAATAAATGAAAGCCACATGTCAAAACAAATGCTGTATCAGTTACGTGCCATACGTGATACACGCTTGGGCGATCATGTCTCGAAAGATCCTGCAATAGGTTGCAATTACTTTCTGCGGTAGACTGGTTGCCACCCAAAGCTATAGAACCCAATTTGTCATATTATTTAACCAATAACTGGAGGAAAGAGATGGATTAATACCTTTCCCAAGGGTATTTGCGAGTAAGTAAATGCAATGAATTCATGTGGAATTCGAACTCTGCTCCCCGATTTCTTGTTCCGAGTCGATATCCACTGCACCACAATGCACATCTGTAATGCTGTATAGTGAGCTGCAAACAGGGAAGAGGAATGCTGGCAAACCGAAGATGCGGTTTAAGAAATGCATCAAGGGTTTGCTGAAGAAAAGCAACATTCCTTGTGAGCACTGGAAAGAATGTTCTTTAAATCACAATGATTAGAAGAAAGTGGTCACTGGTGAAAGATGTCACTGTGAAGAGGAGAGGAAGACGCACGCTTAAAGGAGATGTACGCAAGGATGTCTCCGTAGTCTTCCTGAAGGCATTTGCAGGCAGCTCGATTTGACGTTTACAGATGGTCTTAGATTGTGTTTGTCGACGGCTGGTCTAAAGAGTTACTTGAGAGTGCACCAAACCAACACAGGTTGGCAATTGACTATGGAATTGTAGACATTTACCAGTTGATATGTGATTTTTGTGCTAAGATAAAAAAAGATATGAAGTAATAGTCGTACTCGAACACGAGTTGCCAACCACCATACATACATACATACATACATATATATATATATATATGTGTGTGTGTATATACGCTCTCACACCCTGATGGAGCACTCTGGAAGAATGGTAGGCTTTGAAAAACAGTAGCTACTCTGTCGTGTACGCATCACTCATTCAGTAAAATGAATTAGAGCACTCTAGCTATTGGGCGCGTATAATTATAATATATGCGTTAAAATGTCTGCCTTCTTCCACCGAACGTCCATAGCCCAGAGGTAGAATCGCCGACTGACGCCAATTCAGTCGGGTTTCAATCCTGGGTTAAAAAGCAATCGGAGTCTAACCGTACTGATAAACAGTGATACAGCGAAACAGATTTGTCTGCGGATGACAATATATATATATGGTGTATCTGTAGGTATTTGAAGGCTATCACAATGCGTTTAGTATAATAAAGGACGGTAAAGAAAGAGTTGGGTATTACCGATTTATTATTCATTACATGAACTAACCCACTTAAATGTACATACTCTAAAGTCCCACTATGTATCTCAACCAGACAAAATTAAAAAAGTGACAAGTCTAGATCATTTTCCTAATTTCTAGTACAGCTATAACTCAGTTTGATTGAATTCCTAAACAAAATTTTCAATAGGAAGCAGCTGCTTAGCAAAATCAAAACTGCAACCAAATTAGTGATACTGTATCTTCAAACTTATCAACCAACAAAGCAGCAAGTGTTTGTCAGTAGTTAACTCAATGAGGGATATACGCCGAGACACTGTTGCAATCAGGTATTTACAGATCCACTATTAAAGAAACTGTTAAATAAACTTCAAGATAAATCTTATATGTCCTTTTACCACTATTTGGAAATCATATGGCGCTGAAACTTCACAAATCTTTGATCCCACCACAAAACATTCCACTATATTTATCTTGGCACTCTCAAAAGTGTCGGTGGTGAACAATAGTTTTGCTTTAATTTTTCCTGATAAGACAGTCAGTTAAGGGCCATGCATGATACTCGCTTGGGCGATCATGTCACGAAAGAGATATGACTGATTGGGCAGAATGGTTTGCCCGCATTAGGTTGCCATGACTTATTGCGTAGACCGGTTGCCAACCAAGACTATAGAACTCAATTTTTCATGCTACTTAACCTATAGCAGGAGGGAGAAGCGACGAATTAATACCGTTACCAGGAGTTTGTTTTTTTCAATCATCTCACCCCAAGCAAGGCATTCCACTGCCACTATTGCGCATGGGGCTACATAGGGGAAGGTAAAGAGAAGAAGTGGTTAGACATAGGGAATGTCAGGAGGAAGGTGACAGATGAGTAAGGATAGCGAGGATGAGGGTTGGGCAGATGGGAAGAGTGTTTGATAGAATGGGAGCAGGTTAGTGTGTTAGGAGGTGTCTATTGACCTTACATTTAAACTCCTGGAGATTGTACCCGTCGGGGAAGCAATAATTTGGAAGAGAATTCCACAGTCGGGAATTGCGAGAAAAGAAACTGTTGGAGTAGAAGTTACGGCTGCATTTAGGCAGAGGTTGTAGAGCTTAGAAAGGACAGAGGAGAGTTCAGGGGCACATTTCTTTAAGACTATGGTTGGGATTCCGTCACCACCGCTCGCTTTGTGAGGGTCAAGTTTTAAGATTATCTTAGAGACAAGCGAAGGTGTAATGTGCGTAAGTGAATACAACGAATTTAACTGAAATTCGAACTCGGCTCTCTGATTTCTCTTTTCAAGCCGATATACACTGCACCACAACGCAAAATAAGATTTGTTCAAAAATCTATTTTCACGTACGCGGAGTTTCCTTATAGGAGGCCTTTTAAATAATGATCTATTAGATTTGTCTTACATAGTTTTATGGGCTTACGAGCATATCATATTGAAATAGCAGTTCCCGTATGATCACTGAACTTGAAGCATGTCAATACGCAGATGGCTAACCTCTTAGAAATGCCTGGTGATGTGCGGCTATGTAATGCATAACGAATCTAAAAAGAAATTCGGAGAGTCGAGCTAAAATTTCAGCTGGGTTCGTTATATAGTCATACTCTCAAATACCGTTTGGAAAGGTATGGAGCTGTAGCCGTAGGGGGCTGGTTAATTTTTTTTTCATTCGGCCTTGTGTCATACTTAACCAAATTCTCTACAGCTTACAAGATTTATGCAGATTTATCAGAAGCTATTTATCATTATCAGAAAGTTGGTTGTCAGCAGGTTAGAATATATGGTATTGTGTAATATAGTGTAAGAATAAAATATACACACGTCTATTGAACAGGTGAAGAGGCTCATCCCTTGTTTCCTGTTTAGGATGTGGTTTCCAGCTTTCTCTTTTCCAATCTTTTCACTCTTTTTTTTTCTTTTTCTTTCAACTGGAGTAGATAGACTAACTATCGCCCTGTTCAGACTCAACCCACGTCTATTGAACGTGAAGAGGCTCATCCCTTGTTTTCTGTTTAGGATGTGGTTTCCAGCTTTCTCTTTTCCAATCTTTTCACTCTTTTTTTTTCTTTTTCTTTCAACTGGAGTAGATAGACTAACTATCGCCCTGTTCAGACTCAACCCACGTCTATTGAACGTGAAGAGGCTCATCCCTTGTTTTCTGTTTAGGATGTGGTTTCCAGCTTTCTCTTTTCCAATCTTTTCACTCTTTTTTTTCTTTTTCTTTCAACTGGAGTAGATAGACTAACTATCGCCCTGTTCAGACTCCACCCACGTCTATTGAACGTGAAGAGGCTCATCCCTTGTTTCCTGTTTAGGATGTGGTTTCCAGCTTTCTCTTTTCCAATCTTTTCACTCTTTTTTTTTATTTTTCTTTCAACTGGAGTAGATAGACTAACTATCGCCCTGTTCAGACTCCACCCACGTCTATTGAACGTGAAGAGGCTCATCCCTTGTTTCCTGTTTAGGATGTGGTTTCCAGCTTTCTCTTTTCCAATCTTTTCACTCTTTTTTTCTTTTTCTTTCAACTGGAGTAGATAGACTAACTATCGCCCTGTTCAGACTCCACCCACGTCTATTGAACGTGAAGAGGCTCATCCCTTGTTTCCTGTTTAGGATGTGGTTTCCAGCTTTCTCTTTTCCAATCTTTTCACTCTTTTTTTTTCTTTTTCTTTCAACTGGAGTAGATAGACTAACTATCGCCCTGTTCAGACTCCACCCACGTCTATTGAACGTGAAGAGGCTCATCCCTTGTTTCCTGTTTAGGATGTGGTTTCCAGCTTTCTCTTTTCCAATCTTTTCACTCTTTTTTTTTCTTTTTCTTTCAACTGGAGTAGATAGACTAACTATCGCCCTGTTCAGACTCAACCCACGTCTATTGAACGTGAAGAGGCTCATCCCTTGTTTCCTGTTTAGGATGTGGTTTCCAGCTTTCTCTTTTCCAATCTTTTCACTCTTTTTTTTTCTTTTTCTTTCAACTGGAGTAGATAGACTAACTATCGCCCTGTTCAGACTCCACCCACGTCTATTGAACGTGAAGAGGCTCATCCCTTGTTTCCTGTTTAGGATGTGGTTTCCAGCTTTCTATTTTCCAATCTTTTCACTCTTTTTTTTCTTTTTCTTTCAACTGGAGTAGATAGACTAACTATCGCCCTGTTCAGACTCCAACCCACGTCTATTGAACGTGAAGAGGCTCATCCCTTGTTTCCTGTTTAGGATGTGGTTTCCAGCTTTCTCTTTTCCAATCTTTTCACTCTTTTTTTTTATTTTTCTTTCAACTGGAGTAGATAGACTAACTATCGCCCTGTTCAGACTCCACCCACGTCTATTGAACGTGAAGAGGCTCATCCCTTGTTTCCTGTTTAGGATGTGGTTTCCAGCTTTCTCTTTTCCAATCTTTTCACTCTTTTTTTTTATTTTTCTTTCAACTGGAGTAGATAGACTAACTATCGCCCTGTTCAGACTCCACCCACGTCTATTGGACGTGAAGAGGTTCATCCCTTGTTTCCTGGTTAGGATGTGGTTTCCGGCTTTCTCTTCTCCAACCTTTTCACTTTTACGTAGCCCCCTGCACACCAGTGGCGTTACCGCCTTGCTCTGGGTGACATGATTAAAAAAAAAACATTTTGCATTTTAAAATAGAAATTTATTAAAAGAAAAGAATAACATAAGTTGTAGAAATTAATGTGCAATTATAAACATGATTAAGAAGTTAAGGATAGAGTTCATGTTCAATGAGAAAGTTCTGGGCATCAAGATTTGTAGAAAATGTTCATCGTAGTAACTGTTGAAAGAGTATATGCGTACGTACGTATGTATTCAGTCAGAATGTCTTTGGATGGAGAAGAAGAAGTAAAAGGAATCAGCAGAAGGAAAGAGAAAGAGGACAAACGTCCGGGTCAACTTGAAACTTTTCTCGTTACATTTTAGCTTGTCGTCTTTGCTGCTTCCATCCTTGACTGACTCTTGTCCTTTTGGATTTTGCACTAGATTGCTAAGAGCTCAAGTCTTGCAAGTCACTCCCATTGGTCAAAATTAGTTTAACACCTATTTGCAAAATCCAGTTTCGGCTTTTTCTTTAAGCACATTGTCAATCCTCTTTCTATTTGGAAAAAAATCAGGATTTCACACGTCATTGTGAATTTTTTTTAAAGTGAAGAAAAAGGTTGATTTTAATTCTTAATTTCTTATCCACTACAGAGCCACCTCATCTCCCCTATTTATGGTTTAATTTGTAGATCTTTTATTAATCAATCAGTTTTATTACCAAAGGACCTCGCATTCTAAAAATATTTACCGGCTTTAAATAACTTGCAAAAGGCAGGTAAGTCACAAAAAATCGAGCAATAATATATTTTTCTACTTGAGTGAGAACTCGGTATCTTTATTCTACAGGTGGAGATCTTTACTTTGTGCCCTTCATCCATTAGTCTTTCCCGTAACTAAACCGTAAGAGATCGCAATCGTGTGTGTGTGTGTGTGTCAGAGAAAGAGAGAGAGAGAGAGAGAGAGAGTGAGAGAGAGAGAGAGAGGTTACTTGATCGTCTCCATTACGCTTTGATCAAATGCAGAGACGTCTGCCTTATTTATAACTGTTCAATGATTCGATTTTCATCTATCAAATTAACGGTTGGAAGAACAACAAAGAGAAGTAAGGTCAATAAGTCAGTGATTTTATTTGAGGCGTTTCTCTTTGGTATTCACCAATATCGACAAATCTAACAATCTGCCGCGTTCAATAACAAATGTGCAATAATTTGGTAAGGTGTTTTCCGTTGATGGTTACACAACAGAGACCGCTTCTGTCAAACAAACTTAAGACATGACAAATCGATAAAAAATACTCTCTTTATTATCTGGTCTCTGAACCAGACATAATTATACTATAAACGCAAGAAATATTACTCTAATTTCTAATATCAATATTTATTTTTAAAATTATTACCTTCATTAAATCTTCACAAACATTCCCTTTTTTTTTCCTGATATTAAAAGCATATCAAAAGTAAAAAAAAAAATCTGTATTACATTGTTTCATTTTTAATTTCATGTTCTTTGGAAGGTTTGGAAATCGAAGAACTGATTCATTATGCGCAAATACCCTCGGAAAAGTATGAATCTACTTCTTCTCCCCAGATATGGGTTAATTAGTAGGACTTGTAAATCATTATTATTTTAAAAAAATCTTACATTCTAAAATATTTTCTATCTAAATTGTAAAAGGTCGATAAGCCGTAAAAAACAAAAAATAATGTTCAGTAGGCAGAATGAATCTCAATTTCTTTTTTTAATAGAAATCTTGACGATACTTGGTTTCGAAGATTATTTTCATGTACTGGTGGTCGATTTCCTTAACTTGTTTTTTAAAGCACCATATCTGAAAACAAATTTGTTGCCAATATCTGTGTTTTATCAATTAAAGCTTGCGACCACATCGCGTTAAAACACCGGTTCACACCAAAGTTAAACAACGTCAAACGGACTCTGTAACTAAATGGCTGCTCGCTTGGGAATACCAGCTGCTGTAAGCATGGACATGCGGGTGGTATAATAAATTATGGGTTAGAATTGATTACTGGAAAGATGAGTTCTGATTTTAGTTCGGCTCGTTATTTTCACTTCCATGAAAATACTATTAGGAAAGGTATCAATCCATTTCTTCTCTCACCACAGCTAAGGGTTAATTAGTAAAACTTATATTACTAAATCATTATTATTTTCCCCACCAAATTTTTACGATCCAAAAATATTTTATGGCCTAAAATAAGATACAAATGGGTGAAAAACTGTAAAAATATTTTATGGCTTTAAATAAGATACAAAATGGGTGATAAACTGTAAAAATATTTTATGGCTTTAAATAAGATACAAAATGGGTGATAAACTGTAAAAATATTTTATGGCTTTAAATAAGATATAAAATGGGTGACAAATTGTAAAAATATTTTATGGCTTTAAATAAGATATAAAATGGGAGATAAACTGTAAAAATATTTTATGGCTTTAAATAAGATATAAAATGGGTGATAAACTGTAAATATATTTTATGGCTTTAAATAAGATATAAAATGGGTGATAAATTGTAAAAATAATTTATGGCTTTAAATAAGATATAAAATGGGTGATAAACTGTAAAAATATTTTATGGCTTTAAATAAGATTATAAATGGGTGATAAACTGTAAATATATTTTATGGCCTTAAATAAGATACAAAATGGGTGATAAATTGTAAAAATATTTTATGGCTTTAAATAAGATACAAAATGGGTGATAAATTGTAAAAATATTTTATGGCTTTAAATAAGATATAAAATGGGTGATAAATTGTAAAAATATTTTATGGCTTTAAATAAGATATAAAATGGGTGATAAACTGTAAAAATATTTTATGGCTTTAAATAAGATATAAAATGGGTGATAAACTGTAAATATATTTTATGGCTTTAAATAAGATATAAAATGGGTGATAAATTGTAAAAATATTTTATGGCTTTAAATAAGATATAAAATGGGTGATAAACTGTAAATATATTTTATGGCTTTAAATAAGATATAAAATGGGTGATAAACTGTAAAAATATTTTATGGCTTTAAATAAGATTATAAATGGGTGATAAACTGTAAATATATTTTATGGCCTTAAATAAGATACAAAATGGGTGATAAATTGTAAAAATATTTTATGGCTTTAAATAAGATACAAAATGGGTGATAAATTGTAAAAATATTTTATGGCTTTAAATAAGATATAAAATGGGTGATAAATTGTAAAAATATTTTATGGCTTTAAATAAGATATAAAATGGGTGATAAACTGTAAAAATATTTTATGGCTTTAAATAAGATATAAAATGGGTGATAAATTGTAAAAATATTTTATGGCTTTAAATAAGATATAAAATGGGTGATAAATTGTAAAAATATTTTATGGCTTTAAATAAGATATAAAATGTGTGATAAACTGTAAATATATTTTATGGCTTTAAATAAGATATAAAATGGGTGATAAATTGTAAAAATATTTTATGGCTTTAAATAAGATATAAAATGGGTGATAAATTGTAAAAATAATTTATGGCTTTAAATAAGATATAAAATGGGTGATAAACTGTAAAATATTTTATGGCTTTAAATAAGATATAAAATGGGTGATAAATTGTAAAAATATTTTATGGCTTTAAATAAGATATAAAATGGGTGATAAATTGTAAAAATATTTTATGGCTTTAAATAAGATATAAAATGTGTGATAAACTGTAAATATATTTTATGGCTTTAAATAAGATATAAAATGGGTGATAAACTGTAAAAATATTTTATGGCTTTAAATAAGATATAAAATGGGTGATAAATTGTAAATATATTTTATGGCTTTAAATAAGATATAAAACGGGTGATAAACTGTAAAAATATTTTATGGCTATGAATAAGATATAAAACGGGTGATAAACTGTAAAAATATTTTATGGCTTTAAGTAAGATAAAAATGGGTGATTTTATGGCTTTAAAGATGATTCAAAATGGGTGATAAACAGTAGAAAACAAATCAGTCAGTTAATGAAATGCTGATGACCTACACAGGAATGTCTTTCAGATATACTTTCATTCTTGGGAATATAAATGTATAAAAACTACCGAGATTACAAAAAGAAGGGTCAGATTTTATATATGTTCTAATATAGAAGCGACCCTTCAAATTTATCTCTACATTTTAATTTCTTGTTTGAAAAATTAAGAGTAGGCATGAATCAAACTCCTCCCTCCAGCCATGGCTTATATAAAGAATATGAGTAGTATTAAAATTTTAACCTGTTTTTCTAAAAATGTGTCTTAATATTCTATAAATTTCAACCGAAAGCTGTAGTGGTTGTTCAGTCAGTGAATGCCAAATGCTTCCTTGTGGGGAATCTATGTAGGTAAGCTAGCATAAATTGCTAGTAGGAAATGTATGTAAGAAGGCTAGCATTAATTCCTTTTACGGAATGCATGTAAGAAGGCTAGTATTAATTCCTTTTACGGAATGCATGTAAGAAGGCTAGTATTAATTCCTTTTACGGAATGCATGTAAGAAGGCTAGTATTAATTCCTTTTACGGAATGCATGTAAGAAGGCTAGCATTAATTCCTTTTACGGAATGCATGTAAGAAGGCTAGTATTAATTCCTTTTACGGAATGCATGTAAGAAGGCTAGCATTAATTCCTTTTACGGAATGCATGTAAGAAGGCTAGTATTCATTCCTTTTACGGAATGCATGTAAGAAGGCTAGCATTCATTCCTTTTACGGAATGCATGTAAGAAGGCTAGCATTAATTCCTTTTACGGAATGCATGTAAGAAGGCTAGTATTAATTCCTTTTACGGAATGCATGTAAGAAGGCTAGTATTCATTCCTTTTACGGAAAGCATGTAAGAAGGCTCGTATTAATTCCTTTTATGGAATGCATGTAAGAATGCTAGTATTAATTCCTTTTACGGAATGCATGTAAGAAGGGCTAGCATTAATTCCTTTTACGGAATGCATGTAAGAAGGCTAACATTAATTCCTTTTACGGAATGCATGTAAGAAGGCTAGCATTAATTCCTTTTACGGAATGCATGTAAGAAGGCTAACATTAATTCCTACGGAATGCATGTAAGAAGGCTAGCATTAATTCTTTTACGGAATGCATGTAAGAAGGCTAGCATTAATTCCTTTTACGGAAAGCATGTAAGAAGGCTAGCATTAAATCCTTTTACGGAATGCATGTAAGAAGGCTAGCATTAATTCCTTTTACGGAATGCATGTAAGAAGGCGAGCATTAATTCCTTTACGGAATGCATGTAAGAAGGCTAGTATTAATTCCTTTTACGGAATGCATGTAAGAAGGCTAGTATTCATTCCTTTTATTGAAAGTATGTAAGAAGCCTCGTATTAATTCCTTTTATGGAATGCATGTAAGAAGGCTAGTATTAATTCCTTTTACGGAATGCATGTAAGAAGGCTAGCATTATTTCCTTTTATGGAATGCATGTAAGAAGGCTAACATTAATTCCTTTTACGGAATGCATGTAAGAAGGCTAGCATTAATTCCTTTTACTGAATGCATGTAAGAAGGCTAGCATTATTTCCTTTTATGGAATGCATAAGAAGGCTACATTAATTCCTTTTACGGAATGCATGTAAGAAGGCTAACATTAATTCCTTTTACGGAATGCATGTAAGAAGGCTAGCATTAATTCCTTTACGGAATGCATAAGAAGGCTAACATTAATTCCTTTTTACGGAATGCATGTAAGAAGGCTAGCATTAATTCCTTTACGGAATGCATGTAAGAAGGCTAGCATTAATTCCTTTTACGGAAAGCATGTAAGAAGGCTAGCATTAATTCCTTTTACGGAATGCATGTAAGAAGGCTAGCATTAATTCCTTTTACGGAATGCATGTAAGAAGGCTAGCATTAATTCCTTTTACGGAATGCATGTAAGAAGGCTAGTATTAATTCCTTTTACGGAATGCATGTAAGAAGGCTAGTATTCATTCCTTTTACGGAAAGCATGTAAGAAGCCTCGTATTAATTCCTTTTACGGAATGCATGTAAGAAGGCTAGTATTAATTTCTACGGAATGCATGTAAGAAGGCTAGCATATTTCCTTTTATGGAATGCATGTAAGAAGGCTAACATTAATTCCGTTTACGGAATGCATGTAAGAAGGCTAACATTAATTCCTTTTACGGAATGCATGTAAGAAGGCTAGCATTAATTCCTTTTACGGAATGCATGTAAGAAGGCTAACATTAATTCCTTTTACGGAATGCATGTAAGAAGGCTAGCATTAATTCCTTTTACGGAATGCATGTAAGAAGGCTAGCATTATTTCCTTTTTATGGAATGCATGTAAGAAGGCTAGCATTAATTCCTTTTACGGAATGCATGTAAGAAGGCTAACATTAATTCCTTTTACGGAATGCATGTAAGAAGGCTAGCATTAATTCCTTTTACGGAATGCATGTAAGAAGGCTAACATTAATTCCTTTTACGGAATGCATGTAAGAAGGCTAGCATTAATTCCTTTTACGGAATGCACATGTAAGAAGGCTAGTATTAATTCCTTTTACGGAATGCATGTAAGAAGGTTAGCATTAATTCCTTTTACGGAATGCATGTAAGAAGGCTAAAATTATTTCCTTTTACGGAAAGCATGTAAGAAGGCTAGCATTATTTCCTTTTATGGAATGCATGTAAGAAGGCTAGCATTATTTCCTTTTACGGAATGCATGTAAGAAGGCTAGCATTAATTCCTTTTACGGAATGCATGTAAGAAGGCTAGTATTATTTCCTTTACGGAATGCATGTAAGAAGGCTAGCATAATTCCTTTTACGGAATGCATGTAAGAAGGCTAGTATTAATTCCTTTTACGGAATGCATGTAAGAAGGCTAGTATTAATTCCTTTTACGGAATGCACGTAAGAAGGCTAGCATTATTTCCTTTTACGGAATGCATGTAAGAAGGCTAGCATTATTTCCTTTTACGGAATGCATGTAAGAAGGCTAGTATTAATTCCTTTTATGGAATGCATGTAAGAAGGCTAGCATTAATTCCTTTTACGGAATGCATGTAAGAAGGCTAAAATTATTTCCTTTTACGGAAAGCATGTAAGAAGGCTAGCATTATGCATGTAAGAAGGCTAGCATTAATTCCTTTTACGGAATGCATGTAAGAAGGCTAGCATTAATTCCTTTTACGGAATGCATGTAAGAAGGCTAGCATTATTTCCTTTTATGGAATGCATGTAAGAAGGCTAGCATTAATTCCTTTTACGGAATGCATGTAAGAAGGCTAACATTAATTCCTTTTACGGAATGCATGTAAGAAGGCTAGCATTAATTCCTTTTACGGAATGCATGTAAGAAGGCTAACATTAATTCCTTTTACGGAATGCATGTAAGAAGGCTAGCATTAATTCCTTTTACGGAATGCATGTAAGAAGGCTAGTATTAATTCCTTTTACGGAATGCATGTAAGAAGGTTAGCATTAATTCCTTTTACGGAATGCATGTAAGAAGGCTAAAATTATTTCCTTTTACGGAAAGCATGTAAGAAGGCTAGCATTATTTCCTTTTATGGAATGCATGTAAGAAGGCTAGCATTATTTCCTATTACGGAATGCATGTAAGAAGGCTAGCATTAATTCCTTTTACGGAATGCATGTAAGAAGGCTAGCATTATTTCCTTTTATGGAATGCATGTAAGAAGGCTAGCATTAATTCCTTTTACGGAATGCATGTAAGAAGGCTAGTATTAATTCCTTTTACGGAATGCATGTAAGAAGGCTAGTATTAATTCCTTTTACGGAATGCACGTAAGAAGGCTAGCATTATTTCCTTTTACGGAATGCATGTAAGAAGGCTAGCATTATTTCCTTTTACGGAATGCATGTAAGAAGGCTAGTATTAATTCCTTTTATGGAATGCATGTAAGAAGGCTAGCATTAATTCCTTTTACGGAATGCATGTAAGAAGGCTAAAATTATTTCCTTTTACGGAAAGCATGTAAGAAGGCTAGCATTATGCATGTAAGAAGGCTAGCATTAATTCCTTTTACGGAATGCATGTAAGAAGGCTAGCATTAATTCCTTTTACGGAATGCATGTAAGAAGGCTAGCATTAATTCCTTTTACGGAATGCATGTAAGAAGGCTAGCATTATTTCCTTTTACGGAAAGCATGTAAGAAGTCTAGTATTAATTCCTTTTACGGAATGCATGTAAGAAGGCTAGCATTATTTCCTTTTACGGAAAGCATGTAAGAAGGCTAGTATTAATTCCTTTTATGGAATGCATGTAAGAAGGCTAGCATTAATTCCTTTTACGGAATGCATGTAAGAAGGCTAGTATTAATTCCTTTTACGGAATGCATGTAAGAAGGCTAGCATTATTTCCTTTTACGAAAGCATGTAAGAAGGCTAGCATTAATTCCTTTTATGGAATGCCTGTAAGAAGGCTAGTATTAATTCCTTTCACGGAATGCATGTAAGAATGCTAGCATTAATTCCTTTCACGGAATGCATGTAAGAAGGCTACCATTAATTCCTCATACAAAGGCTAACCCTAACCAAATTTCACTTGCTTTAAGTTTTTCCTTCATTTTTGATGATATTGTCCAACATTCACTGCCATATTTTAAACCTGTCGTCACATAGAAATCCTTCTTTTTTCTTTGTTTCTAGCAACATTTTCCTGTCTCTTAATACTCTACTCAGCTTCTGGAATGCTTCGTTCGCCATGCCAATTCGCCTTTGGATCTCTGTTTCGCACTTTCCGTCTTCTGATAGAACACTTCACAGGTATTTATATTTTTGTACCTACTTGATTTAATATCCCCCACCTGTATTTGGAATTTTAGGCTGTTCTTTTTGCTGATGATAATGAATTCGGTTTTCTTGCAGTTTATTTGTCGTCCTTTCGTGTCACTCTCTTCAGCTACCTTTTGTAGGAGGCCTTGTAGTTTCCTTTCTGTGTCTCCTATAAGCCCTTCAGTTATCCTAACTTTACTTTTTTTCAGGTCACCCGTTTTCTTTAAAAACAGTTCAGTCAAATTGTTTCAACCACCATTATTAAAAACAAATTATAATCTAAAACCATTTTTGACTTTAAATGACCTGCAAAAGGTTGATAAGCCGTAAAAATGTCATCGACGAAATCATTTCAGTCAGTCAGTCAGTTAGTTAAGTGCCATACGTGATACAGAGGCATGACTGACTGGACAGATGATTATCCCGCAGTAGGTTGGCGTTACTTTTTTGCGGTGGACTGGTTGCCAGCCAAGACTAATGAACCGAATTTGTCCTGTTATTTAACCCATAATTGGAGGGAAGAGACGGATTAATACCTTTCCCAAGGATACTTGCGCGTAAGTGAATTCGTTGCATTCACTTACGCGATTCATTCATAAAAAACATGTATAAAAAGGGGGGGTAAAACGTATATGAAAATTGAAAAACATCCTTATTTTTTCATCGCTTTTTTAAAGATATGCACCTTTAAAAGGAAGGCTCAAAATAGGTTCCTTTTCTGTCAATTGCAATAACTTCTGAGTAAATATAATGAAATGGGTTTCTGTTACCGTTTTAACGCCTATTTGGTAAAAGAGAACAAAATAAAAAACCCAGTTCAGTGTCTGAACAACATACGGAAGAAAAACAAAAATAAGTACGATTTGGGATGCCGGTTTAGACAGAATTTTTTTCGATTAAATTTAATACTTGTTGACACACACACACACACACACACACACACACACATATATATATATATATATATATATATATATGATGTACTAGCAGAATAACCCGGCGAAAGCTTTAAAACTAATCCATGGTTCTGGTGCTCAGACTCTTTGGACGTTGGTACGAAAGAGTAAAAAGGAATAGTTGTTTCCAGTTAAAGACTGAATGAAAAATGAATGGATGCAAGTTAAATTTTGATTTCCTAGTATCGGTATCAAATAAGTTTTTTTCGTCGTAAACTGAATTTTGAAGGCTAAATAAGTCGTCTGAGTAAATGGTATCATGGCTGAGACTAAGAACTACAATTATACCTACTTAGATCCAAACCCGAAGCAAGAACTAAAATAAAAGGGCTGAAAAAAATACAGACATACAGGCAGATAAACAGACACACATACAAACATCTTGCCATACTCGACACAAAACCTAGCTAAGAACACTCACAGACGCTTATAGTACAACTGTGTAAATTTTCAAGAAAATCGGTTCAGCCGTTTCGGAGTCCATAGGTAACGGACACACACACACACACACACACACAGACACACACACAGACAGACAAAGTTCCATTTATAAATAAGTTTAAATAGATTCAGGCCAGTAGGTGAGAACAAATAAGTATACTGTTTAATGGATAAAGAGAGCATCTACAGAAATGCTAATATTCATTAAAAAAATGTTTAAGTAAAATATATATATATATTGACGCGTACGCGCACGCATATTCAAACACACAGGTAAACATATGCACACTTGCATGAAAACACACAGACATACACACAAAGTGAAAAATCGACTTAGTCACTATAGCGAGTGTATAAATATATTTTAACTTTATATTAAAATAGCAAATAATCCGTCGTCAATTGCTGAAATCTTCTGACGAGTAGACTGAACGACTGCAAATCAGTCCATCTACAATACAATATATTTGAGTTACTGACTATAGCAACAATTGACAAATTTTATACTTGTATTAATCCTATAGATATATCTTTATATATATACATATATATATATATATGTGTGTGTGTGTGTATGTGTGTATATATATATATATATTTCTCTGTGTGTGTGTGTGTGTGAATGTGTGTGTCAATAGACGTCCTTTCTTAACAATGTAAATTACATCTACCGACATATACATTCGGAAGACTTAATAAGGACAAATGTACTCTTGGCAGGGTTCGAACCGATGTATTTTTTTGAGAAAACCACCGCCTGATACGGCGTGCTTTTGATGACTTAAATTACACCAGTATTTGCTAAAAATAATGCAATTATTCAAATTCGCATATCTAATAAAATAACGTTTAAAGTAATAATTAATGTCGGATGAAAATATAAAATCAGTTTCTTCGAAATTCACATAAATTCATACAATTTCATATGCAGTGTGGCGCAGAAAAATCTAGAATTTTTATATGCCGTCACAGCATAGTGACGTTTTGAAAGCGCTTTGCTGTTGCATGTATTATACAGCCATGGAAATCATTGAAAGGTTTAAATACAGTAAAACCATGTTCTATGACTTTGTGAAGGCATAGGGCGCCTCAGACAACAAGGGCAATTTCAAGTCAATTTCATATCTGGTCGGATGCTCCTGCTATCCAACTAGGTGTCCTTGACCAAATCTAATGAAGAATCTGTAATGTGATCGACTCCGACTTGGGAGCTCAGATAGAGTCACTTTCTCACCGGCGCAATGTGGCTTCCATGTGTCTCTTCTACAAATACTTTCACGGCTTCTGCTCCGATAAACTTAGCTCACTGGTGCCCCCTATATATGAATTTACACGAGCCACAAGATTAACAACTAGCTCCCACCTTTTAACTGTGCAAACAATAAAATGTAAACACAAATTCTACTCCATCAGCTTCTTTTCCCGCACTTCCCGCCTGTGGAATTCCCTTCCATTTACTTGCTTCTCGGACAATCACACTAACATGCATTCTCTCTCTCTCTCTCTCTCTCTCTCTCTCTCTCTCTCTCTCATGCTCCTTTTTCCGTACACTCCACTCTCATCAGTATTCTCATTCTTCTCTTACCCACTTCCTAACACCCCCTATAACCTGTCACTCTTTCTCATAACTTTTCTCCTAAGTAACCCCCTTGCAAAACAGTGGCAGTAAAATGCCTTGCTTGGGACGATATGATTATAAAAAAAACAAAATATTTATATACTATTATAATGTGGATATAAAGTGGGGGATCAATTTTACACTACAATCAATATATAAACTTACTCCCCCACTTTATGGCCACAGTCATTCTTTTCTTATCCACTTCCTGACACCCCCATAACCTGTCACTCTTCCTCATAACTTTCCTCCTATGTAACCCCCTGCAAAACAGTGGCAGTAAAATGCCTTGCTTGGGACGATATGATTATAAAAAAACAAAAAGTTTCTATACTATTATAATGTGGATATAAACTGGGGAATCAATTTTACATTACAATCAATATATAAACTTACCCCCCACTTTATGGCCAGAGTCATTCTTTTCTTATCCACTTCCTGACACCCCCATAACCTGTCACTCTTCCTCATAACTTTCCTCCTATGTAACCCCCTGCAAAACAGTGGCAGTAAAATGCCTTGCTTGGGACGATATGATTATAAAAAAACAGTCAGAACGCAAGACTCATATGAAGCGCTATGTGCAAAGTTTCCAATTATTAAGGAGAACCTCAGCAAAAGAATGAGGAAAATCGTCAATGAAATGAGCAACAGCAGGCAACAATCTGGCCTATTGTCAAGAAAGACTTGAATTATAATCATAATTCTTGCGCTCAAGAGTTGTCACTTGCCTCCCGTACCACTAGACGTTCGACTTATGCTCTTACATTTTCATCATCAGACTGCAATCATTTCGACTATATTGTGTGCGAGGTCTTGGAGAGGAAATTGAACAGTAGACCCTACAACACCAAGGAGGCCCTCAAGGCAGTCATCAGGGACGTCATGGCCAACATGGACAAAGGCGCCGACACGAAGTCTTGCTTTAGCTTCCGGTCCTGCGTTGAGGAAGTGGGGACCATAACAAAATGGTATTTGTACCTTATATACGTGCTTATACGTGTCTAACTTTGTATAAAGCTTAATTAAAATATGTTCTTTTTTATATATATATATAAAATCGGTGTGTTTATTACGCATTAATTTTTTTCTGGATTTATCCGCACCATACTTTACACGCATATGAATATATATATATATATATATATATATATATATATATATATATATATATATATATAGCTATTGAGTGGTCGAGTGGTTAAAACGGGTTTGTATCTTACCATGGTCAATTTGTGAGGAAGGTGAATTCTTGATGCTATCAGACTATCTTGTGGGTGAAATTGGGGAGACAGGATCCATTGGGATGGCTGCTTTTGCACGAAGTCGCAAGTCATCGTGATCGAGGGTATGATACTGTTGCGTAATATAAAGCAAAGGTATGCTCTGTTGGCGTTGAACAAACGCAAATGTGCCTGAATAGATGTCTGCAACGGGGTTTAACTAGCCGCCCTACCAGAGAGACATTTTGGGATACGAATTGCCAGCCATTACTACTGAAGTTAATAAAATGGTGCTAAATGTAATATAACGTGCTACCAATGAGGCATAATAGATAGATAGATAGATAGATAGATAGATAGATAGAAATAGAACGAAATAGAAATAGAAGAAATAGATAGATAGATAGATAGATAGATAGATAGATAGCATAACGAGATCGATAGATAGATAGATAGATAGAAAGCAGAACGAAATAGATAGATAGATAGATAGATAGATAGATAGATAGATAGATAGATAGATAGATAGATAGCATAACGAGATAGATAGATAGATAGATAGATAGATAGATAGCATAACGAGATAGATAGATAGATAGATAGATAGATAGATAGATAATTAGATAGATAGAAAGCAGAACGAAATAGATAGATAGATAGATAGATAGATAGATAGATAGATAGATAGATAGATAGAAATAGACAGAACGAAATAGATAGATAGATAGATAGATAGAAAGCATAACGAGATAGATAGATAGATAGATAGATAGATAGATAGATAGATAGATAGAAAAAAAGAAATAGAAAAATAGATAGAAATAGATAGATAGATAGATAGATAGATAGATAGATGAGCCAAACGAAATAGATAGATAGATAGATAGATAGATAGATAGATAGATAGATAGATAGATAGAAGACCAAGGATAGATAGATAGATAGATAGATAGATAGATAGATAGATAGATAGATAGATAGATATTGAGCTACTTGTGTACCACCTTCACACAACCAAAGTTTCCATATACGTTTCTATCTATTTGCTTTTCTATATATTGCCCTGTATTCATTCTCCTTGTTCATCAAGCATTGTATTGTTACCTCTTGTATAGGTAATCTAGCCATATTTTGTTTGATATATATTAGTGATCTATCAAATGTATAGAAATAAATGTAGCCAGAAGCTGAAATGCCATCTATTTCAATCGTAGCCTGTAAAACCTATTACGGAAATTGATTTTCAGTTTGGAAATGGCGAAAAAACGTGTTTAACACAGGAGGTAAATTAAATTGAATCGTCTGAACACGTTGTCCTTTGATCTTTAGCTCGTCTGTCGATAAGGCGACGTTTTTGTTCAGCAAAAACTATTTGCACTAAGTCATTAATCTTTGGCTTCCTGAGTCGTGTTTATCTGTTAAGCGTACATTTTCCTGATTTTCTCACAGTTTAATGAATTCCAGGACAGTTAAAATTTATTCAACAGCACACACTAAAGCGATGACGCGAGCTCATCCTTTTGAGACGCTTTTTGTGAATAATTTGTAATGTCCACCTATTTTGTCAACAATTACTGTGACGATTCAGATATTGGTGATTTCATTTTCAATATGAAGTTGTTATTCAAAATTATGTATATTATACATATTCTGGCGTATATATAACACGTTAAAAAATCATTTCCTCTCCCAAACGTGCGCCGATAGCTTAGAGGTAGGCTCTCTGACCAATGCCAAATCGGTCGAATTTCGATCCCGACTGGAAGCAATCGAAAGTCTCGCCACACTGCAGCTTTTACTTCGGATTTTAGGTATTTCCGGTTCGTCAGCATCTTTGTTTACTCTCAGTTGCTCTCTCTTGTCCTGAGAGAGATCTTTTATATATTCTTTCCATCGCTGCAATATTTCCTCTTTCTCCAATATAATCGTTCTATCTTTGGATTTTATACATCCTGTTAAGGAGTATGTTATTTGTCTTGTTAGTTCTCTTATTTCTTTATGCATTCCTCCTTTATTAAACTTGGCCAATCTCTCTACTTCAGCACATTCGCTATGAGCCATTCCTCTTTAGCCTGTCTGCACTTCGTCTTTATTTATTTTTTGTAGTTTCTTGTATTGAGTTCCATGTCTTGGCATAGTTTTCTCTCTCCTTTGCATCATGTCAAAAATCTCTTCAGTCATCCACTCGTTTTTTCATTCTGCGTCAGATTTTCTCTGGGACCATTTTGTTTGCTGATGTCAATAGCGCTTTTTTTTAAGTGCGTCCCATTTCGAATTTCTATTTCCCATTTATTCTTCATATTTGTTTCTCATACTGTCAGTGTATTTTTTCTGCATTTACGAGCGTGTGGTATTGCAGTTTGGGTGCTGACCTAAGCTTCTTTATTCTCCGAAGTTTCACCCTTAGTTTGCAGATAACTGCAAGGTGTTACTCAGTCAGTTAAGTGCCATGCGCTATACACGCTTGGGTGATAATGTCTCGCAAGAGACATGACTGACTGGGCAGAAGATTATCCCGCAGTAAGTTGACATTGCTTTCTGCGGTAGACTGGTTGCCGATCAAGGCTATAGAATCCAATATGTCCTGTCATTTAACTCATAGATGGAAGGAGAAAAGATAGACTATATTACATTATTATATTAAGTATAATTATTGGGGGATCAGTTTATTACTTCATAACAATAGAAAACCGATCCCTCACTTTATGCCCAGTAGAAGTTTTTATTATGTTTCCATCTATTATATTCAGTCAGTCAGTTAAGTGCCATACGTGATACACGCTTGGGCGATCATGTCTCGAAAGACTGGGCAGAAGATTATCCCGCAGTAGGTTGCCATTGCTTTCTGCGGTAGACTGGTTGCCGACCAAGGCTATAGAACCCAATCTGTCCTGCTATTTAACCCATAACTGGAAGGAAGAGACGGATTAATACCTTTCCCAAGGGTATTTGCGCGTAAGTGAATAAAATGGATTAAACTGGAATTCGAACTCGGCTCCCCGGTTTCTCGTTCTGAGCCGATATCCACTGGACCACAACGCAATCGAAAAACCGAAAAGAATAGACAAGAAAGAATAAGTATTCTGATTGAAGCAAATAATAACCAAATTAATAAAAATCACTGCCACGATAACAACCATTAGAATAGAAAAAAATCCAAATAAATAAATTCATAAAATATCGAAAAAGGAAAAGAATAAATAAATATAAACATAAACATAAAACAACTAAAATAAATTTATCTCTCGCACTTCCCGCCTGTGGAACTCGCTCCCGTATTCTTGCTTTCCTGACGGCTACAACCTCCAGAAATTTAAATGCAAAGTCAATACTCATCTACTAACCACTGGACTCTAGCTCTCTCCCCACCCCTGTATAACCTTCCCTTTCTCTCCACCTATGTATCTGTCATCGCACCTGCTTTCTATTGTTCCTTTCTAACTAGTTTGTACTCCTCACTCTTTTCTAATTAATCTTTTTACATTTATGTAACCCCCTGCACATCAGTGGCGTTTCCGCCTCGCTCGGGGTGAAATGATTAAAAAAAATCCAAATAAATAAATAAACAAGCCAATCCCGCCAAAATAACCGTTAGCAGGATTACCCACAATGCACCATTGATACGTACATATAAATAGCCGAAAAAAACTAATACATGTGGCCTAATGATTGTCGCCTCTGAGTGTTCATTTTAATGTTCACATACATACGCTCTATCTCTGAGATTGAGCACTTTATTCTATAAATATAGCACACCTTAAAAATATATTTCTTCATATATATATATATTACGGAAATTAACAAAGATTAACGAAACTGGTTATGAACAACCGACAATTTAAAAAAATTGTTCGAACATTATTTTTGATCGAAACTCGTATTAAAGTAGATATTCTGTTTATAATCAATCAGTATTATATATTTATTTCTACCGGCCTGATTGTTTAGGATAAATTTTTGTTACGAAAATGTAATGGATAGGGGCCGCAGGTTCGAATCCTGCCGTATGCCACACATTTTCGTAACAAAAATTTATCGTAAATAATCAAGCCGGTAGAAATAAATTTTATAAACAGAATATCTGCTTAAATACGAGTATTGATAAAAAAATAATGTTCAAACAAATCATTTCAAATTGTCGGTTGTTTAAATACCATTTCGTTAATTCCCATAATATATATAGCTTTTTCTAAAATAATGTTCAATCAAATCATTTCATATATATATATATATATATACTGGCGCATGATACATCATACGCTAAAAGTCTGCCTCCTTCTACCGAGCGACCATAGCTCTGAGGTAGAATCACCGACTGACGCCAATTCGGTCGGGTTTCAATCCTGGGTAAAAGCAATCGGATGTCTAAACGTACTGATGATCTATGATACAACGAAACAGATCTGTCTGCGGATTACTATATATGTATATAAATGGACAAAGTAATGGAAACCCGTAGTACCATAATAGCATAATTTAGAAAATTTGATTAAACTGTAAAAAACTTGTCTATTTTTATGTTTGTTGATTTAATATTAGTAGTAGTACGTTTAGTAGATGTGCGTTGTGGTGCAGTGGATATTTTTTCTTTATATAAGCGTTTCACCCCGAGCAAGGCATTTCATTGCCACTACTGCGCAGGGGGCTACATAGAGTGGAGAAATGATGGTTAAATATAGGAAATGTCAGAGGGTGGGTGATAGACGGGTAAGGATACCGAGAATGAGGATTGGGTAGATCAGAGTGTTCTGAAAATAATTGGAAGTTAGTGTGATAGGAGGTGTATATCGGCTCGGAACGAGAAATCGGGGAGTCGAGTTCGAATTCCAGTTGAATCCATTATATTCACTTACGCGCAAATACCATTGGGAAAGGTATTAATCCGTCTCTTCCTTCCAGGACAGACTGGCTTCTATAGCCTTGGCTGGCAACCAATTTACCGCAGAAAGCAATGGCAACCTACTGCGGGATAATCTTCTGCCAAGTCAGTTATGTCTCTTTCGGGACATGATCGCCCAAGCGTGTTTCACGTATGGCACTTAATTGACTGACTTCATTATATTTTATTGGCTAAAATTGTTGTTTTTCACAGATATTTTTAAAATAAGCTCATTAGAATCAAGAGTCAGGTTTTTTTTTTAAGAATGTTAAATGATTAACTTTATCCTATGGTTCAGGAATTGTTTTCAGAGGAAAATGCCATCTTTTCGGATGATAATTCATCCATTCATACTGCCGAAGTTGTCGGTGAATTTTATGAAGAACATTCTAGTGAAGCAGAACATTTTTTCTGAACACCACAGTCTCCAGATCTCAACATTACTGAACATTTATGGTTCATTTTAGAAAACCAAGAGAGAAGTCGATATTCTCCACCATCATCATTGAAAGCATTGAAGACTGTTTTAGCTGAGAATTCCTTCTGGGGACAGTTAAATCATTGTATAAGTCGATCCTATGCAGAATTTAAGCTGTAAATACTACCAAAGGCTACCTTACCTTATATTGAAATAAATTTTCTTGAAATTTCAAGGTGTTTTCATTATTTCAATTGTCAAATGGTAAGAACAGATTCAATGTATTATAATGCGTCTACGGCTATATCGTGGTGAATGTACCGGTTCCCGTCCGATCACCTCAGTTAAGCAACATCGAACCTGATCAGTACTTAATGGGTGTCCATTTGGGAATACCAGGTGCTCTAAACGAAAGGACCAAGAATGGTCCTCCAGGTTTGGGGGTGGGGTGCAGCGCTAACAACCTTGTCCCGTAAAAAACCAGTTTGTTACAGCAACAAAAAGTTGCTACACTATGCACCGTTGGGTGCGATGGATGAGTAATAATAATTATAATTTGTCAGGAACAAAATTGGTTTTAATTTTAATCGTCTTATTTTCAATGGCATGTAGATTAAGTTAGCAGTAAATAAGTTTTTTTAATTTGTTTGTGTGAAAGATTGATCCCTAAATGGCGATGTTTTAAGCGCTGATTAGACGTGACACAAAGAAGAAAGTATTGGCACCCAGTTAGGATCGAACTCAGTACACAGTTATAATGATTCTAGCAAGACAACCTTGCTAACAATTGCACCATGTCAACATAGATCTATATATATGCACATTATAAATTCCAAGTTCAAACATCTATACTATTTGATAAGCTTTCGGAAAAGGTATAACATTTGTTTTGTTTTTTGGGTTTTGTTTTTCGAATGCTGGTTGCAAATGTTTCGTTTGCTAGACATCATATAAGTCTTGAGGAACAAATATTTCAACATTTGAGGTAAGTCATGAACGCATTATTATGCACCTCAGTTTTTGTTCTATCACTAATAATTTAGTGTCTACGTAAGGAAACACATTACAAAAAGCACAAAATATTAATTTTCCACTTTTTAATGGCTTAGATCACTATCAAAATAAAAATACAATGAAAACAATAAGGTCCTTTTATATCTGAAAGTACAGGACTACTTGGTGTCTTGTTAGAATTCAAAGTTATGAAATATCAAATTCAGTAAATCATGCTATTTCGAAATCAGCAAATAATTGACACCAAATTTGAAGAAGCCATAACTCTTCAATCAAGTATCCCCCCAAAAAGCTGGAATATTATGGCTTTTAATTTCTTAATAGTGGAAACAACATACGAAGGTTTCATGAAAATCTGATATGGTTTCCCATGGGAGTATCAAATATTTAGTTGAGCTTGTATGAAATTACCTATATATATATATATATATATATATATATATGCATACATACACATACACACACATATATATATATGTATATATATATATATATATGTGTGTATGTGTATGTATGCATATATATATATATATATACACATACACACATATATATACATATATATATATATATATAGATATATATGCATACATACACATACACACATATATATGTATATATATATGTGTGTGTATGTGTATGTATGCATATATATATATATACACACACATATATATATACACACACATATATATATATATATATATAGAGAGAGAGAGAGAGAAAGAGTAGGATAAAAAAGAAAAAGGAAAGGTTTATCATTCGAACATATTTAACTTTCATTAACGCTTCATCAGAAACATGTTAAATTGATAAACGTTTTTTCTTTGTTCTTTATTTTCTCATACTGTCAAATTCGGAACTTTATTTTATCTATATTTTATTCTCTCTCATTCTATTCACCTATGGCTTAGGGACTCCGACTAACAGCGATTTGGTCAAGTTTCGATCCCGGCTGGAAGCAAGTGGATGTCTAGCCACACTGATGAGCTGTGATACAGCAAAACAGGCTTGTATGTGAATTACACATATATATAAAATATTAGGATCGGGTTTTTGGAATTTAAAAAATATTATATATATAAAAATATTATATATATAAAAATATATAAATATTATATATATTATATATGTAAAATTATTATATATATAAAAAAATATTATATATATAAAATATTAGGATCGGGTGTTTGGAATTTAAAAAAATATTATATATATAAAAATATGATATATATAAAAATATGATATATATAAAAATATATAAATATTATATATATTATATATGTAAAAATATTATATATATAAAAAAAATATTATATATATAAAATATTAGGATCGGGTTTTTGGAATTTACCTTCCTGCTTTTTCCGCTTGGATTAAAGTATCTGAATTAATATATATATATATATATATATATATATATATATATATATCGAGGTGATGGAAAATCACGCGTAAATAATTAGCGAGGAACAATTAAAGTAAAATATCCCCTAGGAAATTTAGAACCAGACTTATGCATAATTTTAAACAACTCTTTCTTATAGGACTTGGCACATGCTATATTCTCTACTAGATATTGAACAATAGCCGATTCCATATTTGTAAAGGAAAGGCAACACATGTTACTTATTTTGCTAAGTCTTATTTTCGAAGGGACATGCTGATTAATCCTTGTTTTTAAATGTAAGATGGTATGCCTCACATAACCAGCAGCACACTGGTAATTAAAGTCATATACAAATTTACTATATATATATATATATATATATATATATATATATTACTCAATATATATATATATATATATATATATATATACATATATATATATATATTACAAAAAAGTGAAAGAACACAAATTAAAAACGTAGATTTTGTGTAGTATACTTTCATAAACCATTGCAATACCAAAATTACAATATATATATATATATATATATATATATATATATATATATATATATTGAAATGAATTGTTTGAACATTATATTTATCGATACTCGTATTTAAGTAGATGTTCTGTTTTTTAATTAAACAGTATTATATATTTTTATCTACCGCCCTGATTATTTACGATAAATTGTTATTACGAAAATGTGTGCTATTCAGCAGGATTCGAACATGCGACCCCTATTTACATAGGTTCGAATCCTGCCGAGTGACACACATTTTCGTAATAACAATTTATCGTAAATAATCAGGCCGGTAGATAATAATATATAATAGTGTTTAATTAAAAAAAACAGAGTATCTACTTAAATACGAGTATCGATAAAAAATAATGTTCAAAAAATTTATTTCAAAATTGTCGGTTGTTTATGACATTTCTTTCAAGCATGTTTCCATTAAAACGACGACAAGGCTAATTTACTGATTTTTATTCAATTTTTTTCAGGATTCTAACATATTTCCTTTAGGCTGAAGATAAGGGATGTGTATATAATCCGTAATAACTTTTCCAGGTGATTTCAGCCACTCCTCTTTTCGTATGTGTTATGTTTGCATGAAGATGAAATAACAATATGTACAATGAAAATGAGAATTGCCACAGAAATAGCTGAAAGTGCATGGAAAAATAATTACCGAATATTTTTACATTCGTTGTCTCTAGCAGAGAGAAAACATGTTAGAGTACAGGAAAAAATAATACAAAATTTAAAAATCTTCCTTATCGGTCGTTTTCAACGAAACATATATATATATATATTAAAAAAGGATTAATTCAATGATGTTGAATGGCCATTTCGATATGAAGATCCCCACGGGGGATAACACATCACCTCAGCAACAGAAAAATCCTTTCAGAAACTGGAGAAAAATTAGTCTACTTTTCCTTTTTAAATAGATTTGCAAAGAAATTAAAAAATAAAATAAAAATAAAAATAAAGATAAAAATAAAAAGGAAAAAGAAAGGAAAAGAAAAAGAAAAAGATAAAACAAAATAAAATCAAATAAACAAGAAAAGAAAAAATTGACATCGTCTGGGTTCGCAAAAGAAGGAAAGAGAATTGTAACTAAAAATTAACAGACAGCCGTGTTAAATCGACGTAAGGTCAAGCAACACGGAAAAAAGGTGGGAGATAAGAGAGATAAAGGAAGGAAGGGAGGGAAAAAGAAAAGAAAAGAAAGAAAAAAATTTGTTAAATATTACAGACGCTGGACATATTCAAAAACCTAACTTCCCAAAAACGTTGAAGTATTAGAAAAAGGCCTTTATTTAAAAAGGCATAATTATTTTTAAAGGGAATAAAAAAATATAGGAATTAAAATAAAATTATTTTAAAAAAGTTAGGTCATTAATATATATATATATATATATATATATATATATGTGTGTGTATATATTATAATCGTTTCGCCCCAAGCAAGGCGGTAACACCACTGATGCGCAGGGGGCTACATAAGAGAAAAAGATTAGATAGGAGGAGAGTAAAGAGAAAGACGAACCAGTTGCAGGAGGTTTCAGAGAAAGGAGCAAGAGAAGGATGGGAATACAGGTGTTATGACAGTTGCAAAGATAGAGAGAAAGGAAAAGATATACAGGGTGATGTAGAAAGAACTGGTGTCTAGTGGATAAGAGATGGGTATTGACGTTGAATTTAAATTCCTGGAGGTTGTAACCGGCAGGAAAGCAAGAATATGGAAGAGAGTTCAACAGTTGGAAAATGCAAGAAAAGAAGCTGATAGAGTAAAATTGTCGTCTACTTTTGGTTGACCTAACTGTGAATGGGTGGGAACTAGTTGCCAGTCTGGTTGCACGAGTTGACTCCTGTGACAGGGGTACCAGTGACTTAAGTTCGTCGGAGCAGAAACCATGAAAATATTTATAGAACAGAGGGAAGCTACATCCCGTCGGTGAGAAAGTGGCTGGAGTCAAGCCGTCTAGTCGGTACCTATCACATTACTGATTCTCCTTTGGTGCCTGTCGAGATAACTGAGATGAACAGTGAGGCGCCTGACCATATATGACAACAGTATTCCATGTACGGAATATTACATGGTGATACAGGAAATGAAAAAGAATTAGACATTTTTAGTGATGAGACGTGATGAAAGAAATGGATTCAGTAAGAGAGAAGATACGATTGCGGTTGCATTTAAATTTTCGAAGATTGTAGGGTTCTACAAGCGAGAAATGCAACAAAAGGAACTCTTATAATAGATCTGATGCCTGATTTTTCTGACATCTTTCAATTATAATACGCGAAAGATTATCTGTGAGTATGAACAGATATTATTAAAAGCAAACACAATGTTTGCAATTTATTTAATCTGACACACACATATATATGTGTATGTGTGTGTGTTTAGTCAGCAAACTTTTTTTCAGACATGTCACATTAAATAAATTGAGAACATTGCTTATTTTGAATAAAATAAAATTGAAAGCAAGAAGAAAATTTACAGTAATTTTTAGCAACACAGTTTTGCGGTCAATCTTTGTTAGCAACACCCCTGAAGATGATCACGGAAGGAGATTGAAAGTACTTGGGACATCAAGAAATGAATAATAATAACATCTGTCAACATTACAGCCCATTTCTTACATCTTTCAATTATAATACGCGAAAGATTATCTGTGAGTATGAACGGATTTTATTAAAAAAGCAGACACAATATTTGCAATTTATTTAATCTGATACCCCCCACACATATATTTGTTTATATATATGTATATATATATATATATATATATATATATATATATATATATATATATATATATATAACAACTAATGAAGTTTTCTACGAAATAAAAATACAAAGGTTTCCTTGAGAAATACATTTGATCGGTCAATAATATAAAATATTTATGCATACAATCAAAGGCCTAATCAAGACCATAAAAATAAATTCATGAATATATAAAAATATGTACATCAATTATACTCTCTTTCCTATAAACATACGAATATCCACTCACACGCACAATCTCATATGTGTACATGTGTGTGTGCTTGTGGGTGAGCATGTGTGTAAAAAAACAAATATATATAACAGGCATCGACAAATAACATTTTTTTTGTTTTGCGCGCCAATCTAAACGAAGTTACAAACAAACATGGCAGAATAGGAAGATAAAAGACACAAATAATCGAGTTTTTGCTGGATTTGTTCAGCCTATCATCATGTGTACGTGACTCAGCGAAAAGGGTCTCGCGAGATTCCAAGGTGCAACGCGTTAGGAAAAAAAAACCTTTTGCAGGAAACAGCACATACAAAGCATTGCAAAAGGCGATGAATAGCGTCCGGACATCAAAGAAGTCAGCACCAAGTAGCATTATTAATTGATTTGAAAAGCAAGGAATGGAAAAATACCAACAAGCTTAAACGGGCAACTTGAGGGTATGGCTCAGTTGTTACAGCATTGGGTTCTGGCCAGGGATTTTCATGAGAAAATGGCCAAGTTATAATATATTGAGTCATGTGAAATAGGTTAGCACACACAAGAAATACGTTGAAACTATATATATATATATATATATATATTTATCTCTAAATTCAGATAAAACTTAGTGGGGAAATAGCCATTTTCAGCATGTCATTTTAAGGTATGCATTCTTCGACCCCTTTATAAACAGAAGATTAGTAAAAATTCTAAGCCCAGTGGTTAGCTTAGGTAAAGGAAGGGGTTGGGATGTATTGACTTTATTTGGGTTAGGCTAGGGGAAATAATTTAGTAGTAATTTCCTCTTTGGTAGTGGGAGGTATACGGGTTGACCCTTGAGTTAGTAGTGGTAGGTGGTGAGAAAGTAACTGTTTGGCTATACTTATATATATATATGAAGAAATATAGTTTTTTAAAACTGTATTTCTTATATATATATATTTTAAAACTCTATTTCTTTATATATATATATAGTTTTGAGGTATGCTACATTTATAGGATAAAGTGCTCAATATCAGAAATAGAGCGTATGTAAATACAAAAATTAACATTGAAGTCAACACTCAGGGGCGAGAAACTGTTTCATGCTAGGCGCAATCTTAGTAGTCTTGTTAGATTCCAATTTCATATACTTCCACAATTAATATGTTAAATTTGTTTTTAAACTAAATAATTAAGTTTAAACAACTACATTTAAATAGAATAATTAGGCTTACTTTTAAATTATTTTTTTAACTTTATATTGTATTTGTTTTGTTGAATGTATAATTAGTATAATTGTGATTATATAATGGTGTGATGGGATTTGTGACTACAACGGATTAATTAACTATTATCTGTTAAATATTTTTAATTTTCTTAATTTTTAGACTCTAATTTATTATCCTTTCACCGTTAATATATAATATTTTTTATTTTTTATTTTTTATTTTCATTTTCTCCTATCATCTTTTCTTTCTAATTTAAATTTATTCCTCTCTTCTTTCTTCTTTCCCTTTTTGTTTACTCTTTAAGAAACTTACTCTTTCTCTATATCTCTTTCTCTCATCTAATCCACTTTCTTTACTTTTCAAATCTACGTGTCAGCAGTCTAACTGACTTGCATAATGTATCTTTAAGTTTGACATCCGCCCTTACGCGTGCTCTTTGGTTATATGTTGCATATATATATGCTTATGTGTGAATGTGTGTGTGTGTGTATTCACCGAACTGATGTAATGATTTATTTTTTCTTAAATTTTCTCTTTTAAGGACGCAATCTTTATTTTTATTCCGTTTTTTTCTTCGGGGTCTTTGTTTGTGAATTTCATTCGTGTAAAATCTTCTGTACAATAAAGACGGAAGCTGATGATGGTTCGCCTGAAATAGGCTTATCCTTCCGATTTACCATGAAATAACGTGTCTGCCCTAATTTTTTCTTATATTTGCTCTATATACATTTATATAGATATATATTTAGAGCTCTCTTAGAGAGTTTTCCTACCACTGTATGTACAGGATACTCCCTTGGATTCTTCTATATCTACACCGCATGCTTATATATATATATATATATATATATATATATATATATATATATATATATATGTGTAGCTTTTTCTAAAATTAATCTAAGACAACTCTTCATCCGATACTTCAGAATGGGTTGGAAGTAAAATATTTGTTTTAGTTCTGACTATGTGTTTTCCGTAAAACGAACCATTTTCGAAATGTGATAAGGATTTGCTTTTAATTCGATAAAGAAAAGCTAGGTAAGTATGTGAAGGAAAAATGATAAATAAAAGATAGAGAATAAATTTTAATGTTTTTATTTTAAATTCATTCCATTTATCACAGGAAACGTACTAATGATTCCTTCTGTAAGTATGCACACAAAAATACACACTCATTCCTTCGTTTTGGAATCTGGCTAAATCTAGGATGGGGAAACACGTAATGAAATTGAATTTCAAAGAAATCATTTTTTTCGTTTGTATAATTTCTTCGAAAAATTGTCGAGATTCTATATCCAATTTATATGATGTCTAGCAGACGAAACATTTGCAACCAGCATTCGAAAAACAAAACCCAAAAAACAAAACAAATGCTATACCTTTTCTGAAAGCTTATCAAGTAGTATAGATGGTTGAAATTGGAATTTATAATGTGCATATATATAGATCTATGTTGACATGGTGCAATTGTTAGCAAGGTTGTCTTGCTAGAATCATTATAACTGTGTAATGAGTTCGATCCTAACTGGGTGCCAATACTTTCGTCTTTGTGTCACGTCTAAGCAGCGCTTAAAACATCGCCATTTAGGGATCAATCTTTCACACAAACAAATTAAAAAAACTTATTTAATGCTAACTTAATCTACATGCCATTGAAAATAAGACGATTAAAATTAAAACCAATTTTGTTCCTGACAAATTATAATTATTATTATTTTGTTCAGTAAAAGTTAGAAAATCCTGCAGCTTCGGGAAGGGAATATATCTCCATTTGCTCCAAAATAAACATTAGTATATCTGTGATATACTAACACCTTAATACAGCGGAAAGAACTTCAATTCGTCTCTCCGCAAGCTAACGTCACTGATATGCCGTCACATGATGCTCGTGAATGTCCAAAGAGAGATAATCGTCCACTGCATCCGGGCATAAACGTTTGACTTAAGTGATCTCAGATGTTTCCCTGTAGTTGTCTACAAGACTCGCCATTCGGTTGGGAGACAGTTTATCCTAATCGACTATGCACAGTTCTTTCAGCTGTGTGATGTTTTAGAGGAGCTGGGGGGGGTCTTATTGGCATAGCCCGTTTAGAATCACCCCAAACTATTTCAATTGCTTTAAGATCTGGTCTTTGACACAGCCACTCCAGGTCTTTCAAGTTCTTTCTTTTGAAACCCTGAGAAAAATGTTCTCCATTATTATTATTATTATTATGTCATTTTTTCATCATATTTCGATTTCTGCTTTGGTCTCACTACCAACCAAGTCTGCGGGGAGACCTAAGGCAGGTCGTGGCGTGTTGTTATGACTACATTTCATGTTTTTCTATCTTCCCTATCATCCCTAGCATTACATAGATAAAGTTTTCCTTAGTGTGTGGGCTGTACTTAACAAGACAATTTTTTGTATATCTCTTAAGCTGGGGTTTCCAGGGATTCTTTCAATGTGTTGTTTTGTTCCATTTTTTATCATTCCAAGTGCACCTACTATCACTGGCACAACTCTTGTTTTCAATTTCCACATTTTTTCTATTTCAATTTCCAGGTCTTTATATTTTGACAGTTTTTCAAATTCCTTGATTGCTATGTTACAATCCGCTGGACAAGCCATAGCAATTAATAGACAAGTTTTCTCCTTCTGGTTTTTAACAATAATGTCTGGCCTGTTTGCTTCAATTTTTCTGTCTGTGTAGATGGTGTAATCCCATAGAATGGTTACATCTTCTATTTCTGTAACTGGTGCTGGGTGATGTTCATACCAATGTTTGTTTACAGCTTTTCCATAATGTTTGCACATTGCCCAATGTAAATATTGCCCAACTCTATCGTGGCGATTTTTATATTCATTTGGAGTAAGCACAGAACATCCTGAGATTAGGTGGTCTATTGTTTCTTGGTGTTTATCACAAAACCTGCATTTTAGATCCATATTATTATGCATAATATTTGCCTGAAAGTTTCTAGTGAAAAGACTTTGGTCTTGTGCTGCAAGAATAAAGCCTTCAGTTTCAGACTTTCATCCAGATGCACGTAACCATCGATGAGTATTAACTTTGTCAACATTGGATTTATTGGCACGTTCTGGATATTGGCCATGCAGAGGTTTGTCTTGCCAGCGCTGTTTCATCTGTTCAAGAGCTTTATCTTTGGCTTTCATTTTCATATTTTTTGCCGCAATAGTTGGTTCTTGGCTTCTGTTTTGCTTTTCTACAGAATCTACTAACTGTAAATCTTGTTTGTATTTACTGCCTTCTTTTATTATTGAATATTTTTTCTTTCTTTCTTCATGTTGCCTTACTAATTGTATCATCCAATCCTTTGTTGTTTCTATGTATGTTAGTATGCCAATAGTTGTTGTCTTGTATGACAATTCCAGCTGAATAAGACCTCTTCCACCTTCATTACGGGGTATGTATAGACGGTCTACATCAGCCTTTGGATGATGCATCTTATGCTTAGAAAGAAGCTTTCTTGTTTTAGCATCCATTTGCCTGATGTCGTTTAGAGTCCAGTTTAAGATGTTAAAGCTATATTGGACAACTGGGATTGCAAGGCTATTAATGGCCATAACTCTGTTCTGTGAATTTAATTCAATTTTTAATATCATTCGTAGCCTTCTATAGTACTCTTTACGCACTATTTCTTTCATTTTTTTATGGTGAATGTTTTCGCTCTCATTTACACCTAGGTATTTATAAGCTTCTTCTGGTTTCAATTTTTTTATTGTTACAGCAGGGTCTAGGCTAATTGAGGATGTTTCTTGTATTGATCCACGTAAAACTGTAGCTTTAGCACATTTATTCAAATTAAATTTCATTCCAATGTCTTCGCTGAAGCATTTTACAGTTTGCAGAAGACCTTCCAGCTCATTATCATTCTTAGCATATAAGTCATCCATGTAAAATAGATGGCTTATTTTCTTTTGGCCTATTTTATAACCACATTCTGTCTTATTAAGTTGACTGGTTAGTGCTATTAATGATATGCAGAATAGTAAGGAAGATAAAGAATCACCTTGAAATATACCTCTTTTGATGTTTATTTCATCAGACTTATAGGTTCCATTTATATGATTGAGGTAAAGGGTTGTTTTCCATATAGACATGCACTGTTTGATGAAATTGATGATGACGGGCGATATCTTGTATATATGTAAAGTCTTTAAAATCCAGTAATGTGGCACACTATCGAATGCCTTTCGATAATCTATCCAGACAGTACTAAGATTTTTCTTTGTACTGTAGCAGTTTTCCAGGATCATTTTGTTAATTAGCAATTGGTCTTTACATCCATAACAGCCACGTTTGCACCCTTTTTGTTCAAGCGGTATCATGGCATTTCTTTCTAAGAATAAACATGTCTGTTTTGTTAAAATAGATGTTAATAGTTTATATGTTGTCGGAAGACATGTAATTGGTCTGTAGTTTTTCGGGTTGTTTGTGTCACCATTCTTGGATAGAAGAAATGTAATTCTTTTGGTCATCCATGCAGGAATTTAAGTGGGATCGTCAACCAGTTCTTGAAGTTCTTTGGCTAGTTTTTTATGTGCTGCATTTAAATAATATAGCCAAAAGTTAGAAATTTTATCTATACCTGGGAATTTCCAATTGTGTGCTTTTTTTAGTGCAAATTTAACATCGTCTTCTGTAATTCCAGACCAAGTCTGTTCGGGTTTATTTTTCATTCGTTCTATCTCTTGCGTAATCCAATGTACTTCCTTGCTAAGTTCTTTAGGGCAAGCCCATATCTATTCCCAGAATTGTGTGACTACTTCCATTCTGGGGGGTACTGTCAATTCAATTCTTTTTTTACCTATTTCCCTGTAAAATCTCTTTGTATCAGTCTGAAAAATCTTGTTTTGTCTGTAAAATCTTGCTCTTTTTTCATAGCGTCTTATTCTTTGAGCCTTCAGTTGGATTTTTTGCTTTATTTTTTCTTTATTTGATAAGACTTCATTTTCATTCCTGATGTTATATTTTCTTTCGGCTCTTCTGCTTTTCCTAGTTCTTACATTTATTCCTCTACTCAGTTCATCCAGTACTGACAGTTCACTTCTAAGTTGTTCGATTTCTTTTTCTATTTTTCTTTTCCAAGGTGGATCTTCACGTCTGCGAGACTGCCTTGTTTTTATTTTGATATTTAATTTTTTTGTTGCTGCTGTTGCTGATGCATATATTACTTCGTTAAGATTTGTATGAGGGTCTTCATCCAGTATTGATTTCAGTGCTGCATTGTAGTGTTTAATAGTTCGGAGGTTTTGTTCTGTTGGTTGTAATTTTGGGAGCTGTTCACGTTCCTCCATTGTAATATTTTGTATTTGACTTAGATGGTTTTTTATTTCTATCTTGGCTTCCTGTATATTGTTCTTATTTTCCGTCAAATAATTATCTTCGATGTGTTCTGAACTCGTTTTATTTTTGTCTTTTAACTGACTCAATTCACACCTTTCCAGCACTTTTAAACTTACAGCATTATCATCGCAGTAATTTGCGTGTTTCACGGTTTCTACATTATGACCTGTGGCTTGTTTGATGTTATTACTTTTTATTTCTGATTCCGGTTCCTTTTCATATTTTGTTGATTCGTCTCTTCTTGTTACAATTCTTTTAATTTCATTAATTTCAGCCTCTGTCAGTCGGTTATTACGAATAATGTACCTACGTATATTGGCTAATTTATTTTCGTCAATATACTTTCTATTTGCTTGACCAACTTTTTCACGCCAAATGTCATATGTTTGGCGAGTCATGTTTTTTTGAGGTTTGAGTAACATTTCATGAAATGCAGTCATAACGACTTTGTACTCCTCACGAGACCATTTTATTTTTTCTTTCTTTAAATATACGGTTGTAGATCTAGCTGGTGAATTTTCAGGACCATCATTAGGATTATCCTGGTTGTGGGGACCTGAAGATTCATTCTTTGTGTAGGAGTTTGTTCCTATGGCAGATTTTTCGACCTGTTTATCCACTGGAAGAGCCATACTGGACTTTTTATTTCTATTTGTATTTTTCATGTTTTTCCCACGAGTGACGCACGGGTCCAAAAGTCCACCCAAAGTTGCCCGGCACGTTGGGTAACGGTCTTTTACAAACAGGGTCCCGAAGCCTGTAGGGGATCGTTTGTGACCTCATAACGCAGTAGCCATTCACTCCTCGGCACGATTAACACCTTGAGTTGCGGGTTGTTGTTTGGAGTTTTCCTTCTCCTAAATGGGCTGCCATTATTATTATTATTATTATTATTATTATTATTATTATTATTATTAATTTAAATAGGATCATTTTAGTATTAAGAGAGATCCAAAGGTATCTCGCTTAAAAAAAGAAGGACTTACGGCCTATCACGTTGAATACACTGGTTCTCGATCGATCACCGAAGTTAAGCAACGTTGAGCCTGGTCAATACTTAGATAGGTGACCGCTTAGGAATACCAGATGCTGTAAGCGTTTAGTGACGGATGAGCGTTGTGGTGCAGTGCATAAGGGTTCGGCAAGAGAAATCGGTGTGCCGAGTTCGAATTCCAGTTGAATACCCTGCATTCACCTAAGCACTGGTACCCTTGGGAAAGGTATTAATCCGTCCCTTCCCTCCAGTCATGGGTTAAATAACAAGGGTAGGACTTGGGGACCCTGCCCTTAAAAACAAATCCCAATGAATCTTGATACTCGAAAAGAAGAAATGTATTACTAGACACAAAACTTATATAAAAAACAACAATAAATTGTTGAAATAAATAAATACATTACGTTCAGTTGGCAATAAATGACCCACCGAGGTTGATTTGCCATAAAAACAAAACAACCAACCAACTTAAAAGAGATAAAAAAGATAGGCACCTTTCGGTCGACACTTCGTCAGAATAAAATTAACAGTGACTCAAGTTAAGAAAAAAAATTATATTACCTATTTTAGGTGACAGTCCCCCCGCAAAACTCCAATTTACACTTCAACTCCCTCTGTCTACACAGAACAGGACGTTCTAAATTAACGGTAAGAGGCTTCAAGATGTCTAAAAGGAGTCTTGTCTTTGCCCTGCGCATAACGGAGAATAATTCAGGAGAATAATGTGTCATTAATAATAAAAAATATAATTGTTGTGAATCTGGGGTTAGATCCAAAAAATACACAACGCAGAGTAATACGGTAGAAAACGCAATATATTGAAGAGAAATATGTACAGAAAAAGTTAGTAGAAACGTCGTACAATACGGTTAGTCAAATACAAGAGAAATGCGAGATAATACGAGACGAGACACTTTGGCAATGTTACCTTCAGGACTAGATCGTTGGGATACACTACTGTTACACCACAATGCTACTACACGCTGATACACTCTGTAGTCCACTAATGACTACTACTATATATAGTCTTAGGAGGAGTCCATGTTAGTGTAAACAGGGAAGGTACCCCAACAATAATATAAATAATATATAAGGTAGTATAAAATTTTTATCTTTGTATCTATCTTAATAACGATAACAATCCCTTCCTTAGTTGAATAATAGGTGCTACCCTAGTCATTCATACAGTTTCGAATTCAGAGTATCCTTCTCTTAGACAGGTTGCAATCCAGGGCTGTAGAGCCCAGTTTGTCCTACCCTTTTTTTACATATAGCTGGAGGGTATTAGCACGTATGGGTATGTAATGAACTCCACTGGAATTCGAAATCAGGTCTCCGATTTCTCGTTCCCAGTCGCAACCTAGGACTTTACCGTGCCTCCTAATAATCACACATAGTAAAAAGAAAGAACAAACAGTTGGATTCACACCTTTTCCAAGGATTTTTAGCGCTTCAGTGAATGATATAAACTCGACTGGAATTCGAATGCGGCACTTGGATTCCTCAATCCGAGCCGCAATTTATTACGCTACCGTGCCTCGTGATAAGCAAACATAATACTAAAAAAAAGAAAGAAGAGTTGAATTTGTGCCTTTCCCAAGGACAGAAGTACGGGAGTGATTGATATAAACTCGACTAGAATTTATACGTGGCTCTTCTTTTTCGTTTCAGGACGTAGGCGATCATGGCTTTCCACATCTCCCTGTCCCTGGTGGTTCTTAGCATGCTATTTCCTGTTGTACCATGTAACCCTCGTTCCGTCATCCACCTGATCAGGTCCTTCAAATAATCCGCTGCTTTCCCCTGTCTCTTTTTCCCTCTATCTGACCTATTAGTAACAGGTTCTCCAAGCCCTCCTTCCTTATTGCATGTCCCGGGAACTTTAGTTGTCTCTTCCTGATGCACAGTATTAATTTCCTTTTCGTCTCCGTCCTTTTCAAAACCTCGTCATTGCTCACATGCTCGGTCCATGATATCCTCAGCATCCTTCTGTAGAACCACATTTCAGCTGCTTCAAGTTTTTCCTTCATCTTCGAAGATATTGTTCAACATTCACTGCCATATTAAAGAACCGACATCACATAGCAATCCAGTACTCTCCTTTTTGTTTCTAGTGAAATTTTCCTGTTTCTTAATACTTTACTCTACTTCTGGAATGCTACTTTCTCCATACCAATTCGCCTTCGGATCTCAGTGTCGCACTTTGCGTCTTCTGTTAGAACACTTCCTAAGTATTTAAAGCCTCAGATCTGGTAGTTGAGTGGGGGATAAAATATGAGCAGAAATACAGAAAGTCCCTATTTCTATCAGAAGATAGAACAAAGGTTTCGCGAACATCTATTCATAAAAAGAAGCACGTGATGAGAGCTCCAGAGACCTGATAGAGTCCCCTGCAAAGTGAAGGACGCAAGATCGACTCTTTCTGGAGGGCGAATTTTCTTTGAGAATATATTACATTAGTAGTCAGGATCATCGATTCAATCCGAACGAGCCTTTCTTTAGCGGCTAAGAATGTGCTCCGCCAGTTTTCGAATTAATTTTTCTAGAATCTGCTGCTACTCAAGGCTATAGCCTGTCCTACTATTTTCGTATAGCTGGGGAAGAGAAGATTTAGATTGATAGCTTTCTCGAGGGTATTAGCTTAACTGAAATTTGAACTTTGCTGTTTGATTTATCATTCTTAGCCACAAACCATTGCTCAATTGTGTCTCCTGCCAGGAAAGAGTCCTAAACCCTCAACTTCTGCGTCAGTATTTCACAGTCGGTATGGGGTTATTGTGTTCAAACGCTCTCATTTGTTTCCGCCAAATTTTCCTTCTGTTTTTCTTCTATATGCCATAACTTTTCTTTCGGGACATCTGCGATCATGGCTCTCCACAGTTTTGTCTTTTTGTTATCTTTTATAAAAAAACCTTTTTGCTATCCATTTACAGAAGCTCGTTAGGTAGATCATGTGCTGTTTTTCCCTGTTTTTTTCTTCTTTCGTTATGTCCTGTGTGTGTCATATTTTCTAATCCCTCTTTCCTCATTATGTGCCCTAGAAATTTTGATCTAATACTGCGTTTTATACAATAATTTACTGGATGCCTCAAAAGACTTATTTATATGTTCTCTATCCCTTCATAACATTGAATATCGGCTTTCGACAAATTCCTGTCTATTGTAGTTCTTACTCAATTTTGTATGTTTTTCGTGAGACATCGAATTAAAATGATTTTAAAAAACGTTAAGATTTTTTTATAATCGTGTGGCCCCAAGCAAGGCATTTTCCTGTCACTGTTGTGCAGGGAGTTACATAGAAGGGATGTTAGGAGAAAGAGTGACAGGTTACAGGGGGTGTCAGGAAGAGAGTATGAGAAGGAAGATAATATTAATGAGAGTTGGGTGGACGGAGAAAAAAGCATCAGAGAGAGGATGTAAGTTAGTAAGACAGGAGATGACTATTGACTTTACATTTGAATTCTTGAAGATTGTACCTGTCGAGAAAGCAAGTAAGCGGAAAGGAATTCCAAAGGCTGGAACTGCGAGAAAAGAAGCTGATGGGGTAGAATTTGCGTTTACAATTTATCGGTTTTACAGTAAAATGGTTTGACCTATTTGCTAATCTTGTGGCTCGAGAAAATTCATATATAGGGAGTACCAGTGAGCTAAGTTCTTCTGAGTAGAAACCGTGAAAGTATTTGTAGAAGCGACACAGGGAAGCCATAATGCGTCGGTGAAAAAGCGACTTTATCCTAGCTGCCAAGTCGGGATCGATCACATTCCAGATTCTCCGTTGGATTTTGTCAAGGACACCGAGGTGGATACCAGGAGAACTTGACCAGATATGGCAGCAGTATTCAATGCACGGACTGGTTGTAGATTTATATATATTCAGGATTGTTTCTGTTTATTCACTATCTTTTTTTTTTGTAATTCTTAATTCACATATTTTTCTGGCTTTTCTGTATCGAATCGAAAGTAAATCTTTATCTCGTTTTATGGAAAAATCCTAAACTCTATTCTACTATATGTTTATATAATAGGTAGAGTACCTGACGATTTCCTTTCTCCCTCTGATTTTTAATGTTATCAGTTTGGGTTGTTATGTCATATTAACCTCAGCGGGTCAATTATTGCCAACTAAATTTTATTTATTTATTGTTGGTAATACCTTTTTCTTTGCAACAATTTATTGTTGTTTTTATATAAGTTTTGCGTCTAGTAATACAATTTTTCTTTTCGAGTATCAAGATTCATTGTTTTTGAGGGCAGAATCCCCAAGTCTTACCCTTGTTATTTAACCCATAACTGGAGGGAAGGGATGGATTAATACCTTTCCCAAGGGTACCAGTGCTTAAGTGAATGCAGGGTATTCAACTGGAATTCGAATTCGGCTCACTGATTTCTCTTTCCGAGCCGATATCCACTGCACCACAATGCACTATCCGTCACTAAATGCTTACAGCACCTGGTATTCCCAAGCGGTCACCCATCTAAGTACTGACCAGGCTCAACGTTGCTTAACTTCGGTGATCGAGCGAGAACGGGTGTATTCAACGTGATATGGCCGTAAGCGCTCAGTTTGGGATTCTTTAGACTAAACATATTTTTCCAGATATCCTGATCTTTCTCTGAATGTTTTCTGGTGATTTCAGGAGAGTTCTTATAAATGTTGCCGTTTGTTTTTGAGTTGAATTTACAAAAACGGCCTGATGTGGGTATGTCCGTCGTTGCTTTAAATCTATTCCTTTTGTAAACCTTTTACAGAATAGACGAAAAACAGATTTTTAATTGTCTGAGGAGCATTATAAATTCCTTTTTCAAGCTGAAACGCATCTACTTCTGTGACATTAGTTTGGGATAAACACGTGGTCGAAGAAAATATGATTTTATCTCAGTCTCGATTGTTTATGTTTTATAAATAGTAAATGAAATTTTTGAGGCGGCACAAATTAGTGTAAGAATGCTTTTGAAATCAAGAAACCAACAATCCGGATATTGATAATTTCCGGTTGCTTGTCTATATTAACCGTCACGCTTGAGATCAGGGAGACTTTGGCTTGTAGCTAATTTTTCTTCGCTTAGTTCCGATACGAACCGTTTTTATTGCCAACCACACGACGGGATGTGTACATAGTCGGAGGATTGCTAGAAGAAAGAGCCATGCTGTTGATTAATATGACAGAAGTTCTCCCCATCTAACCTACCACCAAGTGAATGTCCGTGAATTCCTGAATAAAAAAAAAACAATTAGAAACAGTGTGTGTCGAATCATTTCTAGGCGTGGTGTAAGTTTTTCATCTTCGTTACAATGTGAACATGCAGCAGGACCTTTCACAGCTTTCCGCGCACACAGACGCAAAATAGGAAGGAGGCGTAAGGTGGGTCGGTCGATAGGAAGCATATTGAGTTGGTACAACCTTTTTTTTCTGGTAACCTCAGAGATCTCTTCCGATTTCGCTGTAATGATACCTTTCACTTCAACCATTAAGAAAAGACCAAAGTTAATGTTTAATGTTTAAATTAGACATACTTCTCGAATATCTTTGCTAACGATGTCTTTTCATTTGCATTTGTTATTGTTGGGATTATACTAATTTAAAGCATTTGAAGTTGAAATAAAAGTGACATAACCATCACCTTTTTAACAAGAAAATTAAAGTTCTATACGCAGATGATGCAGTGCTGATAGCAGACACGGAAAGGAAACTACAAAACCTCCTACAGAAGGTAACGGAAGAAAGTAGAAAGAAAATACTACAAATAAATTACAAGAAAACCGAATGGTCATCAGAAAAAAAGGAGCCCAGTATGCCAATCTTTCTACGGGATACTAAAATCAAGCAGGTACAAAAATTTAAATACTTGGGACGTATTCTAGCAGAAGCCAAGAAAGTTGCGACACTGAGATCCAAATATTAATTGGCATGGCGAATGGAGGCATTTCAGACGCTGAGTAGAGTACTGAGAGACCAAAATAAATTTCCTAGAACCTAAGAAGAAAATACAGGACTGCTATTTAATGTCTGTTCTTCAATATGGTAGTGGATGCAGAACAATCTCATCAAAGATAAAGGAGAGACTTGAAGCAACCGAGATATGGTTCTACAGAAGGATGCTGCGGATACCATGAACCGAGCCAGTGAGCAAAGATGTGGTTTTGGAGAGGATGGACACGAAAAAGAAATTAATATTTGACATCGAGAAAAGACACCTAAAGTTCCTTATACATGTAATGAGGAAGGTGGGCTTGCAGAATCTGATACTCAACGGTCAGATAGAGGACAGGAGAGACAGGGAAAAGCAACACGTAACATACTAGATGGGCTTGAGCAAGTGGATGGCAGAGCGGAGTTTGGGTTGGGTAACAGAAGAAAGCGTGCTAAGAGCTACAAGGGATAGGAAGATGTGGAAGGCCATGATCGCCTAAGTCCTGAAGGGACACGGCACATCGAAGAAGAAGGTAAAAAATCTAAAAGATGCCTTTGTAGCTAATCAGTATTGAGAAAAGGTGGATTCATGTTTAATCATAATTTGATAAACAAATAATTATTTGGATATAAGTTGGGGGATCAATTCTCTATTATGATCAATATACAAACTGACCCCTCACTTTTTGCACATGTTAGATTTTATACATTTATATTTTAGATTTATGGTCTTGAGCAGATGGATGGAGAAGCGGAGATTGAGTGAGATAACAAGAGAAGAGGTACTAAGAGCGACAAGGTAGATGTGGAAGGCCATGATCGCCTACGTCCTGAAGGGACACAGCACATAAAAGAATAAGAAGTTTAATGAGATCTTCCAAATAATTCAAAAGTATATTTCAGCATTAATAATTTAATTATATTTATTCCAACTTTAAATAACTTTCTAAATGAAGAACATTTCTCCGTATTTTTAAACAATTAAAAAAATAAACATGTGCCCCTGAGCCATTCTAACTTTTTGACGTAACTGTTAATTGCCATACGTGACACATCCTTGGGTGATCATGTATTTTTCGAAACATGACTGATTTTCCCGCAGTAGGTTGCCATTATTTCCTATGTTAGACTGGTGGCCAGCCAAGGCTGTAGAACTCAATCTGTCGTGCTATTCAATCCATAGCTAGAGGGAGAAGGGATATATTATATTATATTATATTATATTAATAAGTAGTAATTAGTGGGAGATCAGTTTATTACTTCATAATCATAGAAAACAGATCCACCATTTTAGATCAAACAGAAGCTTTAATTGTATTCGTTTTCGATTATATTAACTTGTACTAATTCTAAAGGGATCATTTTATTACTTTATAGCAATAGAAAACAGATCCTCCACTTTAGATCCAACAAAAGCTTTAATTGTATTCGTTTCCGATTTTATTAAATTGTAATAATAGAAAACAGATCCCCACTTATATACAACAGAAGCTTTAATTGTATTCCTTTTCGAATCTATTAATTTGTAATATATTTAAAGGAATCAGTTTATTACTTCATAACAATAGAAAACAGATCGTCCACTTTTGCCCAGTAAACGCGTTAATTATGTTTCCAAATATTATATTCAGACAGTCAGTTAAGTGTTATACGTGATGCGCGCTTAGGCGACCATGTCTCGAAAGAGACATGACTGACCAGCAGCATATTTTTCCGTAATAGGTTGCCATTACTTTCTACGGTAGACTGGTTGCAAACCATGATTGCAGAACATAATTTGTTCTGCTATTTAACCCATAGCCGGAGGGAGAAGAGATGGATTAATACCTTTCCCAAAGGCATTTGCGAGTAAAAGTATGTAGTGAATTCAACTGGAATTTGAACTATTCCGAGAACAAATAACCTTTACAACTTTTGTGAGTATCAGATGATGAATTCAGAAAAATTGCGTAGGTTAGGCTGTACAGTAGACACTGCAACTAAAAATAATCAGGTTTTCTTTTCAGTCTTTTAACATTACTATAGGTTAAGCACTCCATATCACGAATATTAAAAGTAAATTATGAAATTGTTAATACGGTGTTGATTTTGATATGTAAATACATTGCGAAATGATTCCTCTACACGTAGATTAAAAACTCACTCTTCAAGCAATTATTTTTATAAAGAGTGCTCGATACAACGTAGAGTTTAATATTGTTATTTATTACAATGGTTTATAAATGCATTATATCACTACACAAAAATTTTCATGTTTCAGAAGAATACTGTTCTTCTTCAGGTGATAGTTCAAAATGTATTGTGAAAATGATTTATTTAAAAATATAGGATAAGTTCTTGGTTATTTAGAAAGTGAAGAGCTAGTAGTAGAAGGAATAGGTAGAGAATATGTTTGTAGATGTGTCGAAATTGTTCAATGAAAAATGAGAATTAGGTAACTATGTAGTTGTGTCAAGGAATGTCACTTTTTAATTTTGTCTCAGTAAAATACATAGTGGAACTCTACATTATTTAAATGAGTGGACAATTATTTTAACAGCAGGTTAGACTTTTAAAAAATTGTTTTTCTACTATTTCATAAGTAAAGGGGGCTGAAATCTATAGGTTAGAATTAGAATTATAAATAATTATGGCATACTAAGGTGTATAATGGCACGAACTACTGCTGACCCTCATTCACCATTTGCGAAAAAAAGTCCACTATATATATATTATAATCATATCGCCCCAAGCAAGGCATTTAACTGCCACTGTTGAGCATAGGAGGTAAGTTATCAAAAAGAGTGACACGTTCAGGAAGAGGGTAGAAGAAGGATGAGAATACTGATGAGAGAGAGATATATATAAAGAGAGAGAGAGAGAGAGAATGTGAGAGGATGTAAGTTAGTGAGATAGGAGATGACTATTGACTTTACATTTGAATTCTTGAAGATTGTAGTCGTCGAGAAACCAAGTAAACGGAAGTGCGAGAGAAGAAGCTGATGTAGTAGAATTTGCGTTTACAATTCATTGGTTTCACAGTAAAAGGATGGACCTAGTTGTTAATCTTGTAGCTCGAGCAAATTCATGTATGAGAGGGTAACAGTGAGCTAAGTTCATTTGAGCAGAAGCTATGAAAGTATTTGTAGAAGAGACACAGGGAAGCCACATTGCGCCGGTGAGAAAGTGACTGTAACCGAGCTCCCAAGTCAGAATCGATCACATTACAGATTCTCTATTGGATTTTGTCAAGGACCCCTAGGTGGATAGCAGGAGCACCCGACCATATATTATGCTCTCATTACGATTGAGCTCTCTAGAGAGGGAAGTTAAGACAGATACCACTTCTGGGACTTATGCATAACTCTTCAGCAAATGAAATTAGTTCTTTCGGCAATAGACGTGTGTATACACCGCTTATATATAACGCTTAAAATTCCCTTCTCTGATTCCATGAGCCTATGGCGTAGGGGTGTTAGTGACTCCGACTGACACCAAATCGGGCGAGTTTCGATCCTGGCCGAGTGGATGTCTAGTGACACTGTTGAGTTCTGATACAGCGAAACAGATTTGTATGTGGATGACAAATATGTGTATTTGGGCGGCAATCTTTTATTAAAACGGCCGACATAGAAGATTTTATTAATTTTTGATCTATAATCATTTTTATCACCGATAAATAACTTCAAGAATTTATGTCAAGAATGCTTCAAATTGAAATGTTTTCTTTGATAACTTCGAATGGAAACTTAAAAGCATTATAATGACAGTCAAATTCTCTGATCGTTCGTGTGAATTTGAATAACCTGGGAAGTCGCTTCCAAAAATCCATGATGGCAATAGACTTAGTAATTCTATGATCCTGTTCTGTGGTACAGGGACCATGTGACGTCTGCTAGAAATAGCCTTTAGAGTTGTGCTAATAATCAGTTGGGAGACATTGGACGTGCTAGTCGAAGTGGCGAGAAATTGTTCGTTTTGCTTCAACATCGCTGTTGTTTGCCGACTTCTGACTCGGCTGTCTAGTTCGCCGCTCAGATTTGGACCGGATCTCCTCTAAACTCCGTCATCCGCATTCCTGACTGGAGCGGACCTGCCAGGTAGTATCGCTTCCAGGATAGGTGAGTCACGCAAGACCTTACACCATAACAAGGTAGAAATTCATTAGAACACACACACACACACACACACACACACACACACACACACACACACACACACACACATATATATATATATATATATATTCGGTCGGGTTTCAATCCTGGGTTAGGAAGCGATCGGAGTCTAACCGTACTGATGAGCTGTGATACAGCGAAACAGATCTGTCTGCGGATGAGTATAGTATATATATATATATATATATATATATATATATATATGAAATTATTTCTTTGAACATATATTGTATATGAATTTACTCGAGTCACTAGATTAGCACCTTTTACTACTAAAACCAATAAAATGTAAACCAAAATTCTACTCCAGCAGTTTCACTTCCAGCCTGTGGAATTCCCTTCCGTTTACTTGCTTCCCTAACAGCTACAATCTCCAAGAATTTAAATGTAAAGTCAATAGTCATCTCCTATCTCACTAACTTGCACCCTCTCTCTTTTGCTCTTTTCTCCATCCATTCCACTCTCATCAGTATTCTCATCCTTCTCTTACCCACTTCTTGACATCCTTTTATAACCTTTCACTCTTTCCCATATCTTTCGTCCTATGTAACCCCCTGCATACCAGTGGCAGTAAAATGCCTTGCTTGAAGCGATATGATTATCAAAAAAATTCTACTTAAATACGAGTATCAATCAAAAATAATGTTCAAACAAATAATTTCAAATTGTCGGTTGTTTATAGACAATTTCGTTAATCTTCGTTATATTTTTTTTTTAATCATTTCACCCCGAGCAAGGCATAAACGCCACTGATGTGCAGGGGGTTACATAAATGTAAAAAGATTAATTAGAAAAGAGTGAGGAGTACAAGCTAGTTGGAAAGGAAAAATAGAAAGCTGAGAAAGCAGGTGCAATGACAGATACATAGGCGGAGAGAAAGGGAAGGTTATACGGGGGAGGGGAGAGAGCTAGAGTCCAGTGGTTAGTAGATGAGTATTGACATTGCATTTCAATTTCTGGAGGTTGTAGCCGTCAGGAAAGCAAGAATACGGGAGTGAGTTCCACAGGCGGGAAGTGCGAGAGAAGAAGCTGCAGGAGTAGAATTGTCGTCTGCATTTGGCTAACCTGACTGTGAATGGGTGGGACCCAGTTGCCAGTCTGGTTGTACGGGTAAACACCTGTTGAGGAGGCATCAGTGACTTAAGCTCATCCGAGCAGAAGCCATGAAAGTATTTATAGAAGAGACAGAGGGAGGCCACATTTCGACGATGGGAAAGTGGCTGCAGTCGAGTCGCCAGATCAGTATCTATCACATTACAGACTCTCCTTTGGAGCTTGTCAAGAACATTGAGGAGAACGGCAGGGGCACCTGACCATAAATGGCAGCAGTACTCCATGCACGGACGGATGGTTGACTTGTATATATGCAGGATGGATTCAGGTGGAAAAAACATCCTGGATCGACATAGTGACCCAATCTTCTTAGCAGAAGATATATATATGTATATCCGATAAAAATTTAGTTTAAAACATGCTATATTGATATGTTAAAGTGTTTAGTATCATCGATAGAGTGTCAGTCAGTTAAGTGCCATACGTGGTACACGCTTGGGCGATCATGTCTCGAAAGAGATATGACTGACAGAAGATTATCCTGCATGAGGTTTCCATTACTTTCTGCGGTAGATTGGTTGCCAGCCAAGGCTTTAGAACTCAGTCTGTTCAACTATTTAACCCATAAGTAGAGTGAAGAGACGCGCCAACACCTTTGCCAAGTGTATTTGCGCGTAAGTGAATGGAAGTAATTCAACTGGAATTCGAACTCGGCTCTCCGATTTTTCGATCCTAGCCGATTTCAACCGCACCACAATGCACATCATAAGATAGAGTGCACGTAATTATAAAAATATGATAACCTGAAAATTAGATTTAGACATGAAACAGTTTCTCGCCACTGGTTGTTGAACTTAGTGTCTATCTATATATATATATATATATATATATGTGTGTGTGTGTGTGTGTGTGTGTGTGTGTGTGTGTGTTTAAGCAGCAAATTTTCTTTTAAACGGGTAAAATTAAATAAATCGCAAACATTACTTTTGCTCATTTTTAATAAAATTCGTTCATACTCACAGATAATCTTTCGCGTTTTAAAATCAAAAGATGTCAGAAATGAGATGTAACGTTGACAGATGTTATTTTCATTCATTTCTCAATGTACCCAAATACTTTCGACCTCTTTCCGAGATCATCATTAAGGGTGTGAGTTATGATAACAAATGTAACCGGAAAACTGTGTTGCTGACCGTTATATTTGAAGCAGAAAAATGTACAGTCATTTTTAGCAACATAGTTTTCCGGTACATTTCTTACCATAACTCACACCCCTGAAGATGATCTTGGAAAGAGGGTGAAAGTACTTGGGTACCTTGAGAAATGAATGAATATAACACCTGTTAACGTTACAGCTCGTACAGATCAAACAGTTTTTGCAAGTTAAAAACCGAAAATAAAACAATAAATGGAAAATCCAAAAAATTCAAAAAACAAGCCAGAACATCTAAATCGGTAAAGGAACCATGTTTCTTTTGTCTTCAAGAAAAAATGGAAATCATTAAATACATGAGGAGCAACATATTATTAAACCAGAGGCATGAAACCACAGTAAACTGCAAACACATTAAAGAACTAAGCTTACAATAATATTAAAATTACAAAAGCTAAAGTTAAGATTTTTAGAAACGATACAACTTTATAGTATTAACAACACACTTTCCTCAAAATTTACCTTTATTTCATACTACAAACTGTGATCTAATTAAAGTTTTATATAAAAAAGAAATTTCCTAAATTTTAAATTAAGGCTAAATACAAAAAATAGATTAATTATAAAAATTAAATTTAAATACAAAAATATTTGTAGTCGTATACTTCACTAATACAGATATGTTTACCAAATAGCAATTCCTATAACCTTCTTCGCGTTTCCTCTCCTACTCCCCAACCCCATATACAGTTCCTTATTTTTTCTTTTGTTAAACCCAAAGGACTGACCATAAAGGCTGTAAAGGACCATACCTTATCTTCTATTGTTAATCTGTCTATAAAATTTTCAACACATCCATTAATCACCTCTATCCTCTACCCCGTCCCTTTTTTCTTTCAAATTCAAACTGGCAATAAACAACGCTTATTACCCATTTCCCACCCCACGTACCTCTCACACATAATTCGCCAATATAAGATAAAGAATTCCCATTTTCTTTTCACGCTACCCGACGAGATATTTTCTTTTCAATGTCGAAACGAAATGTACACTTTGTAGTAGATGATAATTTGTACATGTTCTAAACTATGATTTATAATATATATATATATATATATATATATATAATATGATATAATAACTTTAATAACTTTAAATTCATGACTTCCTGTAATTGATAAACTTACATAAAAAAATTTTAAGATATTACATTTAAATCTATTTCTCCCCTTCCTAAATATACCGTTTCAACACCCTGTAACCCCGCCACTAACAGCTCTGTCCTATTGTACTTTGTGACCGTTGTTAACCTAAAACCCTTCCACACTCTACCCCAGGGCCTTCGCCATTTGGAACAAAACAATGTCGCTGACGTGACGTAGAATCTGTATTAGAGATCCTATGTCGAAATGTACATCCGACACCTTTGAATTTTGAAAATTTTCTCTTATTTATATATATTTCTATAATCTATATATATATATATATATATATATATATATATATATGTATTATAAATTGTATTTTAGAACATGTACAGAATTTTTATATATCCACTACAAATCGTACATTTGTTTCGACATTGAAACTACAATGCCTCATCAGGTGGTGTGGACAGGAATGGAAAGCCTCTTTTCTTATATTTGGTCTGTTGTGTGTGGAATTTTAGTGGGGGTTAGAGATAAGAGAATAAGTCTTGTGGGTTGTCCGTTAGAATTTTGAAGAAATGATCACTAACCCCCACCAACATCCCACACACAACTGACCAAATATAAGAATGTACGATTTGTAGTTGATATATAAAAATTCTGTACATGTTCTGAAATACAATTTATAATAAATATTCACAGCTCTATATATTATAAATCGAGCACTGTTTTAATTAATGTTGCAACGAATTCCAGTTGAATTCGTTACAATCATATACGCGCAAATACCCTTGGGAAAGGTATTAATCCGTCTCTTCCTTCCAGTTATGGGTCAAATAACAAGACAGATTGGGTTCTTTAGCCTTGGTTGGCAACCAGTCTACCGCAGAAAGCAATGGCAACCTACCGCGGGATAATCTTCTGCCCAGTCAGTCATGTCTCTTTCAAGACATGATCGCCCAAGCGTGTATCACGTATTGCACTTAACTGACTGAATTATTCATATGAATGTTCAACACAAGTATGCCTTAACAGGCTTCTGCAATAGGGATTAGTTAGCCTCCCCGGTAGACAGGCATTCTCGAATAAGAGTCGCTAGCCATTATATATGTATATACATTGAGAATTATATATGTATATACATTGAGAAAGGGAGAGAGACGGGTTTTAGTAAATATCCTGTTATTTTTAGCAGGGGAAATATACGTCTGTATAAATCGAGGCTATAAATACATTACATAAATTTAATTTATTTGCAAACGTTTTGAACAAATATCAGAACATTTTAAAATCCTTTCTTGGTTGAGCGGATATCATCTTAACACCACGCGTCCAATGATATGTTATTTGAATTGAATAATCGGTCGCTTTGTTCTGTAAACATGTTTGTAGAAATCACTCATTACATCATGCACATGTTTGCCATAGATTTCTTTCTATTCAGAAGTGGCATTGTTTTCATTGGCAGCAAAATATCTAAAAAAAAAAAGAAAGAAAAAGAAAAAGAAATATCTTACACGAAATTGAAAGGCTTCATATCTTTCCATCTAATAAGAACACACACACACACACACACACACACACACACACACACACACACATATATATATATATATATATTTTAATCACATCACCCCAAGCAAGGCGGTAAGGCCACTGGTGTGCAGGGCTACGTAAGAATGAATAGATTGGAAAAGAGAAAACCGGAAACCACGTCGTAAGCAGGGAACAAGGGATGAGTCTCTACACCTGTTCAATAGACGTGGGTGGAGTGTGAACCGGGCGATAGTTCAGTTTATCTACTCCAATTTTTCAGTCTATCTACTCCAATTGTTCAGTCTATCTACTCCAATTCTCCAATATATATATATATATATATATATATATATATATATATATATATATAGCCGCAGACAGGCTTGTTTAGCTGTATCACAGGTCATCAGTACGGTTAGACATCTTAATGCTTCCAACCAGGATTGAAACCCGACCGATTTGATATCAGTGGGAGATTCTACCATTAACCTATCGGGGTATGGTGGAGGAAGGCAGGCTATAGCGTGTGCTATATACACAATGTAAATCAACGCCAGTAGCCGCGAGTGTTCAAATTTAATACTGAATGATCGATGCGTTCATAGCGGTGAGTAGCTACTATTTTTTAATGCCTATCATTTCTCCAGAGTGCTTAATCGACTCGCATGAGAGTAAATATCCATTAGGTAAAACGTAGGTAGGTTCGTTGTCTCTAGGTTAACTACTTATCTATTTATTTATTTGCTCTGCTATTGTATTGAGCGCTTTACGTGTTAGGATCCTCGTCTCGGAGTTTTTTTTTCTTTCGACTCGTACTTTGACTAATGTTCAAGTGCTTAATTCGTTTCTTTTTTTGTTTCCATTTTTTCCCTCCGCGTTTATACTCGGTGGGTTTTTCGAGACGTGTTTAAAGATAAATTTACAGTTATACATACATATACATTCATGCATACATACATACATACATACATATATAATATATATATATATATATATATATATATATATATATATATATATATATATATTGTGGAGAAGTTTTTCATACAGCCAGGCATGTTATTTCAGTCAGCCGACTTCCGTGAAGACGTTATTGTGATGTCTTTGCAATTCAGGGATTTTTCTTGTTCGCCTTTCTACCCGAAAACTATTAAAAAATATCAATTTTGGGACTAAGAATCATTACATTTTAACACACTTTCTCTCACTCTTTCTCTTCCCCACCTCTCTCTCTCTCTCTCTCTCTCTCTCTATATATATATATATATATATATATATATATATTTGTAACGAAAGGGATGGATTTATTTATTAATTTGTCCAAATTTATTACTTTAACGTAATTTTTAGGGAATACCCACATTTGAGTAGACGCTTCGTTTATTTATTAAAACATTATATCTATTTTGGTACCTTCAGTAACTTTCGATAAATCATTTTAAATTGGATTTTTTTAAATAAAAATATTTTCTTGAAACATTTATTTTAGTTTTAGTTAAATTTACTATTTCCAGTAAACAAAATTCTCTGGCATATTTCAAACAGAAATTATATTGATTAAAATCTAAAATTTTGTGATTGTTTTTAAGTTTTTTAAGATTTCGATCATTTTTTAACAATAAATAAAAAATATACATCTGTGACAGGTTATTTTTGAAAAATTAGCAAATTTTATGTTAAATTAATCTGATTTACACAAGTATTGCTTATTCATACCATGAAATTTTGAATAAAACTATTTCTTAATCACAGAATGTTGATTTTTGACATTTCTCGTGTGTTTTGACATGTGGCGACGGACAGATGTGAAGTAAGTTAAGTGCCTATGGTGATCACAAGTGACGTATTTGTACAGTTTTTCCTTTGACCTTTTAGTGTACACACAGAAATTACCATACAAAAAAATAACTTTTATTACACAAAAAACATATTTTTTTAAAAATAATAAGCACGACAATTTGTATTAAGCTTTTCAATTTTCGATTAGTAAATATAGTCTTCACTTAATAATTTAAGAACTTATGCCTAGAAATCTTAGCAGTACTTCAAAAATATTTTTGCAACTTTATAAATTATTATAATTAAACAAAAGTGAAACAATTCTTTCATTAATAATCGAAAATTTGTTTCCTTTATACTACAATGTCCTTAATTTATATTATCTATTAAAGCAATTAAAATCTTATCTAATTAAATAATGTCATAGTTTTATTGAATTTTTTATTTTACTATTGGAAGCAGATTTTCGGAAATAAAGGCAAAATGCTTGAAAAATTAATAGATTATTTACATTCCCCAATATGTCGTACGTTTAACTAATAAAATCAATTTTCCCAGCAAAATTTACGTGGACAGGAGTAACAGATACAAGAAAAAACTTTTATCAAGATTTTTAAAAATAATAATATCAAAAATACTTTCATTCATTAGTGAATGAGTCCTAAAAGTTTCGTTAAAATCCCTCAATTATTTGAGTTTTTCAAATTTTCTAAACTAATGTGTTTATCGTCGGAAAAAATAATCTAAGCTTACCAGAAAACACTTGCAAAAAACTGAAATTTTACTCGCAAAAACAACAAAAATTATTGCTCAAAATAAAAACCATCTTTTTCCAAGACTTTCTGCCATCGATCTGCAAGCTTTCGGATCTGGTCAAAGTACCATTCAGCCGGCTTCGAATCAAAGAATTCTTGACACGCTCCCTCGACTTCATCAAAGGAGTCGAATCGGCGGCCCTTCAGAAAGTGTTGCATTGAGCGGAAAAGGCCGTAATCTGATGGAGCACAGTCAGGACTGTAGGCTGGATGTGGCAGAACCATAACGCCGTTCAACTTTTCAAACTTGTCTTTGGTCTTCCTTGCGGTGTGAGGCTTGGCATTGTCCTGTTGCATCAAAGTGCGCTTTCGGTTGACCAGAGCCGGGTACTTTTGCTTCAACTTTTCGTAGACCCGCTTAAGTTGCTGACACGTTCAAGTTCGGCACTGATGGCCCCACCAATCGGAACCAACTCAAAATGCACGATTCCTTCAAAGTTCCACCAAACGCACAACATGACTTTCATCGATCTTGTTTTGGAACCGACGGTGTCTCTTGCCCTTTCTGAACCCATCGCTTGTCTCGATCATGCTAGACCAGATAGACTCATTTTTTGTCGGATGTCACAATGCGCTTCCAAAAACGCTCATCCAATGGGCTGCAGAGCAATTGACGGCAAATCTCAACTCGTCTGTTGGCTTGTGCTTTGGTGAGTTCGTGTGGATCTTGGCGCAGCTTTTTGTGATCAAAATCAAGTTGCTTCAAATGTCGGTGAATTGTCGATTTGCCAACTCCAAGCTCATCAGCCAATTCTCGAGTGCTCGATGAAGGCTCCATGTCCAACCCAGTTTGCAAGTTTCCATCATCTAACTTTAACGGCCATCCCGAACAGGCTTATCTTCAACACTCATGTCATCAGAATCAAAACGCTTGTACCACTTTGAGATCGCCACATATGCAATTGTTCCTTCACCTTCGGCAGCACAAATCTCTTCTGCAACTTTCTTTGGTTGAAAGACCTCGCTTCCATCAGTAACGAATTAAAACTCGCAGATCAATTTTATCAATTGCCATCTGGAATACAAAGATGAAGATCACTATAACAATATAAACGCAAAATTGCATAAAAATTCAATTTTTCGCAAGTGTTTACGAACTTTTGGGACAACCTAATAACTACAGCGAAACAAAACAAAATACTTCAAATAAGTTTTGTACAGAAATGTGGCTTTCGGTTAACCCTTTCTGTTTCTTTCCTAGCGCAACGACTACAATCGACGACTTTCTCGTTCTCAGTGGTAGTAATAGTAATAGTAGCAGTAGCGGTATTTAGATATTAACGGAAGTAATTTGATTTTTCGGTCAGCAACACACACGGCGAACACTGTTTTCACTTTCTGACGTCACTACCAATTCCGTCTAGGACCCAAGTGCCTCCTCGACAGCTCACTACCAATTACATCTCGGACCCAAGTGCCTCCTCAGCAACAACGACCAGCTGCCTCTCGGACACAAGTGCCTTCTCGACAGTCCACCACCAACTGCCTCTCGCAACTTAAGGTCAGCCTTTTTATTGAGAAAAACCGGCATCACCTGTGATACGGCTGTGACCCATCTGACACTCGCAAGACTCGTGACAGATATTTTTATTATTCATCAATCTTACTCTTTGCATTGTTTATAAACAAATCTTCACCAAATTGACTTGAAATTAAAATTGTCAAAGAGAACACTTCACTCTTTATCCATAGACCATCTTAGGTTTCATATAATATTGATCTTGATTCTTTCCTATTTAATATTTTTTACATGGTTTGTCATCTTTACAAAATTTCGTGATTTCTGTTTATGGATAAAACTAGCAGTATAGCCCGGCGTTGCTCGGGTGTAATGAAAGCTTTAAAACTAATCCATAGTCCTGGAGCTCAGACTCTTTGGACGTTGGCACGAAAGACTAAAAAGCAATAGTTGTTTCCAGTTAAAGCGAAACCATAGACTGAAAGGAAAATGAATGGATGTTAGTCTAATTTTGATTTCCTGGTATCGATATCAAATAAGTTTTTATCGTCGTAAACTGAATTTTGAAGGCTAAGTCCCCTGAGTAAATGGTATCATGGCTGAGACTAAGAACTACAATTATATCTACTTAGGGCCAAACTCGAAGCAAAAACTAAAATAAAAGGGCTGAAAAATAGACATACATAGGCAGATAAACAGACACACACAAACATCTTGCCTTATATATATATATATATATATATATATATATATATATATATATATATATATATTATCGATTTTCTGCACTATTGTAAGAACTGCAACCATGAAACTTCTGAATATCGTTTCTTATGTCTTGTCTTTGTCTATAAGTGTATCAAATTTGATTAAAATCGGACTACTCCTTCTATAACCTGATATTTTCGATTATCAACTTTCGATATTTATCGGGGGTACCTCGACACAAAACCTAGCCAAGAACACTCGCAGACGCTTATAGTACAACTGTGTAAATTTTCAAGAAAATCGGTTCAGCCGTTTCGGAGTCTCTAGGTAACGGACACACACACAGACACACACACACAGACAAAGTTCCATTTATAAATAAGTTTAGATTAACATTTCAATTAGTAATCTGCTACCTTTTGTACACTTGAAAAAAGATTGCATCTCGTGTTCTAATTTATCTTTCTGTAACATTATTAATATTTCTAAGTCGGATATAAACTTTATTGTGTTGGCATTTTCTATTAATTATTCTGACAAAGCACAGATTCCCGGGGTACAAACTTCACCACATATCTTTTTCTTATCTATAAACAAAATTCTATACTAATGTTATTATTATCTCTAGGGTGATCATTGCACTCTGCTACAATTAACATTATTTTCTTTTTTTAACGAAATGTTTCTGTTTCTTCATAATTTTTGGCTAGGGTCTGGAGATCTTCTTTCACTACCCTAATGTGTCTTTGGATTTCAGTGTCACATTTTAAACTCTTATTAACATTATTTTCTTTTTTTTCTAACGAGATGATTCTGTTTCTTTATACTTTCTTTAGCTTTTGGAAGTCCTCTTTCGCTACCTCATTGTGTCTTCGGATTTCGGTGCTGCACGTTCTGTTTTCTGATAAAAACACAACCCAGATATTTAAATTTTTGATCTTACCTCATTTTTGTATCTTCTGTTTGTAATTTGCATGTTGGGCTCTTTATTTTGCGGCCAACTATGCATTCTTACTTCTTAGGATAGATAGTCTTTCCTTCTCGCTTTCCTTCACTAAATTCTGTGAAAGTTCTTGTCATTTCTTTCTAGTATTTCAAAGATTTTTACAAAAATCCTGGATAATCACAACATTAGTAACAAAAGGTCTTTGATACTGACATATGAAAAACCAGGAGTGTGCTCAGAAATACCGAAAAAATGAATTCAAACCATTAATACCTACCATGAAATCCAGTATTAATTATATATATATATATTTTTAATCGTTTCACCCCAAGCAAGGCATTCCACTGCCACTATTGCGCAGGGGGTTACACAGAAGAAGGTGGCGAGAAAGAGTAGTTAGATATAGGAAATGTCAAAAGGAGGGTGACAGACGAGTAAGGATGTAGAGGGGAAGAGTGTTTGAGAGAATGGATGCGAGTTAGCGTGTTAGGAGGTGTCTATTGACCTTACATTTAAACTCCTGGAAATTGTAGCTGTCGGGGAAGCAAGTATGTGGAAGGGAATTCCACAGGCGGGAAGTGCAAGAACAGAAGTTGTTGGAGTAATAATTGCGGTTACATTTTATCGGTTTCACTGCAAAAGGGTGGGACCTAGTTGCTAATCTAGTATCTCGTGCAAATTCCTACCTAGGGGACACCATTATTTTAAGAAGCCGTAAAAGTATTTATAGAAGAGGCACAGGGAGGTTCGCTTTGTCACCCACACCAGATTTTTGGTCGAGGCGAGAGTAAACGTTGCTATCTTCGGCGTACATGTCTACTTTGGATCTTATGGCATCGGGGAGATCATTAATGTAAATCAGAAAGAGCGTAAGACCTAGCATAGAGCCTTGAGGTACACTTGCGTTCGTATGGTAGTTCTGGGAGGCATGTCTGTTTAATACCACCTTCAATGTGCGGTTAGAGAGGAAAGACTGGATTTAGTCAAACAAACGTCCAGTTATACCATAGCTCCGCAGTTTGCGTAGAAGGCCAGCGTGCCAGACTCTGTCGAACGCTACAGAGATATCCAAGGCAACGGTTCGGGCTTCGCCATTCTTGTCGAGAGCCTGGTATATATACTCGGTGATGGTCGTTAGCATATCAGCAGTAGACCTGGTGAAGCGGAAACCATACTGCTTGTCCGAGAGGAGCCTGTAGACTGTGAGATGCTGAACGACCTCGGCGTTGATAATGGCTTCGAACGCTTTGCCAAAGATCGGAAGAAGGCTGATAGGGCGGTAATTTGCGGGGTCCGGGGTTTTTCCAGTGTTCTTAAATATAGGAACTACAGAGGCAGGAAAGCAGGAAGCAGATTAAGAAATAATTTCACTTAAAACACGTTAATGAAGCCACTAAGTCAAAAGAAGTTACTGAGCGTGAATGATTAAGAAAGAACAACAACAAAAAATATTTAGGAGTGAGACATCTGAAAGAAACATGGCTCTTGAACGAAATTCCAATCCCCTGAAGAAGGCAGGTGCGTACAACGTCAACAAATATGTCAAAAAAGATAAGGACAACAGTCAGAACAATGTAAATAGTGTAATTAATTACAATAGCTCATCTCAGAAATATAGACAGATCCTGAAGAAGGCTGGAGCCTACAACATCCGAAACGTCGTGAATATAGCCCTAAAGATGAGGGCAACAGTTCGAATAATGTAAATAGTGTAAATAATTACAATAGCTCATCTCAGAAATATAGACTGATCCTGAAGAAGGTTGGAGCCTACAACATCGAAACGTCATGAATATAGCCCTAAAGATGACGGAAACAGCCCGAATAATGTAAATAGTGTAAATAATTACAATGGCTCATCTCAAAAATATAGACAGATCCTGAAGAAGGCTGGAGCCTACAACATCCGAAACGTCGTGAATATAGCACTAAAGATGAGGGCAACAGTCCGAATAATGTCAATAGTGTAAATATAGATAAAGACTAAATAATATCTTCCAGTTCACCGAGCTTTATAATATCTAACACATGATGTGCTTGAAATTGCTTAAGTGTGTGTGTGTGTGTGTGTGTGTGTGTGTGTGTGTGTGTGTGTGTGTGTGTGAAATTGATGTTTTTGTGAGCCTGCATGAATCCGGCTGTGTATGCCTGTGTATGCCTGTGTCTGTCAGTCTGTAAATCAATCCCCGAAGTCATCAAAATATGTTATCACAAAACAAAACTTTCCATCTCTAAAAAAATTATATCTTTCAAGAAAGCATTTCATTATCTTTATTTCAACTTTTCTTTATTTAATATAAAAATAATAATTTATTTCCCCTTTTACTCACGTTTTCACCCGCTTGAATTCCTTTGGTATACAGTTGGCTATAATATGTCAGAAGTAACGAAAATACTGATATTTTAAGAAACCACAAAGGAGATCTTACAAGAAGTAAAATACGTGACATTCTTGTCTTACACACCTTTGTAATTTTTTGTGTATTTACGAAATTTATTTTTCTTCGTATGCAGGCTGTTTGCCTATATGGATTCTGGATTATTCTAATATGTCAATATTATCTATCAGTTTCAACACTTTATCAAATGCTTTTGCATACAGGCTTATAAAAAAATCCGGTATTTTAAGAAAGTTTCAAAATATCCGGGATAATCACTACATTAAGGACAAAAATATCCTTGAGAATGGTATATGAAGACAGGGATATGGCCAGAAATATAAAAAATTATATATTTAGACCATTAATTCCCTTCATGAAGTCCGGTATTAAATATATTTTTTTAATAGTTTCATTCAAAGCAAGACAATAAAGCCACTACGACACAAGTTGTAACTGACTGTGAAAGAATGTTATTAACGATAGAGAAAAATAAAAGAACAGGAAACAAGAAAAATAGATAATTTTTTAAAGATGAAAGTTTGACTAGAAAGCAAGAAGCTGGAAGAGAGTTCCACTGGCAAGAAGTGCGAGAGATGATACGATTCATTTCTTTCACCTTTTGATCACGTTCTCCCTAATTTGATTTTTTCTTAAACGGATAAGGAAAGTAACGAAATTACTGATATTTTAAAAAATGTCAACGGAGGTCTTCTTCTTCTTCTTCTTTCAGGACGTAGGCGATCATAGCCCTCCACATCTCCCTATCCCTAACGGCTGAGCACACTTTCTCCTGTAACGCCACGCAACCCATATTCTGTTATCAACCTGCTTAGGCCCTTCAAATATGTTATCCGCTGCTTTCCTCTGTTACGCTTTCTCTTTCATTCTATCTGGCCTGTTAGTATCAGGTTCCCCAAGCTCTCCTTCCTCATTGCATGTCTCAGGAACTTGAGTTGTCCCTTCCTGATGCTCAATATTAATTTTTTTGTTGTTTCTATCCTTTCCAAGACCTCATCATTGCTCACATGCTCGGTCCACGATATGTGCAGCATCCTTCTGTAGAACTATATTTTACTTGCTTCAAGTTTTTCCTTCAGCTTTAATGATATTGTCCAGCATTCACTGTCATATTGAAGAACTGACATCACATAGCAATCAAATACTCTCTTCTTTGTTTCTAGTGAAAGTTTCCTGTGACTTAATACTTTACTCAGCCTCTGGAACGCGTCCTTCACCATGCCAATTCGCCTTCGGGTCTCTGTATTGCACTTTCCGTCTTCTGTTAGAACACAGAATGGGTTTGTAGATTTTTTTCCTTAGGCACTCCAGATACTGAGACCCTGCTGTTTGGTTCTTCCTTCTGCACCTACGAAAAGCACACTATTCTCCTTCGTCTTTTCCCTTATTTACACCTGCAGACGGCGTCGGTTTGGTGGGGAATGTCGGACAGAACACAACCGGGAGTTTGACCGTATCGGTCCGTGTCGCCGATAGTCCCGTTACCAGCGCAGAAGAATTATCAGTATCGGCTATTAAATTTTTACGAGAAGTAAAATCCGTGAAAAAAAAAAAACAAACTTGAAAATAGTATAAATTGGTTTATACAATTTATACGCAAGATATCATCCACATCTTTGCTTTTTTTTAAAAAATTATTTATCATTAATTGGAGTAGATAGACTAAACTATCGCCCGGTTCACACTCCACCCACGTCTATTGTACAGGTGTAGAGGCTCAGCTCTTGTTCCCTGTTTAGGGTGTGGTTTCCGGTTTTCTCTTTTCCAATCTTTCCACTTTCCTCTTTTGTCAATTTTTTTCTCAATTGGAGTAGATAGACTAAACTATCGCCCGGTTCCCACTCCACCCACGTCTATTGAACAGGTGAAGAGGCTCATCCCATGTTCCCTGTTCAGGATGTGGTTTCCGGCTTTCTTTTTTCCAATCTTTTCACTCTTACGTAGCCCCCTGCACATCAGTGGCGTTACCGCCTTGCTCGGGGTGATATGATTTAAAAAAAAAGATTTCACTCACTCCAAGTAAGATAATAAAATCATAGAGACGCAAGGGATTTTACTGAGTGTTAGAGAATTTGACAGTGAATAGCTAAAAAGAATAAAAGAATAAAAGAATAAAAGAACAGGTAGATAATGATTATCATTGCATATAAATTTTTGAAGATCAACGTTGATTGGGAAACAAGAAGCCGGGAGAGAGTTCCGCAAGAAGAAACTATTAGCATAGTTTAATTTTATTTTAATTGAAAAATGATGAGACTGTAGCGGACTTGTCGAGGAGTTCACCACATAAATTTAATTTTGATAAGAAAACATCACAAAAGACTTACGCAAAAGAATAACTTGGAGTAGATAGACTGAACTATCGCCCGGTTCACACTCCACCCACGTCTATTGAACAGGTGAAGAGGCCCATCCTTTGTTTCCTGTTTAGGATGCGGTTTCCGGTTTTTCTCTTTTCCAGTCTTTTCACTCTTTTCTTTATTTTTTTTTCAATTGGAGTAGATAGACTAAACTATCGCCCGGTTCATACTCCACCCACGTCTATTGAACAGATGAAGAGGCTCATCCCTTGTTCCCTGTTTAGGATGCGGTTTCCGGTTTTTCACTTTTCGAACCTTTTCACTGTTTTCTTTCTTTTTTTTTTTTCAATTGGAGTAGATAGACTAAACTATCGTCCGGTTCATACTCCACCCACGTCTATTGAACAGGTGAAGAGGCTCATCCCTTGTTCCCTGTTTAGGATGCGGTTTCCGGCTTTCTCTTTTCCAGTCTTTTTACTCTTACGTAGCCCCCTGCGCATCAGTGGCGTTATCGCCTTGCTCGAGGGGATATGATTAAAAAAAAAAAACAACGACAAATGTTACATAAATACATGTATAAACAAATGTACAATCAAACAATGTTGATAAAGAAAAGTGAGAACAGTAGCATTAGTCAAGAGTTGGCTCTCTTTGATTGCAAATTAAAAGTTCAGTGAAAAACTGAATAAATGTTCATGAAATTGTTCTTGTTATGCACTGTTGGAAAGGTGTGTCGTCGAAAGATTTCTAGAGAAAGTGTGAAAATTATTATCAGCATGTGCGCGTGTAAATTAGTGCGTTTGAGTAAGGTGAGACTGGCGCGTGTCCAATTGTCGTGGATTCATTTGACAGTTGGATTCTCACTGCAGAGATGAAGAAAAATATTGTTTATATAGTTGACTGTTGGCTCAGATTCGTTGCGCAGCAAAAATCATTTTTCACGTGCAAACGATCTGATTGGTTGGCATCAACCAATCAGCGAGCATGCTTTTTAGCCAATGATTGTTTTGTTTTTAAATGTATATTTTGTATGTATGCCACTTTGCCGGCAGTCCGACTTGGAATCACGACTTTGTTTTGCTTTCTTCTCCGTTTTTGCCCAATATTTTTGCTTAATTTTAAAACTTTTCATGTCTAACTGTAGGTTTGATTTTATTTTTAGAAAAGTTTTTGAATTGACTTTAACTAAGTTAAAACTTAATAAGTCCCTTTTTTTTCTTCTTTTGCTTTCCAAATCTTTCACTTTTTTCTTTTCTCTTTTTTTTTTGTCTTCAATTGGAGTAGATAGACTTAACTATCGCCCGGTTCACACTCCACCCACGTCTATTGAACAGGTGAAGAGGCTCATCCCTTGTTTCCTGTTTAGGACGTGGTTCCCGGCTTTCTTTTCTTTTTTTTCCCCCCAATCTTCTTTCACTTTTTTTCTTTTCTCTTGTTTTTTTTTTTTTTTTGTTCTCAATTGGAGTAGATAGACTTAACTATCGCCCGGTTCATACTCCACCCACGTCTTTTGAACAGGTAAAGAGGCTCATCCCTTGTTTCCTGTTTAGGATATGGTTCCCGGTTTTCTTTTTTTCCTATCATTCTACTCTTAAGTAGCCCCATGCGCAACAGTGGCGTCACCGACTTGCTTGGGGTGATATGATTTAAAAAAATGTATATGCGTGTGTGTGCGTAAATAGGCTCGCAAAATACTTTATCGCTAATCTAGTACTGCACTTAAATTCATAAAGTCTAGGTACCATAGAAGGAAGCTTATCAGAACAATTATCATGAAAGTATTCAAAGGGGATGCTACATTTAGCTATTTCAAGTGTAAAATGATGAGACCTTGGCGCCAATCTAGTACTGCGCTTAAGTTCATAAAGTCTAGGTACCATAAAGGAAATTTTATCAGAACAATTATCATGAAAGTAACCTTAGGGAAGATTACATCTATCCATTTCAACTGTAAAATGATGAGACCTTGCTGTCAATCTAGTACTGTACTTAAAGTTCATAATATCTAGGTACCATAGAAGAAATTCTTCTGAATAATTATCATGAAAGGCCGAATTAGCCTTTTGTCAGCAATGATGATGCTAACTTCCATGATGAGACCTTGCCGCCAATCCGGTTCTACACTTAAATTCATAAAGTCTAGGTACTATAGAGGAAAGTTCATCAGATCAATTATCATGAAAGTATAGGGAAGGATACATCTAGCCATTTTAACTGTAAAATGATGAGACCTTGCCGCCAATCTAGTACTGCACTTGTATCAGCAAGGCTAATTCGGCCTTTTGTCAGCAATGATGATGCTAACTTCCATGAGAGTGACTCGTTGTGCCTTCTCGGGCTAAAGTTTTCTGCTAGCAACAATGATTATCATTGCATATAAATATTTGAAGATCAAAGTTGACTGGGAAATAAGAAGCCGGAAGAGAGTTCCAAAAGTGATAAATGTGATAGAAGAAGAATAAACATTATGGTTACATATAATCATTTCGCCTGTAAAATGATGAGACCTTGCCGCCAATCTAGTACTGCACTTAAATTCATAAAACCTAGGTATCATAGCGGAAAGTTCACCAGAACAATTATCATGTAAGTAATCTTTGGGAAGTTTACATCTAGCCATTTCAATTATAAAATGATGAGACATTGCAGCCAATCTGGTTCTACACTTAAATTCATAAAGTCTAGGTACTATAGAGGAAAGTTCATCAGAACAATTATCATGAAAGTAATGTTAGGGAAGGTTACATCTAGCCATTTCAACTGTAAAATGATGAGATATTGCCGCCAATCCGGTTCTACACTTAAATTCATAAAGTCTGGATACCATAGAGGAAAGTTCACCAGAACAATTACCATAAAGATATTAAAATATAAGGCACAGAGAAGCTACGTTACGGCGGTGGGAAAATATTTAAAACGGGATTTCAGGTCAAAACCAATAACATTGCTCTAAATATATAACAGGAGCACCGGACCTTTTGTCAACAAGGCTGATTCGGCCTTCTGTCAGCAAGGATGATTCGGCCTTCTGTCAGCAAAGATGATTCGGCCTTCTGTCAGCAAGTATGATTCGGCCTTCTGTCAACAAGGATGATTCGGCCTTCTGTCAACAAGGATGATTCGGCCTTCTGTCAGCAAGGATGATTCGGCCTTCTGTCAGCAAGGATGATTCGGCCTTCTTTCAACAAGGATGATTTGGCCTTCTGTCAGCAAGGATGATTCGGCCTTCTTTCAACAAGGATGATTCGGCCTTCTGTCAGCAAGGATGATTCGGCCTTCTTTCAACAAGGATGATTCGGCCTTCTGTCAGCAAGGATGATTCGGCCTTCTGTCAGCAAAGATGTTTCGGCCTTCTGTCAGCAAGGATGATTCGGCCTTCTGTCAACAAGGATGATTCGGCCTTCTGTCAACAAGGATGATTCGGCCTTCTGTTAGCAAGGATGATTCGGCCTTCTTTCAACAAGGATGATTCGGCCTTCTGTTAGCAAGGATGATTCGGCCTTCTGTCAACAAGGATGATTTGGCCTTCTGTCAGCAAGTCTGATTCGGCCTTCTGTCAACAAGGATGATTCGGCCTTCTGTTAGCAAGGATGATTCGGCCTTCTGTCAACAAGGATGATTCGGCCTTCTGTCAGCAAGGATGATTCGGCCTTCTGTCAACAAGGATGATTCGGCCTTCTGTCAGCAAGGATGATTCGGTCTTCTGTCAACAAGGATGATTCGGCCTTCTGTCAGCAAGGATGATTCGGCCTTCTGTCAACAAGGATGATTCGGCCTTCTGTCAGCAAGGCTAATTCGGCCTTCGGTTAGCAAGGATGATTCGGCCTTCGGTTAGCAAGGATGATTCGGCCTTCGGTTAGCAAGGATGATTCGGCCTTCTGTCAACAAGGCTGATTCGGCTTTCTCTCAGCAAGGCTGATTCGGCCATCTGTCATCAAGGATGATGCTAACTCCATGACAGTGACTCGTTGCGTTTTGTCGGGCTAACGTGCACTGATGACAATAAAGTGGAAAGATTATATTGAATCCGTTGCCAAAGCAGCTGCTAATAAACTTGGTTTGCTATGTTGTGCTAGAGATGTTTCTCTCCAGAATCTATCTAATATATCGATAAGTGTACCACCGTTCATGCTAAGAATATCGCTACCAAATATGGTTCAGTGCTCCTGCTATATATCTAGATATCGTTGAAAAATAAATAAAAAGAATCAGTAATATTATTGGTCCTGATATGTTTTCAATCACTTTCCCATCGACGTAATATTACGTCCCTATGTTTTTTTCTGTAAATACTTTTATGGAAACAGTTCGGATAAGCTTGTTGCCTTTGTAGTTTAAGTCTCGTTTTTCAACGTGATGTGACCTTTTTTTAAGACCACTGGAGTGAAACCTAGTTCGTTTTTTGCAGAACAATTTTTAAAATATATTTACTTTTATTGCCAGAAAAAATCTTTGTTAAGTTGATTTAATTTATTTCTCTTTTATTCATTAATTCGTTTTTTTTTCTTTTAATTTAATTTTTTAAAATTTTCACTTTACCAGTCGGCTTTGGTCGGCATTATTATTTTTATTTTCCTGGTTTAAGTAATGTCTTAACAAACTGTTGTATTTTTTTTTTAATTTGTAGTTTACGTTTTTATTTATTCTCTACTTTTTTGAAAGGACATGAAAATCTTTTTAAAAACTCCTTTTTGTTAATCATTTTTGACATTAGAACAGCTCAATTTTTTCGTGTCAGTCGTTTGATTTTTCTTTTAGTTTTCCCTCCTTGGTTTTCGGTCGACATTTATTTAATTTATTTTTATTTTTTTTGAGTTAACGTCTAATTTTTTTCAGACGTCTGGTTTTGTTTTATTTTTCATTCGATTTTTTCATAAACTTTATTGCGTTTATTTTAAACTTTATTTATTTTTTCTCGTCCTTAGACAGATTTTCCCCTTGGGTAAACTTCATTTTGCATCTTTTTATTTATTTTTCTCATATATTTTCTTTTAATTTTTAAATTAAATCAATTTTTTTCACAGTTTAATTCTGTATTTAGAACATTAATCATATTTTGGTAATTATTCGATTATTTTATTTTCTGGTTTTTACCAATTTCATTTTATTGCATAATTTGTTTTTGTATTGTTATTTTAATTTTCTCCACCTTCTTTTTTATTATTCATAATTTTTAAAAACTTGTTGGTTTTTAAAATTAATTTATATTTCTCATGTACTTTTATTTAATTTTTAGTTTTTATCTATCAGCTTTTTTCTCCCCCTCCTCATCCTCCCGCTCCTGGATTAGTTGTAAAGCTTTCATTACAGCTGAGCAACGCCGGGCTATACTGCTAGTATATATATATATATATTAGGTGCGATTATTTTTCACAGAAAAGAATATGAAAATATTTTTCCGGCTTAGCTACGTGGGGATCTCTGAAAAATGGGCGACAAAAGTCGGTTGGTTAGAAAAAAACTATTTTGGGTTTTGCCTTAAAGAAATATCTACCGGACAATCTAAACGGGTGAAATCAGCCCACAAACACAAATAAATGTAATCAAAGAACAAGCAATAGATAAAAGCAGCAATGCTGCTAAAACATTAATATGTGAGTGACATGAGACATGACGACAGTCGGAGAATGCCCCTCCTGATGTAAGCAGACGCCGAGTTACCTGAGCGGATCGTCCTTTCAGAGGAATAGCCCGGGAAGAGAAACTCTCTTCGACGCATCCAACCGCAAGCCAATAGACTTATTACGGTTGATTTTGGCCAGTGTCACCATCTCGCACTCTCTGATTTCTTTGCTGACTTTGTCAATCTCTCTCTGCTCGACACAAGAGCCGAAACGTCGTCAGCATAGGCGTAATATCTAGCTGAGGTGGTAACACCAGATATAGAAAATTCCGCGTAGGACCGGATTTGCCTTCAACTTGCGAAGGAAAGGTTCAAAAGCAAGAACTTAAAGCAGAGGCGAAAGCGAACAACTTTAACAAATAGAGAGAGTCTATAGAAAAGGCTTCGATCCGACTATCATTCATTTCCATCAACGCAACGAGGAACATGTACAGGAGTCTGATCCAAGTGCGAAAGTACGGAAAAAAACCGGCTGCCGAAAGGACAGATTTCAGAAAACGATTGTCAACTCCATCTAATGCATTAGACTGATCTAAATTGATCAGTGCGGCTTCAGTGTCGACTTTCTAGACGACCAAGCGTACCATATGAAGGTTGTTCTAAACAGTCCTTCTCTTCGCAGGACAAGTCTGTTTGGACCCAATCAAACTATCGAGGGAAGCCTGCAAATGACTGGCTGAGACCTTGACTAAAATCTTCAACTCTGTATTTAACATCGTCAAAGGCCTGAAGTTATCTATTTCGTCTTCACCGCCATTGTTTTTAAGCAGCAACTTGAAGCGTTGGTGTATAGACCCCTGCTTCATCCAGTTGTTGTAAATCAGCGCCAGCAATTTAACAAGAACGCGTTACTGTCTCAGGTACAGTTCGTAAAAAAGACCATCTAGTCTCGTAGTTTTTTCCCGGTCAACCAGCTTCACGGGAACATCGGACGTAACCGCTTCAGCCACCTCTAGGCGGAGTAAGTCGGCCAAATAGGCGCCGAACTGAGCATTGCTCAAACCAATCTCTCTGGTAGACAGTTACTGGAAATAGTCGCAAAAGGCCTCAGCTATGACCTCGTTTGTAGTTACAGTGCGCTTATACCGACTGTCTCTCCCATCGACCTTTAGCCCCTTTGTCTTAATAGTACCAAATAAAGAGAAGTAGGCCAATATCCCAGGGAAAGGTGTGATTTAGGGCCCTATAGTGGGAGAGGTGAACTAAAAATGGGACACGCCTTGAAGTAAAACTTTTTACTTTATTCATTTTTCATATTCTAAAATGGCGATTGGTGGGGTGATTTTACTTGAATTGATCGCCTCCTCGACCATTCCCCATGTCTGCCCGACCCAGTGCTGATGAGAGTCTTTGGGTTTTGGGAAAGTTTCTGATTCTATATCTTTTACTTCACACTTTTTCATTAATAACAGAGATTTCAAGAGAGTTAGATTCTGTTCCCATAATTCTTGGTCTTTTCTGCCTGGGCGATGAAATACGACAGACGTCCTCTCCTAGTTTGTAAGGTAATTTTGTTACCTTCTTTCTAGACTCTTTGTCTTCTGATGTAGGACTTCTCCGTCTTTTTTATGGAAGTGGCATGTGTTTTTTGGGGTTTTTTTTTTTTTTTTTTTTAGAAGGACTAGTGGAAAGACGAGTAGATTTTTATGGGCTCGGGTTTCTACCCAGTGGAGCATTTTTTTTCTGTGAGATTTACGTTGCGGTGAATTTTTCATTTCCAGGTAGGACAGGGCAGAAGCCGAGAGACGTGTACTAAATTCTCCATTTAACAACTTGAACCTTTCCGTTCCCTCATTCCATGGATCATATTTTTAAGCAGCTCCTCAAATGAAGCAGTTTTCTAAGCCGGGGCATCGCCCTTTGCGCTGGTAGAAGGAGTGGGGTTGCATTACAAATAGTAACTGAACAAAAATAAAGTTTTTCGTAATCCAAAAATAACGTCTTTCGCACAATGAAAAAATATCTGACCTGATAGAGATGACACTCGAATATCATTTTTTTATTGTTTTACTAGCAGTATAGCCCGGCGTTGCTCAGGTGTTATGAAAGCTTTAAAACTAATCCATGGTCCTGGAGCTCAGACTCTTTGGACGTTGGCACGAAACACTAAAAAGCAATAGTTGTTTCCAGTTAAAGCAAAACCGTAGACTGAAAGAAAAATGAATGAATGGAAGTCAAATTTTGATTTCCTGCTATCGATATCAAATAAGTTTTTTTCGTCGTAAACTGAATTTGAAGGCTAAATAAGTCCTCTGAGTAACTGGTATCATGGCTGAGACTAAGAACTACAAATATACCTACTTAGAGCCAAATTCAAAGCAAAAACTAAAATAAAAGAGCTGAAAAAAAAATACAGACATTCAAGCAGATAACCCGATTTTTTCGAGTATCGATTTTCAATATTTATCGGGGATACTTCCACACAAAACCTAGCTAAGAACACTCGCTGACGCTTATAGTACAACTGTGTAAGTTTTCAAGAAAATCGATTTAGCCGTTTCGGAGTTTATAGTTAACGGACACACACAGACACACACACGCATACACACACAGACAAAGTTCCATTTATAAATAAGTTTAGAAAGATTATCCATTGTATAAATATTCTTCGTGTTTCTAATTTTTAATTTATTATTCCTCTATCCTTACAAACAAAAGTGATTAATTTGATTTTCAGAGTCTTTGAAGCATTAAGGTGTTTGTAGCAAGAATGGTAAGAATGTGATGCTTTAGTGCAAGGAATGTTGTATAGTCTGCTTGGGTCAGCGAATGAGTCATGCTAAATTAATTTAAGACAGATGAAGGCTAGCCTTCCTCAATTCCCATTTTTGGCTTTGTGATATTTTTTGTATTATATGCAAAAATAAATAATAATATTCGAGTGTCGTTTAAGTAATACTCAAGCTCACCCTATCCCCTCCTGTCTTTGTTGTAAGTTCTGTCTTGTCTGTAACTTGCATTTACTATTGTACTGTTCTGTGTCTATCCGCTTAGCACCTGATATTGTGATGCATAAGACCGCAGCACACTTTCTCTGTGATTCGTATCCACTTTGGTAATACAGCAGATATACAGTGTTATAATGTGACACACAATTTTGAAACATCCTGTACTGGTTCGTCTTTTTATGGTGATCTTCTAAGCGTAGCTTAGATGTGGCACAAGTCCTTAAGTATAGGGCACCCAGTGAGAATACAACTCATTATTCAGATGTAATTGATTTAGCTAGACATCATTGCTAATCATTACTCTAGGTCGAAACGCACAACTTGATTATTTTATGGCTTCTCATAAGAAGAATAATTGAACGATATCCAATTTAAAGAAATGTTTAGAAGTTAGTGTTTTTTCTAGCTGTGAGCAAATCGGGAACCCACAAACAGGAACAAATTCTTCTTATCAGAATCCATCTTGCATATTTGCAAATCTACCATTCGTTCGTGTATTGAATATTGTTGACGTATCTGGTCGGGTGTTTCTTCAAATTATCTCGGCGCCATCTTCAAATTTCAAAGAAGGATCTGCTTTGTATTCGGTCCCAATTCGGCAGCTTGACTTCAGTCACTTCCTTACCTATGGGAAGTGATTTCCATGGTTTTCTGCTCTGAGGATTTTCATTTCTTCGTGCCTCGCCCACATGAATTTGCTGGTATAACGAGATTCACCGTGACTGTGCCTAATATACGAGTAAATTCATGAGGGTGAGGCATGAAGAAATGAAAATCATCTGAGCTGAGTAGAGTATTAACAGAGAGGAAAATTTCGCTAGTTTTTTTTTTTAATCATATCACCCCGAGCAAGGCGGTAACGCCACTGATGTGCAGGGGCTACATAAGAGTAAAAGGATTATAGGACAGTGAGGAAAAGGACAAATCAGTTAGAAAGGAGCAAGAGAAGGATGGGAATACAGGTGTGATGACAGTTGCAAAGGTGGAGAGAAAGGAAAGGATCTACAGGACAGTGTGGAAAGAAGTAGGGTCAAGTAGTTAAGAGATGAATATTGACCTCGCATTTAAATTCATGGAGGTTGTAGCCGTCAGGAAAGCAAGAATAAGGAAGCGAGTTCCACAGGCGGGAAGTGCGGGAAAAGAAGCTGCAGGAGTAGAATTGTCGTCTGCATTTGGTTGATCTAACTGTGAATGAGTGAGACCCAGTTGCCAGTCTGGTTGCACGAGTAAACACCTGTTGCGGAGGCACCAGTGATTCAAGCAGAAAAGAGTACTGGATTGTTATGTGATGTCAGTGATACAATATGGCAGTGAATATTAGACAACATCATCAAAGATGAAGAAAAAAATTGGAGCAGCTGAAATGTGATTCTACAGAAGGATGCTGCGGATATCATGGACCGAGCATGTGAGCAATGAATTTTTGGAAAGGATGGAAGGGATGGAAGCGAAAAGGAAATTAATACTGAGTATCAGGAAGAGACAGGTAAAGTTACTGGGACATGCAATGAGGAAGGAGGGCTTGGAGAACCTGATAATAACAGATCAGATAGAGGAAAGTAGAGTCAGGGGAAAACAGCGTCTGACGAACTTGGCTGACCTGAGCAGGTGGATGATAGTATGGGGGTTGCGTGATGTTACATGAGAAAGCGTACTAAGAGCCACCAGGGATAGGGAGACGTGGAAGGCCATGATCGCATACGCCCTGAAAAGACAAGGGACATAGAAGATAAAGAACGAGATTCCCACTCTTTTACCGTCAAAATAGGCAAATGTAACCGCCACTTCTACTCTAAAAGTTTCTTTTTTTCACATTTTCTGCCTGTGGAACTTTCTTCCACATGCTTGCTTCCCTCATAGCTGCAATCTTAAAAAGTTTAAGTGCAACGTCAATCGCCATCTTCTATCTCCATGAATCCCATCTCTCTCCTGTCCATTCTTCCAAATCGCCGTACCGTTTTTTTCTATTCTTTCTTCTCTCTCTTCTCACTGTAACCATTGGCAATACTGCTTTGTTTAGCGTGAAACGATTATAAAAAATACTAAATACTAAAAATATATTTTATAGTAAATTAATAACAATACTTATATATATAGTAGCATGACCCACAATACATTTTATCTATAGTGGAAGCCAGAAATATTCAGCTAAAACTATTTAAATTTCTGCCATTAAATAACCAATAGAGATGACATGCTGCTAAATAAAATCAGACAAATAAAGCAATCGATGAACATTTGAAATACAGAAAAACTTTATGCCTGTTTAGATGTGTGTGCTACGTGTAATAATAGCAATAGACGTTTATTATAATTGTAAGTATGTGTATGCAAAAATAATGCATATGACAAGCGTATTTAAACTATAGACGAATTAAATGTGTTTATATGCCGGTAACGTTAGTATGTGTGTAAATGACAAAACGAAATACATTTCCGTTCAAGGTTGTAGCGAAATAATGTATACAAGTATCAAACCAATAGACGTTTTTCTTTTTTTTTTAAAGAAAAAGAAGCTTGTTAAAGTGAAACGTTTGATTAAAGACACTTTTCTGTTTCTTCTTTACTTATTCTATTGACACCAACATGTATATGCAAATTTGAAAGCAGAATAGCATATATCGTGTTTGTAATATTCCAAAACTCCCAAGAAAATTAATTTCAGCAATAAATGACACATAAGAAGTTGATGTGTCGTCAAACATAGCAAATAGGATAGTTGTTATTTTTTTTAAAAATATTCTGTTTGTATCTAAAATACCTTTGGTGTGCGACAAATAAGCAGAACTTGTTCATTGGAATCGTATTGCCAAGGATGCTTTCCAGAAGCTGAGTAGAGTATTAAGAGGCAGGAAAATTTCAATAGAAACTAAGAAGAGAGTACTTGATTGCCATGTGGTGTCTGTTCTTTAATATGGTCGTAAATGCTGAATAATCTTCTTAAAGATGAAGGAGAGTTTTGAAGCAAGCGAAATATGGTTCAACAGGAGGATACTGAGGATACCATGAACCGAACATGTGAGCTAACGATTAGGCTTTGGAGAGGAAGGAGACGAAAAGAAAATTAATGCTTAACATCAGGAAAAAACAAATGAATTTTCTGAGACATGTAATGAGAAAGGAGGGCTTGAAGAATCTGATACTCATAGGGCTGAGAGGAGGAAAAAGACAGGAGAAAGCAGCGAGTAACATACTTGATGGGCTTGAGCAAGTGGATGGCAGAGCGGGATTTGGATGGGGTAGCAAGAGAAAGCGTGCTATAAGCGACTAGAAATAGGGAGATGAAAAAGCCATGATGGCCCACGTCCTGAAGAGACACAACACATAGAAAAAGACAAAAAATCTAAAACAAAGAACATGCCTGCGTAGCTAATGAGTATTGAGAAGTGGTAGATTCATACCTAATCAGAATTTGATAAACAATTAAAAAATTATAATGAGGGTATAAAGTGGGTGATCAGTTCTCTATGATAATCAATATATAAACTGACCCCTCACTCCGTGGAAATGCTAATTTTTTTACATTTGTATTCTAGATGTATGGTCTACAGCAGATAGATGGTGGAGCGGGGTTCGAATGGGATAACAAGAGAAGGGCTATTAAGAGCGACAAGGGATAAGATGTGGAAGGCCATGATCGCCTATGTCCTGAAGGGACACAGTACATGGAAGAAAACGATATATCAAGCGCAAAGCCAAAAAGATCGATTAATACTGTTTGCTTTAGAATCAGTTTTAACAATCTTGTCTTTGTGTGAGTTCGCACGAGATACTAGATTGGCAACTAGGTCCCACCCTTTTACAGTGAAACCGATAAAATGTAACCGCAATTTCTACTCCAACAGCTTCTTTTCTCGCACTTCCCGCCTGTGGAATTCCCTTCTGCACGCTTGCTTTCCCGACGGCTATAACCTCCAGGAGTTTAAATGTAAGGTCAATAGACACCTCCTAACAAACTAACCCTCCCATTCTCCCCAACTCTCCCCCTATGTACATCCTAACTCGTCTATTGCCCTGTGTAACCCCCCTGCGCTATAGTGGTAGTGGAATGCCTTGCTCGGGGTGACATGATTAAAAAAATATATATATCCCAATTCTATGATTCGTAGAGATCGTCCGGATAGATGAAAAAATGGCGAAAACGGTTTGTGTAACTTTTTATTCAACCGTGAATTATGAAGCACAATAAATTATCAGTTATCAAGTAAAGGAAAAACTAGAAATATCTGTATAAAAAAAAACAATTATTTCTTTTCATTTATACTTTTCATTCTTAGTGAATATGCGGGCTTGAAACTGCTAGAAATAAGAAGTCATTATCTCTCTCTTTCACTGACAAGTAGTCGGTATAATTTCCCTTTTAAGAGCATTAAACATAGTCAGCTCCAACAATATGCGTTGTTCTGTTTAACATCATGAGAAATAACCCGAAGAAAAGATATCTAAATTGATCTCCAGCAAGAAGCAGAGACAGAATAACTTGATTACACGAGTCCTAAATAAATCTATGAAAGAGAACGTAACGACGTCTCAATCCACTCGGTCCACGACGGAAAAAAGACGGTGGTCGCTAAATACTTCTTTCAATATAAAACTCTGAACAAAGAAGCTGCTGGTAGAACAACAGACCAACAACCACCTCAGTCAGTCAAGTGCCATACTTGAAACAAGCTTGGGCGATCATGTCTCGAAAGAGATATGACTGACTGAACAGAAGATTATCCCGCAGTAGATCACCACCTGTTTCTGCGGTAGACTGGTTGCCAGCCAAGGCCATAGAATCTAATCTGTCCTGTTATTTAACCGATAACTGGAGGGAAGAGACGGATTAATACTTTTCCCAAGTGTATTTGCGCGTAAGTGAAGGCAATGAATTCAAATGGAATTAGAACTTAGTTCCCTGTTTTATCGTTCCGAGCCGATATCCACTGCACCACAGCTACATACTCGACCGAAATCTAGGCAACGTCACTCACACAAGATAGGAAAAAGTGTGATTTCTTTTTTGTTTCGTTTCTATTATTATGTCTTCGATTTTCAATCCTGTTTTTTTCTCATTTATGTTTAAGAGGGAAAAAGACAAAAATATAAGCACGTGGAAGAAAAAGAAAGACGTCATAAGCCTATTAGCTCGTATCTAAGTCGCCAATAAATGATTTCGTCTTATAGTCTCAATTGTATCAAGACGGCTGTTTTGCTATCGCCCACCCAACTTGTCGCTGTCAAAAAATTAAAAAGAAAAAAACTGAAAAGAAAGGTGAAAAGAGATGGGGAAAGGCACGGAAACAACCAATGGTATACTTTGGCAATTCCCGCCTGGTGGCCATAAGAAAAATAAATTACTTATTCCCAGTAGGCTATAACAAAAAAATTGATTTAATTGTGCGGTTTCTGATCAATTTTATTGCTTTTAACTTCATTTTTTCCTGTCAGAAAATTATCAGAACGAGTTTTCCTCAGTTTTTTTTTTCTTAGTTTTCCCTCCGTATGAAATTTCCCAGAATCTCTTGTTTCTGTCTGTTTCTTTTCCATTTCTTTTTAAACATATCGTTTTTACCAGAAAAAAAAAACACACCTTTCATTTGGCAATAGCTCACTGGTGCCCCCTATGTATACATTTACACGAGCTACTAGACTAGCAACTAGGTCTCAGCCTTTTATAGTGAAACCGATAAAATGTAACCGTAATTTCTACTCCATCAGTTTCTTTTCTCGCATTTCTCGCCTGTGGAATTTCTTTCCGTATACTTGCTTCCCCGACAGATACAATCTCCAAGAATTTAAACTTAAGGTCAATAGTCATCTCTTATGTCACTGACTCGCATCCTTCCTCTCATGCTCCTTTCTCCGTCCACTCCACTTCCATCACACCAGTTTTCTTATCTCTCTTTTACCCACTTCCTGACACCCCCTATAACCTGTCCCTCTTTCGCATCACTTTCCTCCTACGTAACCCCCTACGCACCAGTGGCAGTAAAACTGCCTTGCTTAGGGTGAAATTATTAAAACATAAATACAGTACTGTGCAAAAGTATTAGGACAAGAACTATTTCATCTTTTATGAGGCATCAAAATAAAGTTTAAAATCACCCCTGTCCTAACAGTTTTGCACACTACCCGTAGTGTGCAAAAGTATTAGGACAAGGGTGATTTTCCTAAAAACCCCTCTGAAATTCAAATACAGGGTGAAAAGCCAAGTAAATTGCTAATAAATATTGACAGGCTCCAAATGAGAGTCTTTAATGTGATAGGTACTGATCTGGCGGCTCGACTGCAGCCACTTCCCCACCGTCGAAATGTGGCCTCCCTTTGTCTGTTCTATAAATACTTTCATGGCTTCTGCTCAGACGAACTTAAGTCATTGGTGCCTCCTCAACAGGTGTTTACTCGTTCAACCAGATTGGCAACTAGGTCCCACCCAATCACAGTTAGGTTAACCAAATGCATACGACAATTCTACTCCTGCAGCTTCTTCTCTCGCTCTTCCCGCCTGTGGAACTCGCTCCCATATTCTTGCTTTCCTGACGGCTACAACCTCCAGAAATTTAAATGCAAAGTCTATACTCAACTACTAACCACTGGACACTAGCTCTCTCCCCACCCCCGTATATCCTTCCCTTTCTCTCCACCTATGTATCTGTCATCGCACCTGCTTTCTCAGCTTTCTATTGCTCCTTTCTAACTAGTTTGTACTCCTCACTCTTTTCTAATTAAGCTTTTTACAGTTATGTAGCCCCCAGCTCATCAGTGGCATTTCTGCCTTGCTCGAGGTGAAATGATTAAAAAAAAATTAAAACTAGGTGTAAAAAGAAAAACTAGGTGTATTAAAAAGAAGTTATATTTATTTTTTTCTATTTTCTCTTAAACACGTTATTTTGAAACTACTCATTATTTTGAAACTATTCATTATTTTATTATCCTTAGATATGACTGACGTTTTTTAGCCCCCCCCCTCTCGAATAGACAGATCTAATGTTACTCCGCAAGACACACTTTGGGAACAAATACAAGCTGCTTGGCAGTAGATACCATTAAATACATTGAAGAAGCTTGTGATGTCAATGCCTGACAGAATGAAGTCTGTGATCAAAGCAAAAGACTATTATACTAAATATTAAATTTATTTTGTAACAAGTACTTTTTCTTGTTAAAGCATTTGTTGTGTAAATCAAATTAATTTACTTTAATATATATATATATATATATATATATATATTAGGTGCGATTGGTAAATTGTCGCAATTATTTTATTATTTCAAAGCGAAAGGCTATTATACTAAATATTAAATTTATTTTGTTACAAGTATTTTTCTTGTTAAAGCATCTGTTGAGTAAATCAAATAAAATTACTTTAATCAAATTGTTTATTTTCTGTCAATATGCCTCATAAAAGATAAAATAGTCCTTGTCCTAATATTTTTGCACAGTACTGTATATATATATATATATATATATATATATATTAGGTGCGATTGGTAAATTGTCGCAATTATTTTATTATTTCAAAGCGAAAGGCTATTATACTAAATATTAAATTTTTTTTGTTACAAGTATTGCTTCTTGCTAAAGCATTTGTTGAGTAAATCAAATAAAATTACTTTAATTAAATTGTTTATTTTCTGTAAAAATGCCTCATAAAAGATGAAACAGTTCTTGTTATAATACTTTTGCACAGTACTGTAAATAAAATAAAATATATACTATACAATTGATGATTCATTTCTTATTACGTATACTTACGCTTTATCCTTTATTTTCATTTGTAGTTACATTTTAAAGATTTATACTATTGCATTCTGCTGTGTCAAGCTTTTTTTTATATCTACACATTAATTCGATTTGTGATCATATCTCTTTTTCATGTGCCGTTTCTCTTCGGAACGTAAGCAGTCATGGTCTGTCACTTTCCCCTGTCCCTTGACGCTCTTAATATTTTTCATCTTAGCCAGTCAGTCAGTTGAGTGCCATACGTGATACCCGCTTAGGCGATGATGTCTCGAAAGAGACATGACTGACTGGACAGAAGATTATCCCGCAGTAGGTTGTCATTACATCCTGCGGTAGACTGGTTGCCGACCAAAGTTATAGAACACAATCTGTCCTGCCATTTAACTCATAGTTGGAGGGAGATGAGAGAGATAATATTACATTATTATATTAAGAATAATTAGTGGGGGATCAGTTTATTACTTCATAGCAAAAGAAAACCGATCCCCCACTTTATGCCCAGTAGAAGTTTTAATTATATTTCTAACTATTTAGACAGCCAGTCAGTTAATTGCCATACGTGATACATTCTTGGGCGATCATGTCTCGAAAGAGACATGACTGATTGGGCAGAATATTATCCCGCAGTAGTTTGCCATTACTTTCTGCGATAGACTGGTTGCCGACCAAAGCTATAGAACCTAATCTGTCATGTTATTTAACCCATAACTGGAGAGAAGAGACGGATTAATACCTTTTCCAAGGGTATTTACGAGGAAGTAAATGCAAGGAATTCAACTGGAATTCGAACTCGGCTCCCCGAGTTCTCGTTTTGAGCCGATATCCACTGCGCCGCAACGCACATCTTCTTGGTACCTCTCCAAAATCCTGCTTCGCCATTCATTTGCTCAAGTCTATCAAATATGTCTCACACTGCTTTCCCCTGTCTCTCTTTCCGTCTATCCGTTCTGTGAGTATCAGATTCTCCAAGCCCTCCTTCCTCATTACGTGTCCCAGAAATCTCAGCTGTCTCTTCTTGATGTTCAGTAAAAGTTTTCTATTTATTTGCATCTTCTCCAACATCTCGTTGTTGCTCACGTGCTCGGTCCATGGTATCCTCAGCATCGTTCTGTAGAACCAGATCTTTGCAGCCTCCTACATCTGCTTCATTCTTGAAGAGATCATCCAACATTATCTGCCATACAGAAGGAGAGATATCACATAGAAGGCCGACACACTTTTCTTACAAAGATACAAAAGGGCGTAAGACAAGGATGTGTCATTTCACCGGATCTATTGAACTTATACAGTGGAACTATTCTGAGGACCCAAGAAGTTATACCAGGATTCATCATCAGCAGTCACAATCTGAACAACATGAGATACGCAGAGGATACAGTGCTGATAGCAGACAAAGACAAAACGCGAAACAACCTGCTAAAGAAGGTAGCTGAAGAAATTCGAAAGAAAAGACTACGAATAAACTACAAGAAAACCGAATGCATGGTCACCAGCAAACAAGATGCCAATTACAGGTAGGGGATACTAAACTCAAGCAAGTACAAAAATTTAAATACCTGTAACGTGCGACACTGATATCCTAAGGTGAATTGGCATGGTGAAGGACGCAATTCAGAAGCTGAGTACAGTTTTGAGATACAGGATAATTTCGCTAGAAACAAGGAAGAGAGTCCTGATTTTATATGTGATATCTGTTATTCAGTATGACAGTTAATGCTGGACAATATCATCAAAGATGAAGAAAAAACTTGAAGCGACTGAAATGTGGTTCTACAGAAGGATGATGCGAATATCATAGATCGAGCATGTGAGCAATGATGAGATTTTGGAAAGGATAGAAACGAAAAGGAAATTAATACTGAGCATCAGGAAAAGACAACTAAAGTTTCTGAAACAGGTAATGAGGAAAGAGGATTTGGAGAATCCGATACTCACAGGTCAGATAGAGAGGAAGAGAGACAGGGGAATGCAACTGGTAAAATACTTGAGCCTAACAAAATAGATAGCAGATCAGGGTTTGATTGGGGTAACAGAAGAATGTTGCTAAGAGCCACTAAGGATAGGGTGACGGGGAGGGCCATGATAGTCTACGTCCTAAAGGGACATGGCACATAGAAGAAGAAATAGAAGAAGAAGAAGAAGAAGAAGAAGAAGAAGAAGAAGAAGAAGAAGAAGAATCACGTATATTTTTGTGGGGGGACAGAGAAGGACTAATGCATCAAACAAGAGACTTTTAAAACTGACATTTAATCAAAATTGTAACATATATTTACATCAGTTATACCTAACATAGAGTTTATTTTATATTTTAGAATTATTTTATTTTCAATCATAATGTAATCACTAGTAAGTATTTTTTTAATCTGGGGTCATAAGGAAGCCAGTGCATGAAAAATGAGTTGTTTTATTTTAATATTTTAAATTTATTTATAACACAGTTTTGCGGTTATTTTTGTTGCCCTAACACACACCGTTGAAGATGGTCTTGGAAAGAGATTGAAAGTACTTGGGTATCTTGAGAAATCAATCATAACATTTGTCAAAGTTACAGCTGATTTCTGACATCTTTCAATTATAATACGCGAAAGATTATCCGTAAGTATAAACGGATTTTATTAAAATTAAGCAGGCACATTGCAATTTATTTAATCTGACATATATATATATATATATAGATATACACAATTGGTATTTATAATAAAATATTTTTGACCTTTACACAAGTGCTGTCGTGTTTCGGTACTATCAATGATAAATCATTAAGTGGTTTGCAAGAGTTAGAGAATGACGTATTGAAACTTAAAACCAAATGTTATCTATTCTGACATTTAACGATGGATTACTTGGAGTTCTTGTGGGTTCGAATTCCAGTTGAATCCATTGTATTCACTTACGCGCAAATACCCTTGGGAAAGGTATTAATCCGTCTCTTCCTTCCAGTTATGGGTTAAATAGCAGGACAGATTGGGTTCTAGAGCCTTGGTCGGCAACCAGTCTACCGCAGAAAGCAATGGCAACCTACTGTGGGATAATCTTCTGCCCAGTCAGTCATGTCTCTTTCGAGACATGATCGCCCAAGCGTGTATCACGTATGGCCCTAAACTGATTGACTGAATATAATAGTTGGGATTATGATTAAGGTTTCTACTGGTCATAAAGTGGGGGATCGGATTTCTATTGTTATGAAGTAATAAACTGATCCCCCACTAATTACTACGTAATGATATAATACAGCGCTTCTCCCTCTAGCTATGAGTCAAATAACAGGACAGATTGGGTTCTATAGCCTTGGTCGGCAACCAGTCTACCGCAGAAAGCAATGGCAACCTACTGTGGGATAATCTTCTGCCCAGTCAGTCATGTCTCTTTCGAGACATGATCGCCCAAGCGTGTATCACGTATGACACTTAACTGACTGACTTGTGGGATAGTCTCAATAACCTAATGAAAAGTAAAGTCAACGATGGATAGAAGAATGAAGTTAGAGGGTGGAGTTGTGTGAGAGAAATTAAGAAGTCACGAAAAGCTAGTTATATGGTGTGAACTTTGTGTCACTTTTAGTGTTTGAGTATATGGATACATTTAACATGTCATATCATAGACTGTGTCGAATGTTATAATGGAATAATTTTAAATTTATTCATTTTATTATGCATATCATTTTCTTAATGGGGTGTAATTGGCATAAGGTGTATTAATATATAAAAAATATATGAGATAGTAAGTCTGTATTACAGTTAAATGAAACTATTTAAGTAATTAATAGAGGATGGTTGCATCTTATATATTAATTCAAAGGTAGCAATTTCATTGTTGAGTGTAGTTATATTTATAGTTAAAAATGTAATTAACTATACTTTAAGGTAAACGAAAGACGGTGTTCGTAAGTGACTGTTAATTTCTTTAGTTCCTTGAAGAGGGTTACTTTACGATTATTTACATTTTTTCTAGTAAATACAAGAAACAGGACAAGTGTAAAGATTTACATGCGCTAGCTTTTTACTATTTTATTAATATACGTTAGGCGTTATACTGACTTCTTTCAATTGCCGAAGGAATTTAGAAAGGATGTGCTATTGCTGCATGCGTTATTATTAAACGATAAAATATGTTGATACCATCGTAATTTGAAGGTATCTTTGGTGCTACCAATGTAAAATTTATTAACTGTTGTAAATCACCTGATGAGTGCTGTTAGCAGTACCGAAGCTCAGCAACTCTCAGTGATTGAAAATGCTTTATTATAAATACAAAATATGAAAATATTACCATAAATCTTGCTCTACTAAGTATTGAGCATTTTTTTAAAATAAAATTTTACGAACTGTGATTTTTATTCTATTAGTTCTTACCCTTATACATATGTGTGTATATGTGTGTGTGTTTATTTATATGTGTGTGTCGATATATATACACATTATATGTATATATTAGTAACGGTATGACCTAACAGAATAACAAATCACAGTTCGTAGAATTTGCTTTTTAAAAATGTTCAATACATATATATTTATATTAATACCTGTCTGTCTGTATTTAAATCTATGTTCAACCTATCTATCTATCTATCTATCTATCTATCTATCTATCTATCTATCTATCTCAGAAAGAGAGAGTGATTGATTGGCTACCTACTATCTATCTATCTATCTATCTATCTATCTATCTATCTATCTATCTATCTCAGAAAGAGAGAGAGATTGGCTACCTACTATCTATCTATCTATCTATCTATCTATCTATCTATCTATCTATCTATCTATCTATCTATTTCAGTCTGTTCATTATCTATCTATTTCAGTCTGTCGATTATCTATCTATCTATCTATCTATCTATCTATCTATCTATCTATCTTAGAAAGAGAGAGATTGATTGGCTGCCCAGTGTTATGTCAACAATAAACCATTTCCTGCCAAATCCTCACGTGCCTGAGATTGATAAACTGGTCAGAGGTGTAACTTTCTTGCGTTAGAACAGATTTCAATTTGCAAGTAACCGCTTTTCCGCGATTAGCCGAGAAGAATGCGGAAATTAGCTGTGGATATTTCCAGAAAGAGACGGGAATTAAACATAGGTCAGAGAAACGAAAAGAAATGAGGACGGATGAAGTTTTACGAGCTCGAGTTAACAGTTGTGAGTGCGCACGAGGCGAAGCGGTAGTATGGAAAAAAACATGGCGTGGGTATGACAGCGATTGATAGTGATGTCGGGCCTGGTGGGAGCGGAGAGACACGAAAGAGAAATGGCTGAGGGAAAGGAGAGAGAAAAAATGTTACTTTATTAATGTTTTTTTTTTGTTTTTTTTTGTTATTTTTTCTTTTCTTTTTAAGAATGATACAAGCAAGAAAATTCTCGAAAAGAAATGTTTGCCTTGTGGCTAAAACGGCTCCCTTCAGAACGTGAATGATCATGGCCCTTCCCATCTTTCTAACCATCAATAATGTTTCTTTGTCAATCAACCTTTCCACACACTGCCATTCATTCGCTCTAACTTGTCAACTTGCCCACTGTCTTCTGTTGCATTTGACTTCAATACGCCCTGTAAGTATTAAATTCTCCAAGCTCACTGTTTTCATTGTGTAAAAGAAATTAAAACTGTCTCTTTCTGATTTATAATTTAGTATATTAGTATTGCCAGTTAAATGCCATACGTGATACACGCTTTGGGGGATCATGTCTCAAAAGAGACAAGACTGACTGTGTAGAAGATTATCCCGCAGAAGGTTGACATTGCTTTCTGCGGTAGACTGGTTGCCAGCAAAGGCTATAGGACCCAGTCTGTCCTATAACTGGATGTGCGTTGTGGTGCATTGAATTTACACTTGGAATGACAAATCGGGGTGCCGAGTTCGAATTCCAGTTGAATTCCTTGCATTCACTTAGGCACAAATACCATTGGAAAAGGTATTAATCCGTCTCTTCCTTCCAGTTATGGGTTAAATAATAAGACAGATTGTCTTCTATAGCTTTGGTCGGCAAACAGTCTACCATAGAAAGCAATGGCAACCTGGGGTGATCTTCTACCCAGTAAGTTATGTCGCTTTCGAGACATGATCGCCCAAAGCGTGTATCATGTATAGCCCTTAACTGACTGACTAAAGATAATAGTTGGAAACATAATTAAAACTTCTACTGAGCATAAAGTAGAGGATCGTTCTTCTATTGTTATGAAGTAATAAACTGATCCCCCACTCATTATACTTAACATAATGATGTAATATAATCTATCTCTTCTCCCTCCATCTATGAGTTAAATGACAGGACAGATTGGGTTCTATAGCCTTGGTCGGCAATCAGTCTACCGCAGAAATCAATGGCAAACTACTGCGGGATAATCTTCTGCCTAGTCAGTTATGTCTCTTTCGAGACATGATCGCCGAAGCGTGTATCATATATGGTACTTTTAACTGATTAAATATGAGTATAATTGTTCTTTTTGTTTCTATTTTTCTGAAGAATTCTTCGTTGTCATATGCTCCAGCCATGGAATTTTCAGTATCCTTCTGTAGACCCAAATTTCTGTTGCCTTCATTTTTCTGTTTATCTGTGAAAAGATTGTCTAGCATTTGTTATTATAAGAAATTATTGATATTACATAACACTTCAGAATACCGTTCATTGTTTCTAACAAAACTGTTCTTTTTCTTAGTACATTGCTTGATTGTTTGAAGGCATCTTTTGCTAGTCTAATGCACGTTCGGATTTCGTTGTCACATCTTTTCTCAAGACACTTCTCAGATATTTCAAGTTCTGTCTTTGTTTGATGTTGATATCTCTAATTCGGACTTCATATTGAGCTTTTCCTTTTTTTTCTTAATAATACTGATTAGTCCTTTCTTCCAACTTTCCTTTACTACATTGTCTAGAATGTGCTGTAGTTTTCTTTCTTTGTCTACGATCAAGACTGTGTCTTCTATGTATCTTATAGTAAAAATTGCATCAAACGATAATCAGTTCTGGTAAGGTGTCAAGCCCTGTTAGAATAGCTTCCATGACTAAAAAATCTCCACTAGGAATATATAGCAAAAAAAAAAAAATCTAAAATCTAAAATAAAAGAACTAAATAAATGGATTATGAAGAATAAAGCAAAACGTAATAGTTAGTGATTAAGTATAAAAGAACAAATTATAAAGAATAGGAATACAAATACTGAAATTAGAAATTAATAAAGAACAAGAATAATATGGAATTAGAATACAAATATGGCAGGAGAATTGAAAAAAAAAAAAGAAATAACAGAAAATGAGAATTTCAGAAAAATGGAATGGAATTGAAATGAATAAAGAATAATGTTGAATAAGAATAAAAATACAGAAATGTGAATTTAATAAACAAGGAATAATATGGAATGAGAATAAAAATCCTGTTTAGAATTGAATAAAGAATAAAGCGAAATAAAAAGTCGAATGCTTGAATGAAAGTTAGTAAGGAACAAGGAATATCAAATTAGAATAATAAATCTGGAACGAGAAGTGAATAAAACATATAGAATAATTCGAATTTGAATAAAGAATGAGGGAATACATGAAAAGAGAGGGGTAGTTGGATTTGGTTGAAATTGCCTTTGCTAGAACTTGTCTCAGATGGCCATTCTGAAAGTTAATCCTGTATAAAAAAAAACAAAAAAAAAATTGTAATCTTGAAAATAGAGACGGAAGAAGAAAAATAAAAGAATACTGAATTAAAGGAAATAAACAGAAAGAGAATTGAATGGCAAAATGTGTACTCATAAAAATGAGTGGGGAAAGTTGGAAAAAAAGAAGATAGAAAAGAAAAAAATTAAAAGAAAGAAGAAATGTGGTGAAGAGGGATAAATCGAAAGAGAAAACGAGATGGAAAAAGAAAAGTCGCATAGAAAATGAAGAAAACTTTTGAAGAAAAGGCAGAATGAAGAAGAGTGAGAAGAGCAAGAAAAGGAAAATGAGGAGAAGAAAGAGAAGGTGAATGAGAGTGAAGCGAGTGAGAAGAAGAAGAGCAAGAAGAGAAAAAAGGACGAAAAGAAGGAGAGAGAGAATAAGAGGAAGAGGAGGAGGAAGAAGAAAAGCAACTAAAGGAAAAAGGACAAGAAGAAAAAAAGGAGAATAAAAGGGAGGAGAGGGGGAAGAAGAAGAGAAAGAAGAGAAAAAGGACGAGAAGGAAGAGAGGGGGAAGAAAAAAGCAAGAAGAGGAAAAAAAGACGAGAAGAAGAAGAGGGAAAATAAGAGGGAAGAGAGTTGGAATAAAAAGTGCAAGAACAGAAAAAAGGACGAAAAGAAGGAGAGAGAATAAGAGGAAGAGGAGGGGGAAGAAGAAAAGCAACTAGAGGAAAAAGGACAAGAAGAAAGAGAGGGAGAATAAAAAGGAGGCGAGGGGGAAGAAGAAGAGCAAGAAGAGGAAATAAGACGAGAAGAAGGAGAGAGAAAATAACAGGGAAGAGGGTAGGAAGAAGAAGAGCTAGAAGAGAAAAAAGGACGAGAAGAAGGAGAGGGAGAATAAGAAGGAAGAGAAGGGGAAGAAGAAAAGCAAGAATATGAAAAAGACAAGAAGAAGGAGAGGGAGAATAAGAAGGAAAAGAAGGGGAAGAAGAAAAGCAAGAATATGAAAAAGGACGAGAAGAAGGAGAGGGAGAATAAGAGGGAGGAGAGTGGGAAGAAGAAAAGCAAGAATATGAAAAAGGATGAGAAGAAGGTAAGGGAGAATAAGAAGGAAAAGAAGGGGAAGAAGAAAAGCAAGAATATGAAAAAAGACGAGAAGAAGGAGAGGGAGAATAAGAAGGAAAAGAAGGGGAAGAAGAAAAGCAAGAAGAGGAAAAATGCAGAGAAAGGGAATAAGAGGGAGGAGAGTAGGAGGAAGGTGAACAAGAAGAACGTGTTCGAGAAGAATAAAAGAAAATTAAGAACATTTAAACAGAAAAAAAGAAGCTGAAAATATTCGGAAAGAAGAAGAAGGTGTTCAAAATCTTGCAAAGAAAAAAAACGAAGCTAACGAAAAAATTCAAGAAAAATTTGTGAAGAAAACTATGAAAAAAAAAAACGATAGAAAAGCGAAAAATAAAGCATGAGACAAAATAAAAAAAAATGTTGGAATAAAGAAAATATGAAAGAAACAAAGAAACGAAAAAAAGAAATTGATATCACGTCACTGTGAATCTTAAAAGAAGGAAAGATGTGAATATTTTCGTTATTCGAATTTCATTTCTATTTCATTTGAATATTCACGCTAAAGGATATGTCATGACTGAAAAATAGATTTGACGAGGCGCGTGAAAAAAACAAACAAACAACAAAACTAAACAGGTAGGAAGATAGAGTACAATAAAGATTAGTGAATGAAAATAAAAAAAAACAATCAAAAATGAACTTGGAATAAAGAATATGGACGACAAGGATCAATCAAAAAAATCAATAAGGAAGGAAGTCGCTAAATAAAAATAAAATCATTGCAAATATTCTTGGCCAAATCGTTCATTCATATAATTACCTTGCTTCATTATTCAGTTATCAAATCGTTTTTTTTTTTTTGTTTTTTGTGTTCTCACATTAAGTCAATTTTCCCTCAAATTGTGTTTCCCATAAAGACAAAAATTTATAAAAACAACAATATTTTGGATCCGATTACAACATTTGACGGCTTAAAAACGCAAAGGCCCGTGCAACGAAAATTGTTGTCGGTTTCGCAATTCGGCTTCAGACTAATGCTGACCGCCATAACACAGCTTCACTTTATTTCTTGTGTTTTTTTTTTGTTTTTTTTAATCGTTTCACCCCAAGCAAGGCGGTACCGCCACTGATGCGCAGAGGGCTACATAAGAGTAAAAGTTAAGACAAGAAAAGAATGAAGAGAAAGAAGAACAAGTTAAAGGGGGTATCAGAGGAAGGGTAAGAGAAGGATAGGAACACAGGTGTGAAGACAGTTGCGAAGGGAGAAAGAAAGGAAAAGAACAAGATAGAACAAGATATAAAGGGGGATGTAGAAAGAATTGGAGTCCAGTGGATAAGAGATGGGTATTGACATTGCATTTAAATTCTTGACAGTTGCAAAGGCAGAGATAAATGAAAAGAACAAGATAGAACAAGATATACAGGGCGATGTAGAAAGAACTGGAGTCCAGTGGAAAAGAGATGGGTATTGATATTGCATTTAAATTCTTGACAGTTGCAAAGGCAGAGAAAGGAAAAGAACAAGATAGAACAAGATATACAGAGCAATGTAGAAATAACTGGAGTCCAGTGGATAAGAGATGGGTATTAACATTGCATTTAAATTCCTGACACTTGCAAAGGCAGAGAGAAAGGAAAAGAACAAGATAGAACAAGATATAGAGGGTGATGTAGAAAGAACTGGAGTCCAGTGGATAAGAGATGGGTATTGACATTGCATTTAAATTCCTGATATTTGCAAAGGCAGAGAGAAAGGAAAAGGACAAGTTAGAACAAGATATACAGGGCGATGTAGTTTAGAAAGTACTGGATTCAAGTGCATAAGAGATGGGTATTGACCTTGCATTGGAGGTTGTAGCTATAGTAAATTAATAAACTTACCAGCAATACACTTTGTTAAAAAATAGATACTAGGAATGCATTTCTGTATAACAAATGACTAATGCACCAAAGAAAATTAAATTTCGGTATTGAATGACTCATGAGGTGTTGATATGCCGCTAAACAAACAAACAAGGTCCCAGCTATGAGCAAATAATTAACCCTAAAACAGGGATCAAAACACAATAAAAGCATAAAAATACATTTTTACAGTAAAAAAATTACTAGCAATACATTTTTGTAAAAAAACAAAAAAATTTACCCTCAATACATTTTTATTTCTTGTGTTTTAATCATTTCACCCCAAGCAAGGCGCTATCACCACTGATGCGCAGGGGGCTACATAAGAGTAAAAGTTAAGACAAGAGGAGAGTGAAGAGAAAGACGGACCAGTTAGAGTGGGTGTCAGAAAAAGGGCAAGAGAAAGATGGAAACACAGGTGTGAAGACAGTTGCGAAGGTAGAGAGAAAGGAAAAGAACAAGATATACAGGGCGATGTAGTGGAGAAAGAACTGGATTCAAGTGGATAAGAGATGGGAATTGACATTGCATTTAAATTTTTTACGTGTCCTGGGTATGACAATAAACTACATCCGGCATCAAGGCCTCTGATCAGAGGTTTTGAGCAGCATGGAAACACCTTTTATTTGTTGACGTTCTCAGGTCCCCTCTAACATAGGGTGGTAGTACCTGTTAGGGTCCCAGCTATGAGCAAATAATTAACCCTAAAACAGGGATCAAAACACCATAAAAGCATAAAAATACATTTTTACAGTAAAAAAAATTACCAGCAATACATTTTTGTTTCTTGTGTTTTAATCGTTTCACCCCAAGCAAGGCGCTATCACCACTGATGCGCAGGGGGCTACATAAGAGTAAAAGAGGAGAGTGAAGAGAAAGACGGACCAGTTAGAGTGGGTGTCAGAAAAAGAGCAAGAGAAGGATGGAAACACAGGTGTGAAGACAGTTGTGAAGGGAGAGAGAAAGAAAAATAACAAGATAGAACAAGATGGCTAGGGTGATGTAGCAAGAACTGGAGTCAAGTGGATAAGAGACGAGCATTGACCTTGCATTTAAATTCCTGGAGGTTGCAGCTGTCAGGAAAGCAAGCATTCGGAACGGAGCTCCACATGCGGAAAGTGCGAGAAGTTTCGGCTGCATTTAGCTGATCTAACTGTAAGTGGGTGGGACCTTGTTGCCAGTCTGGTTGCACGTGTAAATTCCAGTGGCAGGGGCACTAGTGACTTACGCTCGTCGGAGCAGAAGCTATGAATTTGGAGAACAGACAGAAGGAAGCAATATCCCGCCGATGAGAAAGTGACTGGAGTCGAACTGTTATGTCGGGATCTATCACATTGGAGATTCTCCTTTGGAGCCTATCGAGAACACTCAGGTGAACAGCAGGGGCGCCTGCCCATATATGATAGCAGTATTCTATGCACGGACGGATGATCGATTTGTATATGTGAAAGATGGATTCAGGGGTAAAAGACTTCCTAGCCCGACACAGTGACCTAACCTTCCTAGCAGTGGATTTAGCTATTGACTGAATGTAATGATTCCACTTGAGGTCGGAAGATAGGGTAAGGCCGAGGAGGTATAAATATTTTCATATACCGAGGATCTTTAGTCGTTATTACCGCGATTTCACAAATTTTACTCACTGTTCAAGATTGTTCTCGGTGTCACTTTTGAAATTGTTAGGTGTAGCCGTAATTTCTGTGTTAATAGTTTCTTCTCTTATTTGTGTTACTCTCTTCTATCATTTCATTCAACTTAATCTTCAAATATTTCAATGCGATAATAAATTTCATCTTCTGTCTCATTAATTCCTGATCTTTTATTGTCCCCTCTGATTATTTTCCATACTCAATAACCCCGTGTCTCTGAATGGCTTTTGTTGTCTTGCTTAAGAGTGAAACAATTAAAAAGATGGTTTTAGTTTGTGGTGCAGTCGGCTCGGAAAGAGAAATCGGCGAGCCAAGTTCGAATTCCGGTTGAATTCCTTGCATTCACTTACGCGCAAATACCCTTGGGAAACGTATTAATCCGTCTCTTCCCTCCATTTAATGATTAAATAACAGGGCAGATTGGGTTCTATAGCCTTGGCTGGGAAACAGTCTACCGCAGAAAGCAATGGCAAACTTCTGCAGGATAATCTTCTGCCCAGTCAGTCATATCTCTTTCGAGACATGATTGCCCAAGCGTGTATCACGTATGGCACTTAACTGACTGAATGAATATAATAGATAAAACTTCTACTGGTCACAAAGTGGGGGGGTCGTTTTTCTATTGTTATGAAGTAATAAACTGATCCCCCACTAATTACTACCTAATAATATAATACATCTCTTCATCCTCTAGGTATTAATTAATTAACAGGACAGATTGGGTTCTATAGCCTTGGTTGGCAACCAGTCTACTGCAGAAATTAATGGCAAACTTCTGCAGGATAATCTTCTACCCAATCACTTATATCTCTTTCGAGGCATATCACGTATGGCATTTAACTGACTGATTCAACTTGTACAGAGAATCATCGGAGGCCGCAATTTGAACAATATTTGTCATCGGAGGTCGCCATTTGAAAAACGTACGCAGATGATACATTGCTGATAGCAGACACTAAAGGAAACTACAAGACCTTCTACAGAAAGTAGCTGAATAGAGTGACAAAAAAGGACTACAAATAAACTGCAAGAAAACAGAATGCATGGTCATCAGCAAAAAGAGCAACCAAAAATGCCAAGTACAGTTTGGGTATACTAAAATCAAGCAGGTACAAAAGTTTAATTACCTGGGAAGTGTTCTAACAGAAGACAGAAAGTGCGACACAGAGATCCGAAGGCGAATTAGCTTGGCGAAAGACGCGTTCCAGAAGCAGAGTAAAGTATTAAGATACAGGAAACTTTCACTAGAAATAAAGAAGAGAGTACTAGATTGTGATGTTAGTTCCTCCAGATTCCAGAGAATGTGGGACAATATTATCAAAGATGAAAGAAAAACTTGAAGCAACTGAAATGTGGTTCTACAGAAGGATGCTGCGGATATCATGGACCGATCATGGGAGCAATGATGAGGTGCTGGAAAAAATGGAAACGAAAAGAAAATTAATATTGAGCATCAGGAAGAGACAATTGAAGTTCCTGGGACATGCAATGAGGAAGTAGGGTTTGAAGAGCCTGATACTGACAGGCCAGATAGAGGAAAAAAAAGAGATAGAGGAAAGCAGCGGATAACATATTTGAAAGGCCTGAGCTGGTGGATGACAGAACGGGGGTTGCGAGATGTTACAGGAAAAAGTGTGCTAAGAGCCGCGAGACACGCGGAAGGTCATGATCGCCTACGTCCTGGAAGGACAAAGCACATAGAAGAAGAAGGAGTAGAAGAAGAAGACTTTTATATATTTATCTTAAGTATGTTAGCAGAAAGAGCAATAGAAATAACGTGTACTCCTGCTTTACAGATTGCGCAAACCAATTCAATAAAAATAAGACACAAAGATCTGTTAGAACTCCTCAGTAATCTAAATATATTGTGTAAGGACATTAGTTCTTTATATAGTCAGTCAGTTAAGTGCCATACGTGATACACGCTTGGGCGATCATGTCTCGAAAGAGACATGACTGACTGGAGAGAAGATTATCCCGCAGTAGGTTGCCATTAAAAAGGAAATTGGTGCTGAGCATCAGGAAGAGACAACTGAAGTTCCTGGGACATGCAATGAGGAAGGAGAGCCTGGAGAACCTGATACTGACTGGTCAGATAGAAGGAAGGAGAGACAGAGGAAGGTAGCGGATAACATATTTGCAGGGCTTGGTCAGGTGGATGACGGAACGGGGGTTGCCAGGAGCAACAGGAGCCAACTTACTAAGAGCCACAAGGGATAAGGAGACGTGCAGAGCCATGATCGTCTACACCTGAAGGGACAGGGCACATAGAAGAAGAAGAAGAAGAAGAAGAAGAAGAAGAAGAAGAAGAAGAAGAAGAAGAAGGACATGAGACTAATCAATAACCTACACTGGCAGAAAACCATCAGTATTCGAATAGAAAATGAGTTCAGCAGATAAATATAGAAAGGAATGTAAGACAGGGATGTGTCTTCTCACAGAATTTATTCGAAGTACACAGCAAGATATCGGCTCGGAACGAGAAATCGGAGAGCCGAGTTCGAATTCCAGCCGAATTCATTGCATTCACTTGCGCTCAAATAACCTTTGGGAAAGATATTAATCCGTCTATTCGTTCCATTTATGGGTTAAATAATAGGACAGACTGGGTTCTATAGCCTTGGTCGTCAACCAGTCTACCGCAGAAAGCATTGGCAATCTACTGCGAGATAATCTTCTGCCCAGTCAGTCATGTTTCTTTCGAGACCTGATCGCAGCAGCGTGTATCGCGTATGGCACTTAACTGACTGACTGAATATAATAGATGGAAAAATAATAAAATCTTCTACTGGACATAAAGTGAGGGTTTGGTTTTATATTGTTATGAAGTAATAAACAGATCCCCTAATAATTATACTTAATATAATAATGTAATATAATAATATCTTTTCTCCTTCCATCTATGAGTTAAATGACAGGACATATTGGGTTCTGTAGCTTTGGTCGGCAATCAGTCTACCAGAAAGCAATGTCAACCTACTGTGGGATAATTTTCTGCCCAGTCAGTCATGTCTCTTTCGAGACATGATTGCCCAAGCATGTATCACGTATGGCACTTAACTGACTGACTGATATAGTAAGACAGTTCTAACAAAATTAGAAGTCCTACAAGGATTCAATATTGGCGGCCAAAATCTTAACGACATAAGATTTTTTTAATCATTTCACCCCAAGCAAGGCAGTTTTACTGCCACTGTTGCGCAAGGGGTTACATAGAAGAGTGTGATGAGAAAGAGGGGTTAGTTATAGGGGATTTCAGGAGGAGGGTTATAGTCCGATGAGAAAACCGGTGTAATGTGGTGGAATGGATGGAGATAAAAGCTTGAGAGAAAGGATGCGAGTTAGTGGCACTTATAAATATATATATATATATATATATATATATATATATATATATATATATATATATATATAAAAGGCAAGATGTTTGTGTGTGTGTCTGTTTATCTGCCTGTATGTCTGTATTTTTTCAACCCTTTTATTTTAGTTTTTGCTTCGGGTTTGGCTCTGAGTAGCTATAATTGTAGTTCTTAGTCTCAGCCATGATACCATTTACTCAGAGGACTTATTTAGCCTTCAAAATTCAGTTTACGACGATTTTCTTATTTGATATCGATTATCTTATTTGATACAAGGAAATCAAAATATGACTTACGTCCATTCATTTTTCTTTCTGTTTACAGTTTCGCTTTAACTGGAAACAACTATTGCTTTTAGTCTTTCATGCCAACGTGCAAAGAGTCTGAGCTCCAGGACCATGGATTAGTTTTAAAGCTTTCATTACACCCGAGCGTTGTGGTACAATGGATATCGGCTCGGAACGAGAAATCGAGGAGCAGAGTTCGAATTACAGTTGAATCCATTGTATTCACTTACGCGCAAATACCATTGGGAAAGGTATTAATCCGTCTCTTCCTTCCAGTTATGGGTTAAATAGCAGGACAGATTGTGTTCTATAGACTTGTTCGGCAACCAGTCTACTGCAGAAAGCAATGGCAACCTACTGCGGAATAATTTTCTGCACAGTCAGTCATGTCTCTTTCGAGACATTATCGCCCAAGCGTGTATCACGTATGGCACTTAACTGACTGACACCCGAGCAACGCCGGGCTATACTGCTAGTATATATACTATATATTCTTTTTTTGGATTAAAAAAATCTATATATATATTAATTTTTTTAATCCCAAAAAGAAGTTTATATAGGTAAAATCCCAAAAACCAGATACTATTAATATTTTATCAATATTAAAAATGATCCAGGTGAAGAGCTTGATGTAAATAGTATTATCTATTTACAGAGCCAAATATGTATACTATATCAATAAATTCCGAAATTTACATTACGTTGAATAGTTATTTCTGCAACAATTAAAAACAAAAATGTATTAATTTAAATATGGTACAAAAATTCACAGACCGGAAGGAGCCCAAAAACATATCCATACACAGGAAGTTAAAAAAAAAAGAAGAGGGGGATTAAGAAAGAAACAACGTACTTGAAATTTGTCGTCCAGACATAAAAAAGGAGCAGAGACAGAGATTCATGATTCGATATTAGAAGATATATATATATAATAGTAGATTGTAATTTGTACACGTTCTAAACTACAATTTATAATAAATACTCATGGCTCTATTTCTATATTGAGCACTGTTTTAAACTAATGTTTTGAACGTTGTTTAATTTTTTTCGTTCCTCATTCACTTGTATATATATAAATATATATAAGTATATATATATTCATAAAAAAATTTGGATATTCTACAAATCCATGGGTTACAGATATTTCGCAGCCAAACAACCGTGCCTCAAATCCAAAACCATAGAACCGTTAATGTTTAAAATCCTCCAGAAAATCGTAACTTGCAGACGCTCACATTCCCATACCGAGAATAGATATGTGTAACGGCAATCTATAAAAAGATTTTCCCTGCTAATTCAAAAAACAAAAAAAAGAAAAAGAAAAATATAGAAAAATATTAAAAGGAAAAAGAGAAAGAAAAGGAGAACGAAAAGTATAAGGAGAAAGGAGGTTATGGTTAACGTCTTAGAACGGCACATAGCGTCTACGGTCTAGATATATCACTAATATACGTTAATGGTTAATACTCCGGCATTCATTAACGTATCTTTGGTAAATATACCTGTTAAATTGAGATGTCAGCGTTATTTTCATTTTTGCACAATTTAAACGACAATTTATCCATCGATTCATGTGTATAAATTATTTCTGAACATAACTGCAATATATATATATATATATATATATATGTGTGTGTGTGTGTGTGTGCATACAGTAATACAAATAATATATATATATATATATATATATATATATATATACACACTTTATAAAGCAATGGTGTGTCTAACATTAGTAAGACACCATAACAAACGTTCGCATATACCAAAAACTAGAGATTAGATCACTAAATCAAGTAGAAATTTAATTCACGAGTCAGTGACCAGAGAAATGTCCAAGACTGGCCAGAGACGGTCACAAGTGGACGAAATCTATTCGTTAACGCCATCTTAATGACAGTAAGCGAGCCAATCACCAGCAGCTGCTCAGGGGTCAATTCACACTGACCAATTGAATCATTATCGTTTCTAATAGAGCAATTTAATTACGATTAACATTTTCAGTCAATGGTTTGGCGAGATATCAGGGCAACATTCGTTTGGGTAACGCCAGAATGGACAGAATTTTTTATGAGACAGTTATGAAGAATGAAAGTTGAGAACCAGAGATATCGTTTGTAACCCTCATTTAGTAAATGATGGCGAAGTTTTAATATTTATAAGATTTCGTTCAGGTCATGGAAGTAGTGGACTGAGAACCAATTTGATTAGTATTTAACTAATGAAATGGTTTAAAACTATTAGCAAAACACATTTCTATAAAACAAACTTTATTATTTTCATATAGTGAGATCCAGTCTCAAAATCAGAGAATGTTTCACCTAGTTGATATATATATCTATGTATTCTGAAAAGTTTTCTTTTATCCGACATATGTCTTTTTTAATTTTAACATTATTTGTTGTGAACTCCCTTCCACAAGTATGCTTTCCCGACAGCTACAACCTCCAGGTGTTTAAATGTTAGGTCAATAGGAACCTCCTATCACACTAACTCCCAATTATTCTCAGAACACTCTCATTTACCCAACCCTCATTCTCGGTATCCTTACCCGCCTATCACCCACCCTCTGACATTTCCTAAATTTAACCATTCTCGGTATCCCTACCCGCCTATCACCCACCCTCTGACATTTCCTATATTTAATCATCCTTTCTCCACTCTATGTAGCCCCTTGCGCAGTAGTGGCAGTGACATGCCTTGCTCGGGGTGAAACGCTTATAAAAAATTAAAAAAAGTTGTTATTCTTAGTTATTTTCATCTTATTTAATATTGAGATTAATAATAACCGACCTAAACTCAAATAAAGTTCAAATATAAAAAAAATGCCTCCTACTGGAATGAAACCTGCATTCGTTCTGAAAACCACGTCTTCAGCCTAAAAGTGTCTTTATCTACTTGGCCATAGTCATATAAAAACACACTATAAAAGGAAGACATGTTTGTGTTGGTACTTTTTTGTGGATTTATAACTGTTAGCTTTAGTTTCATACTCAAAACATTAAACAGCAGCCATTTTTAAAATAGTTGTTTATCCGATATTATTTCTTACAACTATAAACGTAATTTTATTTGGCACGCGTGTTTGAGTTGCAGTCTTTGTTTTATTTTATTTTATTAAACACTGAAATTAATAAAATCTAACGTTTATAGTAATCCTTTCTATTATAATAAAGACCATTGTGCACACACACATATATATATATATATATATATATATATATTAGTCATTCACATACAAACCTATTCCGCTGTATCACAGCTGACCAGCGCGGTTTGACACATCCACTTGCTTCTGGCCAGGATCGAAACTCAGTCAGAGTCGCTACCCACTAAACAATAGGCGCATGAAATTACATGAAGGAAATTTCTACGTGTTGCATAGAGGCAGTATAAACACACGACAGTCACCGAAAGAACCCAATTCATTCATTAAAAGTAATGCATATATCGCAGACGTGGAAACTGTTTTTAAAATTTTTGTCTCTAGAGAGCCCAATCGTAATGAGAGTATAACAGTATATATATATATATATATATATATATGCTGTTAAATACAACAGATAATGATTGCCTATTAAGTTTAATCATGAGCCATTCTAAACATCGTATTTTGTCTTTAATTTCAGGTGAAAACAAAGAGAAAAATTGTCCAACATTTATTGATGTCTTTATGTTAACGTCCTTGTAACCTCTCTGAAGATGGCTCATGTGAGCCGAAAGCTTAGAAGCAGCATAATAAAATAATATCCAAATTTTGTCCAATTTTTGTCTTTATTGTCACCTGAGATTATAGCCAAATTACGATGATTGGAAGGGCTCATGATTAAACTAAATAGATATTCATTGTTTGTTATAGTTAACAGTATAAGTTTAGAAAATTATCTGCGGCCTCGATACACTAAATATATATAATATGTATGTATTCCTTGTAGTTTATCAAGAAACTGTAGAAATTATTTTAAGAAACCCTTTGAAAATGTGGTTCTACAGAAGGATGTTGCGAATATCATGGACCTAGCATGTGAGCAATAACGAGGTTTTGGAAAGGATGGTGACGAAAATGAAATTAATACTGAGCATCAGGAAGAGACAACTAGAGTTCCTGAGACATGCAATGAGCAAGGAAGGCTTGGAGAACCTGTTACTAATAGGCCAGATAGAGGGGAAAAAGAGACAGGGGAAAGCAGCAGATAACATATTTGAAGGACCTGATCAGGTGGGTGACGGAACGAGGGTTGCATGGTAAAACAGGAGAAGGCGTGCTAAGAGCCACCAGGGATAGGGAGACGTGGGAAGCCATGATCGCCTACATCCTGAAGGGGCAGGGCACATATAAGAAGAAGAAGTGTTGTATATGTTTCAAGTACGAAACTAACAGATATGTATTCGTCAAAGATTTAACGAGAAAGATGTCTTCAATAGCAAAATGTAAAATGTAGTCAAACTAGCAGATGAACTTTTTGGTGGAAACAAATATTTGCAGGTAGAATATCTGTCGGGGACTCACTTTTAATTTTAGTAGGACTACTCAATTTAGGTAGGTTGTTATTGATTCTTCTTCTTCTTCTATGTAAGATCCACAAATACCTTTGGGAAAGGTATTAATCCGTCTCTTCCCTCCAGTTACGGGTTAAATTATTGGACAGATTAGGTTCTATAGCCTTGGCTGGCAACCATTCTACCGCAGAAAGCAATGGCTACCTACTGCGGGATAATATTCTGTCCAGTCAGTCATGTCTCTTTCGAGACAGCGAAAGCGTGTATCACGTATGGCACTTAACTGAATGAATGACTATGTTGATACCTATTTCTCAACTTTCTATTTTCGAAATAGTTAAAAAAAAGTCTCCACTTCTGTCCAAGAGATTTTTATCTCGCATTTTCCGCCTATGTAACTCTTATCCGTTTACTTGCCTTTCTGATAGATACAAACTCCAAAAATTTAAATGCAAAGTCAATAGTCATCTTCTATCTTCTTGAATTCTGTTCATGTTTAATCCTTTCTTTAATTTTCTCTCACTGTAACCCCCTGCGCACTAGTGGAAGTCTCGCCTTGGTTGGGGTGAAATGATTAAAAAATGCTATTTTTATATTGTCTTTTTTTTTTCTTTTGCTTCTGAAAGGTAGTTGAACCAACTGACCACTACACTATCCTCTTAATACTCACATTTGTTTATATTTTTTAAGTTATGAAAAGACCAGAAAAAAGTAGATGCATTACAAATATTGCATACGTTATTCTCCAATATTTATAATATCAAATGTGTATTCTGTCCCTCTTGGGAGATAACTTTTATTTATTTATTTATTTATTTTTATTTTTTTTTTTATTTTGTTATTTATTTTTATTTTTATTTTTTTGTAAAAGTTTGGCTTCTGTCTCTGTGCTGATTGCAGGGCATATATTCAGAGTATAAGTTTCCGCACCGTAAAAGCTAAAAGTGTGGCGCCTTCCTTCTCCGAGACATGTCTGTCCTGAGCTGACCTGTCAGATGATCCGTTTCGAAAGACAAGATGCCGCAAGACTCCAACACCCCCTGTTCACTCAGAAAGCAGTACTGAGTCGAAACAAAATCATGAGCATGTCCTGATCAGCAGGCAATGGGGAATATATAATGAGGTAAGTCGATCTGTAATGATAATACTGAAAGAAATAAAGAAAAAAGGTAAGAAAAATAAATTAATATACATACAAACACACATACATACATACATACATACATATATATTGTATATTTGGGCAGCAGTCTCTCTTTTATACAGGTTTCATTAAAGATGAGAGACAAGTTACTATGGTTAAGTTTTTCATGTTATATTTCAAGTGATCTTATGATGCTTTTTTTATTTTGAGACATAACTTATATAAAAATGTCCAAATGCTTTGTTTGTCAGAGCGCTTTCGGCTATACTTTTAGCCTTTATAGAGGATGGATTTTATTATATATTAGCAGTATAGCCCGGCGTTGCTCGGGTGTAATGAAAGCTTTAAAAGTAATCCATGGTCCTGGAGCTCAGACTCTTTGAACGTTAGCACGAAAGACGAACAATCAATAGTTGTTTCCATTTAAATGGAATCCGTAGACTGAAAGAAAAATGAATGGATGGAAGTCAAAGTTTGATTTCCTCGTATCGATATCAAATAAGTTTTTTTCGTCGTAAACTGAATTTTGAAGGCTAAATAAGTCCTCTGTGTAAATGGTATCATGGCTGAGACTAAGAACTACAATTATACCGCTCCCCCTCCTCCTCTGACTGTACGGTACTTGATTGCATCTCTACTAATATCGACAGGGCCATTTCTACTCACCCATCTGCCCATATATTTGTATTTGGCGATTTTAACGCCCACCACAACTCAGCCACCGACCATGCTGGGATCCGCACCATGCACTTTTCAATAGCCCAAGCTCTAACGCAAGTGGTGGACTTCCCCACGCGTTTCTCTAAAAACCCTAACGGAAGGGACTCTTTACTCGACCTTTGCTTTACCTCCATCCCAGACTCCTGCACTACCAGGCAACTCTGCCCCCTCGGAAACTCTGACCACGCCGTAGTCTCCGTAAACATATCAATCCGCACTAACTCTACCCAAGAAAACCAGACCAGCAAAATATCATACTGCTACTAAAGAGCCGACTGGGACTCGTTCAGGGACTTCCTCTGCGACGTCCCATGGAACAACGTCTTCGATCTTCCTGTCGAAGACTGTGCCTCCGAAGTCTCCTCTTGGGTTAAGGCTGGCATCGATGCTTTTATCCCAGCCAGGAAATTCCAACTAAAACCAAATTCGTCCCCCTGGTTCTCATCCGCTTGCTCGGCCGCCATTGCCCACCGGAACCATTTCTTCCGGCTCCATCGAAGCTGCTCGTCGAACCAAAACAGGCGCCTTTTCACCTCAGCACGGAACAAGTGTAAAAAAGTACTGAACGAAGCCAAGAGGGCGTTTGCTACCAGAATTAGGCAACGCATAGCATCCTCTAAGTTTGGTTCCAAAGATTACTGGCGTCTCTGCAAGGGCGTGCTCAGCAGGAACAAGACTTCAATACCCCCACTAATCAATGAATTTGAAGTTCTCACCTCCCCAGCCGACAAGGCTGAATGCTTTGCCCGTAGATTCTCAACCAATTCGACACTGGACTCGGTAGGAATACCTACACCAGACTTCCCACCCAGAACTAAGGCTCAACTAAATAACGTCCACATTACACCCTCGCTGGTCGCCAAGATAATTGCACAACTTGACCCACACAAAGCGAGCGGCGGTGACGGAATCCCAGTCATAGTACTGAAGAAATGTGCCCCAGAACTCTCCTCTGTCCTCTCTAAACTCTATAACCTCTGCCTATCTGCTTCCTGCTTTCCTGCCTGTTGGAAGTCCTCCTGCGTAGTTCCTATATTTAAGAATTCTGGCGAACCCTCAGACCCCGCCAATTACCGTCCTATTAGTCTCCTTCCAATCTTTGGCAAAGTTTTCGAAGCCATTATCAACGCCGAGGTGATTCAGCATCTCAGGGCCAACGGGCTTCTCTCTGACAAACAGTACGGGTTTCGCTTCACCAGGTCTACTGCTGATATGCTAACGACCATTACCGAGTACATATACCGGGCACTCGACAAGAATGGTGAAGCCCGAACCGTTGCCTTGGATATCTCCAAAGCATTCGACAGGGTCTGGCATGCTGGCCTCTTGTGCAAACTGCGGAGCTATGGGATAACAGGACATCTGTTTGACCTCATCCAGTCTTTCCTCTCTAACCGCACATTGAAGGTGGTATTAAATGGGCATGCCTCCCAAAACTACCATACGAACGCGGGCGTCCCTCAAGGTTCTATCCTAGGTCCCACGCTCTTTCTGTTCTACATTAATGATCTCCCCGACACCATTAGATCCCAAGTTGGCATGTATGCCGACGACACAACAATCTACTCTCGCATCGATCAGAAACCAGGTCTGGACGACAACGTGAACCTCGCTGCCGTACTTGAAAGGGACCTCCAATCCGTAGTGGCCTGGGGTAGGAAATGGCTGGTAAATTTCAATGCCTCTAAAACAAAGCTGTTATCAACTAACCACCATAGACAATCGCATCTACCTCCCATTAGCATGGGACAGGCTAGCCTCCCAGAGAGTAAAATACTACGCCTCCTTGGCCTTACACTTTCGGCGGACCTCAAATGGAATGACTATATTGAATCCATTGCCAAATCTGCTGCTATGAAAGTCGGCTCCCTGTGCAGGGCCCGGAAGTTTTTCCCACCTGAATCTATTCTGCACATATACAAATCTACCATTCGCCCGTGTATTGAATATTGCTGCCATATCTGGTCGGGTGCCCCTGCTGCTCTCCTTGGGCTTCTTGACAAAATACAAAGGAGGATCTGTAACGTGGTTGATACTGACTTGGCAGACCGGCTGCAGCCGCTCTCTCACCGGCGTGATGTGGTTTCCCTGTGCCTCTTCTACAAGTACTTTCATGGCTTCTGCTCCGATGAGCTTAGATCACTGGTGCCGCCTAAGCACGAATTTACACGAGATACTAGATTAGCAACTAGGTCCCACCCTTTTACAGTTAAACAAATAAGATGTAACCGTAAATTCTACTCCAACAGCTTCTTTTCTCGCGCTTCCCGCCTGTGGAACTCCCTTCCACAAGTCTGCTTTCCCGACAGTTACAATCTCCAGGTGTTTAAATGTAGGGTCAATAGGCACCTCCTATCACACTAACTCCCAACTATTCTCAGAACACTCTCATCTACCCAACCCTCATTCTCGGTATCCTTACCCGCCTATCACCCACCCTCTGACATTTCCTATATTTAATCATCCTTTCTCCACTCTACGTAGCCCCCTGCGCTGTAGTGGCAGTGACATGCCTTGCTCGGGGTGAAACGCTTATAAAAAAAAATTTAAAAAAATACCTACTTAGAGCCAAACCCGAAGCAAAGACTAAAATAAAAGGGCTGAAACAAAAAAAAAAAAAAAAAAATACAGACATACAGGTAGATAAACAGACACACACACAAACATCTTACCTTTTATATATATATTATCGATTTTCTGCACTATTGTAAGAACTGCAACCTTGAAACTTCTGAATATCGTTTCTTATGTCTTTGCCTATGAGTGTATCAAATTTGATCAAAATCGAACTACTCCTTCTATAACCCGATTTTTTCGATTATCGATTTTCGATATTTATCGGGGGTACCACGACAAAAAACCTAGCTAAGAACACTCGCAGACGCTTATAGTACAACTGTGTAAATTTTCATGAAAATCGGTTCAGCGGTTTCGGAGTCTTTAGGGAACGGACACACATACGCACACACAGACACACACACACACACATACACACACACACACACACACACACACACACACACAGAGACAAACTTCCATTTATAAATAAGTTTAGATTAAGTGCGCTATTGTCTTATGTAGAACATTTTCAATAAATAATGATTTTTGCAGTAATTCTTTTTATTTTTTATTTTTTAAATTAGAAACTTTATTAAGTTTTAAAATTATGCATTTTTTCAGACGTTTAGATAACATTATTTTTAAGTGAAAACTTTATTTGCTAATCGTAAATGGAAAAGCTTAATACAAATCATCAAACATCAATACTTTATTTTTTGTACTAGCAGTATAAACATACCAATTTTTGTAAGTAAAGACAACATAGAGGACATTACCAGAAAACAAGAGCGATCATTATATTCAATTTCAAGTGAACATTTCTAAAATTCAATAAAACATTAGATTACAGAGATTATTTTCTACATATTTTTAAATTAGTGAGTACTTACAAATTATGCAAAAAGATGCACATGTCATTTGCTTCAATTATGTTTTACAAATAGTTTCCGTAGAACAAAATTCACTCAGTCATAAGGGTGTCAACGCCTTCAAATAGTTACTGCCAGGTTAAAGTAAATGCAGTTCTGTCATATTTTGAATTTAAAGTAAATAATATTTGTTTCAAATAAGATTAGTTATACGTTAAATATGCTAATATTTCTCAAATAAAGATTCACAAAAGTAAGTTGTATTTTTTTAAGAAAGAAAATTATATTGTGATAGTAAACGACTAAAAAGAGGCGCGAATCAGCTGTTTTAGGATAAAATTCTTTCTGTCAATTTAAACACAGCAAAGTATTTTGACTATTAGAAATATCGAACCTAATCTAATAGCTTGAAATTAAAATTAAGACAAAAGTTTCAAGAAAGATTAAACATTTTAAATTCATTTTAAACATCAGGTATCGCGCTTTTTGTGAAGGTCCCTAGTTTACATTCGTATACTAGATATTTTCACAAAAAGCGCAATACCTAAGGTTTAATGGTATTATATGATCTTAAATGGTAAAGATATGAGTGACAAATATATTCCAGTCGTGGATGGTGGCGGTGGAGCGTAACAACGAGGCTTGAAAGGCGATTGCCGACAAAGATATGATTGACAAGAATATCCGGCTGTGTATGATGGCCGCGGAGTGCGACATCAAAATCAAAAAGCACATTCGACAACAGGCTTGATAGACGATAGTCGGTGAAGTACCTGGGCGTAGAAGACGTGAATTAAGCGACAAACCGAAATGGCAAAAATGTGTAGAACATTTGAGTTATATAAGTCTGGGGATCCTGGCTGAGGACAGAATAAAGAAGATGTAGGATACAAATCCTATATCATCTAACAATTAACTCAAGCGATAAAAGTAAAATTGCACAGCCGCATCCAAACGACTAAAAATATTTTGGAAAATGCAAACCAAGGCAAAATTTCACAAGTCAGCATGAAATGTAAAATTCTAGATCCCGATTGGATAGGAAATAGAAAATTGATCTATGACGCCAGTCAATTTTTTTTCACACCTAAAAACTGGGTATGCTGCTGGAGCCTGTCACATAACGAGATTTACTACTTAAGGACCGGTCAAAATCAGTCAGAATGGGAGCGGTATCTGATAGCATCTCGTCGCAATATGAGGAAGAAACTTCAAACCGAGTTCATGTCTCGCCGATATAAATTCATTCTACCTGCACTTCCAATTTTTCTTTCTTCATTTTCACTCCACGCCGCCAAAGAAAACAAAAACAAGAACAACAACAAGAAGTTAATTTTTCTTTACACCTAGAAAATGAAAATGCCTGCTGGAGCCAATCACATGACTCAAATCCACTACTTAAACCCCATCTCTTGACCGGTCAAATGAGTCCAACATGGGAGTGGGTAGATGACAAACCTTGTCGAAATGTAACAAAAAATTTTCAAGCCTATCCGAACTGGACATAACGGCGCGTCACACATTCGTTTTTCTTCTCTTTGTCTTCACCCACACACCTTCAAAGAAAACAACAAGATACTTCCACTGACTTCGATAAGTAAAATCTCCTTCATTACCTTGACTTTCCTCTTCCCTTTTCCTCCGGCCATAGAAAGGAAAAGAACACAGACTTTTATTAGCAACATTTTTAATCTTTTTACATACACGCAGTCTGCTACTATCAACCCTGAACTCTTAATTTCTGTAGAACATTTAAATACTTACATTCCTCTTTGAAAAATTAACTACATGCTTTTTCTCTATAAGAATTTTATTTTTCTTCTTATAAATTTGTTATTCTGTTAATAAAAGTGTTACTTTAATGTACAAGCGAAATATTCTATCCTTCCACATTTCAATATCCAACCTACAACCTTCTGATATTTTAAATTGTGAGGACTTCGGTTGTGTCTGGCACAAGGCCAAATTGACAAGCATAGCCAAGGCCCTACAAAGAAAAGACGGAAATAACGCTATGAGAGATAGAAAAACAAATAAAATGCAGCCATAACAATACACCACTACGTACCTTAGGTCTTTCCGGAAACTTAATAGGTAGTGTGGCCATAGCAGAAATAAAACAAAATAATAATAATAATAATAATAATAATAAGCTCTTATTCAGCTAGAATTGTCATACAAGACAACAGCTATTCGCTTACTAACCTACAAAGGACTGGATGATAACAATTAGCCAAACAGCATGAAAACAGAAATAAAAATATTCAATAATGAAAGAAGACAGTAAATACAAACAAGATTTACATTTAGTAGATTCTGTAGAAAAGCAAAACAGAAGCCAAGAACCAACTATTGCGCCAAATAATATGTAAAAAAAGCCAAGGATAATAATAGCACTAACCAGTCAACTTAATAAGACAGAATGTGGTTATAAAATAGGCCAAAAGAAAATAAGCCATCTATTTTACATGGATGACTTAAAGTTATATGCTAAGAATGATAATGAGCTGGAAGGTCTTCTGCAAACTGTAAAATGCTTCAGCGAAGACATTGGATGAAATTTAATTTGAATAAATGTGCTAAAGCTACAGTTTTACGTGGATCAATACAAGAAACATCCTCAATTAGCCTAGACCCTGCTGTAACAATAAAAGAATTGAAACCAGAAGAAGCTTATAAATACCTAGGTGTAAATGAGAGCGAAAACATTCACCATAAAAAAATGAAAGAAATAGTGCGTAAAGAGTACTATAGAAGGCTACGAATGATATTAAAAACTGAATTAAATTCACAGAATAGAGTTATGGCCATTAATAGCCTTGCAATCCCAGTTGTCCAATATAGCTTCAACATCTTAAACTGGACTCTAAACGACATCAGGCGAATGGGTGCTAAAACAAGAAAGCTTCTTTCTAAGCATAAGATGCATCATCCAAAGGCTGATGTAGACCGTCTATACATACCCCGTAAAGAAGGTGGAAGGGGTCTTATTCAGCTGGAATTGTCATACAAGACAACAACTATTGGCTTACTAACATACATAGAAACAACAAAGGATTGGATGATACAATTAGTAAGGCAACATGAAGAAAGAAAGAAAAAATATTCAATAATAAAAGAAGGCAGTAAATACAAACAAGATTTACAGTTAGTAGATTCTGTAGAAAAGCAAAACAGTAGCCAAGAACCAACTATTGCGGCAAAAAATATGAAAATGAAAGCCAAAGATAAAGCTCTTGAAAAGATGAAACAGCGCTGGCAAGACAAACCTCTGCATGGCCAATATCCAGTACTTGCCAATAAATCCAATGTTGACAAAGTTAATACTCATCGATGGTTACGTGCATCTGGATTAAAGTCTGAAACTGAAGGATTTATACTTGCAGCACAAGACCAAAGTCTTTTCACGAGAAACTTTCAGGCAAATATTATGCATAATAATATGGATCCAAAATGCAGGTTTTGTGATAAACACCAAGAAACAATAGACCACCTAATCTCAGGCTGTTCAGTGCTTGCCCCAAACGAATATAAAAATCGCCACGATAGAGTTGGGCAATATTTACATTGCGCAATGTGCAAACATTATGGAAAAGCTGTAAACAAACACTGGTATGAACATCATCCAGCACCGGTTACAGAAATAGAAGATGTAACCATTCTATGGGATTACACCATCTACACAGACAGAAAAATTGAAGCAAACAGGCCAGACATTATTGTTAAAAACCAGAAGGAGAAAACTTGTCTATTAATTGATATGGCTTGTCCAGAGGATTGTAACATAGCAATCAAGGAATTTGAAAAACTGTCAAAATATAAAGACCTGGAAATTGAAATAGAAAAAATGTGGAAACTGAAAACAAGAGTTGTACCAGTGATAGTAGGTGCACTTGGAATGATAAAAAATGGAACAAAACAACACATTGAAAGAATCCCTGGAAACCCCAGCTTAAGAGATATACAAAAAATTGTCTTATTAAGTACAGCCCACACACTAAGGAAAACGTTATCTATGTAATGCTGGGGGTGATAGGGAAGATAGAAAAACATGAAATGGAGTCATAACAACACGCAACTACCTGCCTTAGGTCTCCCCGCAGACTTGGTTGGTAGTGAGACCAAAGCAGAAATCGAAATATGATGAAAAATGACATAATAATAATAATAAAGTCACCCCTAAGTAACTAGCTAGTTGGACCTTAAAAAAAACTTCGAAAACGACAAGATAATCCATCATATATATATATATATATATATATATATATATATATATATATATATTCATTCACTTATTTGTAAATTCAGATTACGTTTTGGGAGGATAGCTATTTCAACATGTCCGTTCAAAACATGCATTATCAATCCTAGTCAACCAAAAATGAAGAAAAATCCATGTACCGGAAGCGAGGGTTAGTAAAAGAAGGGGTGAGGAACATTGGTTACGACAGGGTCAATCAGAGAAGAAGGCAGGTGGTTTGACAATTGGGTCAGGGGTTGTAGATAGGAAATGCTTCGGATTCACCAAGCTTAAATTCTAATCTATATAAGTGTCAAAACATATTGTGAATAAATAAAAGAAAGAGATAATTAGTGAAATTTAAATTTACTACGGTGACAACACGTGTTAATAAATTCGTTACGTTTTGATATTGAAATTTTAAAATATTATTTTTTTCTGCTAAATATAGATTACATTTATCACCTAGAATATTAGGAGTACGTGCGGTTCTTATCAGCTTCTACTTTATCTGTGGGTTTAGGCCTTCTTCCTTCAATTCCCAGTATTTTCGGGAGAGGGCGGTTTGCTACCTTAAATAGGGTTAGTAAAGAAGTGTCTACGAAATCTTTGTTACCAAATCCCCGCCGAAATTCCAAGATACACGTTGCTTTCTTTATAGGAGATGGTAGCTTGGTAAATCACATTAGTTATAAAACCTTAGAATTTCATACATATATATATATATATATATATATATATATATATATATATCAAAGTGAATAAAGAACGAAGAAAAAATTGACAACGTTCAAAACATTAATTTAAATCAGTGTTTGATATAAAATAGGGCTGTGAATATTATAAATTATAGTTTAGAACATGTACAAATTATTATCTACTCTAAAGTGTACATTTTGTTTCGACATTGAAATGACAATGTCTCATCAGGTTGTGTGGAAAGGAATGGAAATTCGTTTTCTTTTGTAAGTTGTTAGAATTTGAACGAAAAGAGGGAAGATCTAGAGGATAGTGTTGCTTAATGGATGTGCTGAAAATTTTGTAGATATATTTAACATTGGAAGATAAAGTATGGTTCTTTACAGCTTTCATGGTTAGTTCTTTGGGTTTAATAAAAGGAGAAAACAAGGGAATGTATATGGGGTGAGAAGGAGTAAGAATGGATGCGCTAAAGTAAGAATAGAGATTGCTGTTTGGTGAATATATATTTATTAGTGAATTATACGACGACAAATATTTTTTATTTAAACTTAGTTTTTATAATTAATCTATTTTTGTATATTTAAGCTTAATTTAAAATTTAGGAAACCTCTTTTTTATCTCACACAATTCGCCAAATGTAAGAAAAAGAATTTCTATTCCTTTCTGCACTACCTGATGAGACATTGTCATTTCAAATATTTTGTTTTTCTTTAGTCAGTAGGGAGACGAAAGATAACAAATTTTCGCTTCTTGTTTTTTGTTTTTTTTTAGTTTTATTTTTTCAGTGAAAGACACATTAATTTGAAAATTCTTGCAAAAATTAAATAATTGTCAGATTTTAGTGTAACTTTCAGGATTTATTCACATGCAATTATTTTAGAAATAACTCCTCTTTAGAAACTCTTGATAAATACATTTTTTACCTTTGTTGACCCCCACCTCACCTTATTATTAATTTTCACGATCTTTAAAAACAAATTTCCGTTGCAAATGAGAACCTCGAGTTTCGGAAATCTGTTCTGAATCGTAAATTAAAAAAATGTAATGAAACTAAGCAATTATTTAATTAGAGAAGCTTTTATTTGCTTTTATGAATAAGATATAATATTGTCTTAAAGAAAAAAAAAATGATAATCATGCATTGATTAATTTTTTTAATCTTAATTAGAATAGTTTATTAAGTTTTAAATGTTTTAAAATTATCTATTAATTGCAGCAGTTTTTATGATCTTATTAAGTGGAAACTATATTTACTAATCATAAATGGAAAAGATTAATACAAATCATCAAGCACTAATATTTTAAAAAACAATTTTTTATTTCTTTTTGTGTACACAAACGTACCGATTTCTCTAAATACAGACGTCCATACGCGACATTTTCAGAAAATAAACGCGACAACTATAGCAAATTTAAAACTAAAAGAACAAAAATTCACTAAAAATAATTACGGATACTATTTTCTTAAATGGTTAATATTGCTGAGCAGTTAAAATTATGTAAAAAGGCCCCAGGTTATACCCATCAAGTAAATTTTACAGATATGTTCTCCTTTGAAAAAATTAGACAGACCTCCTGCTCTCAATCAAGCTGTCAACACCTTAAATATGGATTTAATTCCATGTTAAATATGCATTTCTGCGATATTTTAAACTAAAAGTTATATTTGTTTCAGGTAAGATTAATTAAATTTCAAATCAGCTAATATTCCTCAAATATAATTTTCATTAAGTATATTTTATTTTTGGGAGATCTTTTTTTAATAAAGAGAATAATATTGTACTGACAGATGGCTAAAAATGACACTATCGAATATTGATGCCATATCTGGTCGGGTGTTCCTGCTATCCACCTAGGTGTCCTTGACCAAATTCAACGGAGAATCTGTAATGTGATCGATCCCGATTTGGCAGCTAGGATACAGTCGCTTTCTCACCGACCTAATGTGGCTTCCTTGTGTCTCTTCTACAAATACTTTCACGGCTTCTGCTCCGATGAACTTAGCTCACTGGTACCCTCTATATACGAATTTCCTCGAGCCACAAGATTAGCAACTAGGTCCCACCCTTTTACGGTGAAACAAATAAATGTAAACGCAATTTCTACTCCAACAGTTTCTTTTCTCGCACTTCCTGCCTGTGGAATTCCCTTCCGCATATTTCCGACAGGTACAATCTTCAAGAATTCAAATGTAAAGTCAATAGTCATCTCCTGTCTCACTAACTTACATCCTCTCTCTCATGGTTTTTATCTGTCTATCCCACTCTCATTAGTATTCTCTTCCTTCTCATACTCTCTTCCTGACATCCCCTCTAACCTGTCACTCTTTCTCATAACATTCCTTCTATGTGAACCCCTGCACAACAGTGGCAGTAAAATGCCTTGCTTGGGACCACACGATTATAAAAAAAAAATCAGCGATTAAAAATTTTATTCATTTTAAACCATCGGTATCGCGTTTCTTTGGATGTATCTATATGTACATATATACAGGGATGAGTGAACGTCTATTCGTGGTTCACTTTAAATTGGGAAAACTTACATTTGAGAGAAATCTTTGTTGGTTTAATATAGGTTTTAGGCATGTTTAGCCACGTAATCTCACGGAATTGCTTGCTGCGTATTTTCTGTGTTGTATTCAATGTAACATTAGAGTCAATGGCAGCAGACAAGAAGGAACGAGACACGTCCAATCTCTGAGGCATCTTTGGGCAAAAAGAGAGGGAAAACCGGGTGATACTTTACGCTCTTTGATAATATACTGCTTTTGACGACTCCATCTAGCGACCATTAACAGAAGTTCTTTGACACATACCTTAGAAGAGAACTCTTATACACTTTGGCAACTCGTGTGATGTGTCGACGAAAAGATTCGTAGCCGGTAATATTTCAATTCTATCATAATAATCGTTTTTGGTCTCAACAAAAATAATGGTAGAAATCTTTGATTTTTTAAATCATTTCACCCCAAGCAAGGCAATAAAGCCACTAAGATAAACGGGATTACTGACAAAAAAAGACGGTATTTAAGAGAGAAAACAATAAAAGAACATGAATTGAAAAGACGAGAAGACTTGAGTTAATTTTCTATAGTATTGCCGGTAAAGGATGCGCGTGCTGGTGCAGTGGATATTGGCTTGGAACGAGAGATCGGGGTGCCGAGTTCAAATTCTAATTGAATTCCTTGCATTCACTTACGCAAAAATACACTTGAAAAAGTTATAAACCCATCTCTTACCTCCAGTTATGGGCTAAATAATAGAACAGATTGTGTTCTATATCCTTAGTCGGCAACCAGTCTACCACAGAAGGCAATAGCAACCTACTGCGGGATAATCTTCTGCCCAGTCTGTTATGTCTCTTTCGAGACATGATCGCCTAAACGTGTATTATGTATGACACTTAACTGACTAAATAACATACAAATACACATCAATATCATTTGTAATAGATGAAAATATAAATAAAGCGTCTACTGGGCACAAAGTGGAGGATCGGTTTTCTATTGTTATGAAGTAATAAACTGATCCCCCACTAATAATACTCAATATAATAATGTAATATAATCTATCTTTTCTCCCTCCAGCTATAAGTTAAAATTCATGGTGTGGACACCAGCAAGTTCTCCAGCCACTTGGTGTGGTGGGCGTTAAAGTCACCAAACACAAATATATGGGCAGAGGAATGGGAAGAAATGGCTTTGTCGATATTGTCAGAGATGCTGTCAAGTAACGAACAGTCAGAGGAGGAAGGGGTGCGGTAGAAAAAGAAGAGATAGCTAATCGAGCTTAGAAGTGAGAGATGGATGCACATGAAAGAATGATCCAGGGATTCACGAGATGTCACCCTAGCTAGGGGGAGGTGTTTGTTGACATACACACCAAGCCCATGCATATGAACATTGGAATCCTCCTTGAAGAGGAGAAGGTAACCAGGAACGTAAAACTCAGAAGAGGGGATAGAAGGGTCAAGGTTAGTTTCACATAGGGCAAAGATATCAGGTGAGTTAGTGTGAACGTATGATTCTACGCTGTGAAAGTTAGTGCGGATACCACGTATGTTTATGAAAGAGACGCAGACGGGTTTGGGCGTTTTCAGACTAGCTGGTTTAGTTTTGCTTTTATGTTTGCTTTTTATCATAGTAATTTAGTTAAGGAGAGGTCTAGAGTAGAATCAGTCAGTCACTTGTTTGCAGCATGTGAAGGATGGAGACTGGTGCGGCCTCCAACATAATGTGGCCTCGGGGTTGCCCACCGAAAAATGTTATGCTAGTTCAACCCCAATACCTGAATCATCCACAAAAGAGGAAGTGCCGAGGAAACTTTAGTTATTTTTCCATAGTATTGTCCGTAAACCCACTTCAAACCATGACCTTGTGTCACATTTGGTTGCAATGTCGAAGTGTTAATGATCTGTTGGTTTTAGCAGCCACTTTGTGATCGTGTGAATATAGATGGCTGTATCTGTGATGTTGTTTGGTGATAATTAACATCTCCACATTTTTAACTAAGAAGAAAGAAAATTTTAATATTTTAAAATTAGTCTATGGTAATTTTAAAAGCCATTGCAAATTAAATATAAGGAAATAAAGTACAAGATAAAGCTTTTTTAAAAATAAATTTATCAAACATATGAATTGATAAGTCACATCACAAACAAATTCTAAATTTCTGAAAAAAAATGCAAAGATTATAATGGGTAGTTCTTTTGCTACATAGTAAAAGCATAGACCGTATTTCAGCTTTTCTTTCTATTTGTTTAATCATTTCATTTCAATCAAGGCAATAAAGCCGCTATGATGCAAGAAGTTACTGAGTGTAAGAAAATAACTTATTAAAGAGAGAGAACAATGAAGAAGATTGATTAAGATAACAATTGACATGGCATTTAATTTTTTTAAAATCAAATTTGTCTGGAAATCATGAATCTACAAGAGAATTCTACAAGTGAGAAGGGCGATTTAGCATAGAACTTACGGTTACATTTACCCAATTCAACTTTAAAATGATAAAATTTTGCAGCCAGTCTAGTCAGTCAGTTAAGTGCCATATGTGATACACGCTTTAGGCGATCATGTCTCAAAAGAATCATGACTGACTGGTCAAAAGATTATCCCGCAGTAGGTTGCCATTGCTTTCTGCGGTAGAGTAGTTGCTAGCTAAGGCTTTAGAATCCAATCTCTCCTATTATTTAACCTATAACTGGAGGGAAGAGACGGATTAATACCTTTCCCAAGGATATTTGTGCATAAGAGAATGCAAAAAATTCAACTAGAATTCGAACTCGGTACCCCGATTTGTCGTTCCGAGTCGATATCCAATGCAACACAAAAATTCATTAAGTTCAGGTACCATAGAAGAAAGTAATATTCTTTATAAAAAAAATTACAGAGAATGTGGCACAAGTCCAAAAGGTGGGACAGGTTGGGAAGCTGCTCTGGTTCAGTTAGATTCATTTTGCTTTTATGCATATCAACACCTCAATGGGTTATTTAATGCCGACAATGTTTTTATAATAGACTGTATAAATAGAATATGTATTCTTTTTGTAAGAATTCAGCTTGGAAATCAGGTTTCATTGACATTTATGTAAAGAGGGTTTTGTCGAGAATCAGATGAATTACAGGTATATATATTTTCGGCGGACCTGAAGGAGATTACCACCACCTTTAAATTCGTTGTTTTTCTTTTTTTTTATTACTTTTTTCAGTGCAGTATTATCGATAATTACATAAAGTTTACGATTATTAAAGAAGATTTTTAAATTTTAATATTTAAACAATTTTGGGGGAATCAGTTTCTCATACAACGTTATAGTAAATCGATCCTTCATTTTGGATCCACACGCGTTGGGTTGGGGTTGCTTTGTTTTTTTTTTTTTTTTTTTTTGTTTTTCTTTTTTGGGTGGGGGACGAGTTGTTGCTCTTGCTTTTGTCATTTTCAAGTTTTCTTCAGTTTTTACGATGGCATCTTCCTCAGAAACTCCAAGAATTACTTTATTCAAAAATTTCGCAAATGATTCAGTAGTTGAATATGCTCAAGCAAAAAAGTTAATTGCACAGGATCGATTTACTATAAGGTTGTATGAAAAACTGAGCACTCGCCTAACATTGTTTAAATGTTGAATTTTTTTTTTTTTTTTTTTTTGCCATTCGGAAAGTTTAATCGATAAAATTACACTGAAAAAAGTTTTAAAAAATTGATAATCAACAAACGTACAAGTGGTGGTAATGTCGTACCGGCGAGTGGTTCCAAAATGGAGGGTCGATTTACTATAACGTTTATGAAAAATTGAACCCCCCCACCACAAAAATTGTTTTAAATATTGAAATTTTTCTAATTTTTTTTTAATAATCGTAAACTTTAGGGTATAATTGATAAGATTACATTGAAAAAAGCAAAAAAAAAAAAAAATGAAAAAAAATAAATTTAAAGGTAGTGGTAGTCTCCTTCAGGTCCGCCATGTTTTTCTTCTAAAAAATATATCGCTCTTAATATTTTTCCTTCAAAAATGTATTGTTGGTAATATTTTCTCCTCCAAAAATTTATCGTTGAAATTTTCACTATAAAAATCTATTTTTATACTTTTATAGTGTTTGACCCCCGTTTGGAGGTTACCTATTTGACCATAGCTTGGACCTCAACAGTTGCTACCACCTCGTGTCAGGGTGGACCTGGGAACAACAGTAATTAAGAGGTGTATACACGCTCCTCAAAACTTTTCAGTTCGAGGCCTTACTGCCGATTGCAGTTTATCGTCAAACCCAGGACCCGGATGTAATTTATCGTCAAATGCAGGGCCTCGATCTAGTTTACCATCATGCTCAGGTGGTTTCATTTAGAAGGGTATCTTCTGCAGAGGTGCAATCGGCGTATTCTGAAGACCCAGCCGACAGGGCTCGATAAGGCTGGTTTTCAGTCTGTCTTATCTTAAACTTAGCTAGCAACAATTAAAGACCCAAACATACCACAGAATTCCTCACAGTGAAATAACACATTTTTACATACCATTCTCACAACAGACACCATAATGCCCTAAGTCTCTATGTAGTAATAACTAGTTCAAATATGTCGTATTTGTTTGTACCATAGAGGAAATTTTATCAGAATAATTGCCAAAAAATATTGCATGGGGAAAATACGTTACGGGTTAGGACAGTGATTTATGCTGAGATGCCAGTTCAGAACCAATAAAATAGCAAACTTAAATTGTTTTGCTTTTCAAACGCTGTTTACAAGTGCAAATATAAAATATATTTATGCGAAGTACAATATGATGTGTGTTGTGGTGCAATGGACATCGGTTTGGGACGAGAAATTAGAGATCCGAGTTCGAAATCCATTTGAATTCATTGCATTCTCATTCGCACAAATACCATTGGAAATATCTGAATCCGCCGCTTCTCCCTCCAGCTATGAGTTAAATAACAGTACATATTGGATTATCTAGCCTTGGTTGGTAACCAGTCTACCGCAGAAAATAATGGCAACCTACTGCAGGAAAATCTTCTGCCTAGTCAGTCATATTTCTTTCTAGACATGATCGCCCAAGCGTGTATCACGCATGACCCTTAACTGACTGACTATTATTATTTCATTTTCATCGAATTTGGATTTCTGCTATGGTCACCTTACCTACCAAATCTACGGGAAGACCTAAGGTCGGTCGTAATATGTAGATCTTCTTGTAGATTTGGTAGATTGGGTGACCATAGCAGTAATCGAAATATGATGAAAACGAAATAATAATAGTCAGTCAGTTAAGGGTCATGCGAGATACACGCTTGGGAGATCATGTCTAGAACGAAACATGGCTACATTTTATTTGTTTTTGTATCTTCCTATCACTTGGGTTACACGGGAAAAACTTTTTCTTAGTGTATGGGCTGTATTCATCAAAACAATTTTTTGTGCATCTCTTAAGATGGGGTTTCGATCGAATCTTTCAGTGTGTTGTTTGGTTTCATTTTTTTATAATTCCAAATTATTATTATTATTATTATTATTATTATTACGTCATTTTTCATCATAATTCGTTTTCTGCTATGGTCGCAATACTTAACATTTCTGCAGGAAGACCTAAGGCAGGTCTTGGTGTGTTGTTATGGCTCCATTTCATGTCTTTTTACTCTCTCTCCTATCACCCCTAGCGTTACATAGACAAAGTTCTCCTTCATGTATCGGCTGTAATTAAGACAAGTTTTCCATATATTCAGTCAGTCAGTTAGGTGTCATACGTGACAGTATTAATATTAACATCTAATAATAATATTAAGAATACTATTAACATCTTGATTATATCATTATTTTCTCTTCAAGTTAAATGTGATATCCATCGTAGTGGCGCAGTGGATATCAACTCGGAACGAGAAATCGGAGAGCCGAGTTCGAATTCCAGTTGGATTCCTTGCATTCACTTACGCGCAAATACCCTTGGGAAAGGTATTAATCCGTCTATTCCTTCCAGTTATGGGTCAAATAACAGGACAGATTGGGTTCTATAGCCTTGGTCGGCAACCACTCTACCGCATAAAGCAATGGCAACCTGTCTGTTTCGAGACATGGTCGCCCAAGCGTGTAACACGTATGGCACTTAACTGACTGATGATGTAGATTCTGTTATCTGATACAGTTCTTTATGATTATGTAGGTCCAGTCCACAAGGTACAAAGAAGGACAGTCTTCACTAAGACTTACAGGCTTCATTTAGTTGAAACCATTGTTAATAATTGGTCTTAGAAAGTAATTGTATACAGCTGACATTTTAGATACTTCTGAAGGATTTTGGTGTCATGCATCACATCTATATGAAAGTTTCAATCTGACAAGGCTATATAAAAACTTGACTAGCATTTAGACAAATACTTTGGTTTTGTGTGAAATTACTTTTCGTACAGCCAATTCTATAGTCGATTCCATTAAAGCCTATAGTAAATTTCTTATCTATACGCAAATTATTTGAAGTGCTTGACATTTACTAAATCTATATCCTGAATTTTTATGATGAATTCAGAGTAGATATCATCATTCAGTTCAAAATTTGTATATCTCTTAAGCTGGGGTTTCCAGGGATTCTTTCAATGTGTTGTTTTGTTCCACTTTTTATCATTCCAATTGCACCTACTATCAGTGGGACGATTCTTGTTTTCAATTTCCAGATTTTTTTATTTCAGTTTCTATGTCTTTATATTATAATCATATTTATATATTATATTTATTATTTGCTAGTAGTAAAGCCCGGCGTTGCTCGGGTGTAATGAAAGCTTTAAAACTAATCCATGGTCCTGGACCTCAGACTCTTTGGACGTTGGCACGAAAGACTAAAAAGCAATAGTTGTTTCCAGTTAAAGAGAATCCGTAGACTGAAAGAAAAATGAATGGATGTAAGTCAAATTTTGATGTCCTGGTATCGATATCAAATAAGTTTTTTCGTCGTAAACTGAAATTTGAAGGCTAAATAAGTCCTCTGAGTAAATGGTATCATGACTGAGATTAAGAACTACAATTATACCTACTTAGAGCCAAACCCTAAGCAAAAATTAAAATAAAAGGGCTGAAAAAATACAGACATACAGGCAGATAAACAGACACACACACAAACATCTTGCCTTTTATATATATATATATATATATATATTATCGATTTTCTGCACTATTGTAAGAACTGCAACCTTGAAACTTCTGAATATCATTTCTTATATCTTTGTCTATGATTGTATCAAATTTGATTAAAATCGGACCACTATAACCCGATTTTTTCGATTATCGATTTTCGATATTTATCGGGGGCACCTCGACAAAAAACCTAACTAAGAACACTCGCAGACGCTTATAGTACAACTGTGTATATTTTAAAGAAAATCGGTTCAGCTGTTTCAGAGTCTATAGGTAACGGACACACACGCACAGAAACACACACACACACACACACACACACACACACACACACACACACACACACACACACAGACAAAGTTCCATTTATCAATAAGTTTAGATTATATTTATTATCATCATTATTATTAACAGAATAATGTTCTTTTACTTTACTTAAACACAAAATATTTAAAGCAAGTTATCCATATATTCAGTCAGTCAGTTAGGTGCCAGACGTGATACATGCTTGGGCGATCATGTCTCGAAAGAGACATGTCTGACTAGTCAGAACATTATCCCGCAGTAGGTTGCCCTTATTTTCTGTGGTAGACCGGTTGCCAGCCAAGGCTATAAAACCCAATCTGTCCTGTTATTTAACCCATAACTGGAGAGAAAAGACGGATTAATACCTTTCCCAAGGGTATTTGCGCGTAAGTGAATACAGAGAATTTAAATGGAATTCGAACTCGGCTACCTGAATTCTCATTCTGAGCCGATATCCACTACACACGACGCACATCTTATCCATATATTACAGAATAAAAAAAAAAAATCATTTCACCCAAGTAAGGCATCTAAGACCTCATCATTGCTCATATGCTCGATCCATGATATTCGCAGCATCCTTCTGTAGAACCACATTTCAGTTGCTTCAAATTTTTCCTTAATCTTTGATGGTATTGTCTAGCATTCACTGCCATATTGAAGAACGGACAAAATACTGAGCATCAGGAAGAGACAGTTGAAGTTCCTGGGACATGCAATGAGGAAGGAGGGCTTGGAGAACTTGATACTAACAGGCCAGATAGAGGGGAAAAGAGACAGGGGAAAGCAACGGATAACATATTTAAAGGACCTCATCAGATGGATGATGGAACGAGGGTTGCATGGTGTAACAGGGCAAGGCGTGCTCAGAGCCACCAGGGATAGGGAAACTGGGAAAGCCATGATCACCTACGTCCTGAAGGGACAGGACACATAGAAGAAGAAGAAGAAGAAGAAGGCGGCATCTAAGCCTCTAAATTAAGAAAGGGTTCCTCGCTGTGATAAAATAAGAAAAAGTAAAACATTATTAAGGAACGAACACGATAGAAAAGTCATCAAGAAGAAAGTAGTTAATTAAAAAATATTGCACATTAATTTTTGAAGATCAGTTTTACTGGAAAACAAGAAGTTGGAGAAGAGTTCCACAGAAAAAAACGTGCGACAGAAGAAAGTGTTAGCATAGAACTTACGGTTACATTTTGCCGATTCGACTGCAACATAATGAGACATTGCCGCTAATCCGCTTAAATTTTATTTAAATCTCATTAATTTAAATTTATTTAAATTTAAATTCTGGATGCTCGGTCAAGACCTATAACATTGCAAAGTCTTCTTTCAATTTTATCAAGAATCTCCAAAATCTATGACAGGAGCACCAGACCATATGTCGCGGTAATTTTTGAAACTTGGGCGAATGGTAAACTTGTAGATATGTAAAATATATAACAGATATTCTGCGTTGAAATGAATAACTCCTTAGAAGAAGGAAATTACTGGAAAGTAATTTAAACTCACCTGAAGCGAGCTGAATGTGTAATGTTCCTCATGTCAATGATATTCCACCTATGGCATATGACTTCATTAAATTTCTTTTAATGTGTTCCTCTCGAATTTATATTTCAATTGGGGTCATCGGGAGAGAATGTGCACCGTTTCGGGGCCTTCCTCTTAATGGTTTCACTTGCACACCGGCCCCGCTCACTAATGTGAGGCCCCATTATAACGATATATTACCGTAATGTTATTTCTCTGTGCCTTTTCTATAAATAGTTTCATTAAAACTGTTCTGATGAACTTCTCTCTATGTTATTAAATATTACTCCTTATATTGTTGTTTCCCAAATCGACTGATATAAATATATCAATCTTTTCTGCTAATCCCCAGCGACTGTTGCCCGAGATTTTAAATATCACACATTTCTTCATTACTTAATCGAAACTCTTTTAACTGAACAGCCAATCATCCATTTGCAATGCGATCGCATTCCACAGGCAGAATAATTATCTCCCTTTACTAACACTCTTTGCCGGTCGACCAATCATATATCAACGTAAGGCTACTCGGCTTGTGGCTTCACAACTTTCATTGCCAATCTAATAAAGTTCCGTACAGACATGATCTGAAGCATTGTTTCAGATGTCCTACTATCGCTGTTGTGTCTATGAGTGGGGTTGGGACTCGAGCCAGGAAGGGAGGGAAAATAGGGAATGAACTATCATTTGGTTGTCCGTCCGCCATATTGCCTCTTCTTCCCTTCACTTTCATTTAGTTTCCAAAACCCCGCGCTCGGTACGAATTTGATTAATAGCTTGTAGCGGCAAGATAGAGCGACGCGTCTCACCGGTCACGTTCTACTTTGCTTGATATGAAATTGACTAGGACAGATCACGTCTGCTTCTCATTAATATGACCCATGGTCAGTTCTAGTGCTTGGTCGTTCGGAAAGTGGGGGCGGGAGGAAAAACAGGGTGGTTGCTTGGGTAGGAAGAAAGGGGAGTGGAAGATAAGTGAGCAACGAGAATCAGCAGAGAGAGAGAGAGAGAGAGAGAGAGAGTAGTAGTAGTAGTAGTAGACGAAAGGGAAGCTAAACTAAACACCGTTAATGGCGAAGACAGAATCAAAGAGAGTGAGAAAGGTAAGCCGAAATAATGGAAACTCTTTAACGTAAATATTGTCAGTTAAATTATACTCTATACCAATGCTACTCAAAGTGTGGTACGCGTACCGTTGCCGGTACGCGAGCCATCGTCTGCCGGTACGCGGAGATTTTCCAGAAAAGAAAGAAACAATAGTAAAACACTATGGCATTATTAAATTCAAATTGCTTACAAAGTCTTAATATTAACTTTAAATACATTTTTCCGGATTTTTAAAAATATTTACCCTCGAAACTAATATAGCACAAATATGGTACCGGTCAATGGCACAATGACGGACTTGTCACGTCAATGATGACTGCAGTTAGAATGAACAAGATATCATGTCCTCATGTTTATTACAGGTAGTCTCAAAATGTCCCAGAAATAGTACATATGTCAAAAAAAAAAAAAAAAGTTCCAGGGTTCACAGTCGTCCCCCCACCCCTGTTTACTCTGCTGGATTGACTTGCTTTGCTTGCCGGTCCCTGGCACATTGAAAAAAAAAACTACCGGTCCGCCACATCAGATAGCTTGAGAAGCGCTGCTCTATACACTTGGTCATCATTAAACATAGTTTCTTTAAAATATTCATTAAAAAATCCTGTAAAATAAACGAAAATAATCGTAAATTATACGAAATTCCAATGAACGCAATATAGCAAACAATGCTGCCCGAGATTATTCTGCTACTTGTGCTACTCCTAATGCGACATACAATGTTTGTTATTATTTCGTACTAGCTGTACCCGGCCACACGTTGGTCTGGCTCAGTTTGGTTAAATTTAAAAATGTATTTACTAAACCAACGAAATAAATGGGATATCGATAATAATTCGTTGAAAAAAAAAAATGAACAGAAAACTTTAAAAAAAAAGGGAAGGGATTTCTGTTGTTTATACCCGCCAAAATAGAAATAATAATAAAAAAAGGGCTTAGATAAAAAAACAAAAACAAAAAAAAAAATTATTTGCTAAAACAACGAAATGAGAATTGTGAACTAAATTTGAGAATCGTGTGTCACACTCCACCCACATCTATTGAACGGTTGAAGAGGCTCATCCCTTGTTTCCTGTTTAGGATGCGGTTTCCGGTTTTCTCTTTTCCAATCTTTTCACTCTTTTCCTTTATTATTATTTTTTTTTTTCTCAATTGGAGTAGATAGACTAAACTATCGCCCGGTTCACACTCCACCCACATCTATTGAACAGGTGAAGAGGCTCATCCCTTGTTTCCTGTTTAGGATGTGGTTTCCGGCTTTCTCTTTTCCATTCTTTTTACCCTTACGTAGCCCCCTGCGCATCAGTGGCGTTACCGCCTTGCTTGGGGTGATATGATTAAAAAAAAAAAAAAAAAAAAATTATTTTATATAGATCGTATGTATGTAAGTTTCGTATTTGCTCACATAAATTCTAGAATATATAATTTCGTTTACCTTAAATGTGAAGTCTTCCTATGTTTTCTGTGAAATAACAAAGTTGTCTGTAAAGGCATCCATATTGAAAATTAAAGTTTTTTGCTTTGGCTCTCATCGAGTTTGCAATATATATATATTTTTAATATTGTAATATATTTTGATATTAGATCTATAAAAACACACAGGTTTAAAATGCTATAGTAAAATTTCAAAACTATTGGTGCAGCCGTTTTCTAGATTAGCGGATAGTAACAAACGGACAAGTACATTTTTATTTATATACATAGTAGGGGGTACTTCTTAATATGTTCATTGGCCTATGCCAACTGCATCTCATGCAGTGACCGTATTATATTTTCTGATAGCTTGATTCAAACATCAGCTTGAAACAGCTATAATGTGGTTCTACAGATGGATAATGAGAATAACATGCACTGAATATCCGAAGAACAAGGGAATTTCAAATTAAAGGCAAGGGGTCAGAGGAAAGCAAAGAAAAATTTACCTAAAAAAACAAAACCAAAACCACAAAATATTCAAACTCAAATCACTAAAAACATTTCTTTTACTAACATCCGGGGTATTCGCACTAATTTTTGTAGTGTAGAAGCTTTCCTCCACGAAATGTCCCCTGACATCCTAGCGCTCAGTGAAACTAGCCTCAACCGATCAATTCCCTCCTCTGACTTCTCGATCCCTGGCTATCTTCCCCTCTTAATGAAAGATTCCACTGTCCATATGCATGGGCTGGCGGTCTACGTTAGTGAACACCTCCCAGTAGCTAGGGTGACATCTCTCGAATTCCCTGACCACCAATATATATGTCTCCGTCTGTCACTTCTCAGTTCAGTTAGCTACCTTTTCTTCCTTTACCGTTCTCCCTCCTCTCCCGACTGCTCCCTTCTAGACAGCATTTCTTACAATATAGATAAGGCTACTTCCTCCCACCCATTCGCTCACATATTTGTTTTAGGTGATATTAACTCCCATCATGCTGAGTTGTTTAAAGACTATGTTACTGATTCAGCTTGCATCCACGCCATGAACTAAAGCAAGTAGTGGACTTCCCCACACGCTTTCCCAACATTCCCTCTGGACACACCTCTCTACTAGATCTATACTTTACCTCTGCACCTGACTCCTGCCAAGTCTCGCAGCTTTGCCCTTTCGGCAACTCCAATCATGTTGTTGTCTCTCGTAATATTTCTCACCATTCTCACTCCCCCCAGGAGCCTCCTACCTATAGGAGTTCCTACTGCTACCAAAGAGCTGATGGGACGCCTTTCGCGATTTCTTATGCGACATCCCTTGGGGAAAAGTGCTCGAATTCCCAGTTGATGGCTGCGCCTCTGAGACTTCTTCTTGGGTGAAAGCTAAGATTCATACCTACCAGGAAGTTTCGTCTCAAATTTAATTTCTCCCCTTGGTTCTCTCCTGCCTGTACGGCCGCCATTGCTTTCACTACTTCTGACTATTTCGGAGACATACATCTAACCACAATAGGCGCCTATTCACGTCTGCTCGTAATGAGTGCAAGAAGATCCTGAATGACGCCAAACGGTTGTTTGCTAAGAGAATGAGACACGCATAGCTGAATTTCGGCTCCAAGGACTATTGGCGGTTATGCAAACGGGTGCTGAACAACAGCAAATCCTCTATCCCTCCATTAATCAATGAATTTGAAATCCTTACAGCATGAGCAGACAAAACCGAGTGCTTTGCTCGCAGATTCTCATCCAACTCCACATTTGACTCATCTGGAGTACCCGCACCCGACTACCCTATAAGAACTGAGGTTAAACTGAACGATGTATACAGAGTGATTGTCCTTAAGAAATGTGCCCCTGAACTCTCCTCTCCATAATTACTGCCTTTCTGCTTCCTGTTTTCCTGCATGCTGGAAGTCCTCTTCTGTCGTTCCTGTATTTAAGAACTCGGGTGAACCCTCGAACCCATCCAACTATCGCCATATCAGACTTCAACCAATTTTCGAGAAAGTGTTCGAGGCCATTATTAATGCTGAAATAGTTCAACATCTTACTGTCCATAAACTATTCTCTGACAGGCAGTATGGCTTCCGCTTTGCCAGGTCCACGGCCGACATGCTAACGACCATCACGGAGTATATGTTCCAGGCCCTTGAGGAGTCCGGCGAGGCTCGTGCTGTTGCTATGGACATCTCCAAGGTTTTTGACAGTGTTTGGCACGCTGGCCTTCTATGCAAACTACAGGGTTACGTATTACCGGACACTTGCTTGATCTGATCCAATCTTTTCTATATAACCGCATAATGAAAGTCGTCTTGAATGGTCATGCCTCCAAATCCTATTATACAAACGCTGGTGTCCCTCAGGGCTCTATAATAGGTCCGACGCTCTTCCCTATTTTCATAAATGATCTCCCAGACGTGATCAAGTGCCAAGTAGGCATCTACGCAGATGACACCACAATTTACTCCAGCATCAGTAAGAAATCCGGCGTGGTGGACAAACATAATCACGCTGCTGATCTTGAGAGGAATCTACATTCTGTGGTGGAATAGGGTAAGAAGTGGCTTGTAAATTTGTCTGTCAATCATCACAGGAAATCTCTCCTGCCTCCCATAAGCATGGACCAAGCGAGTCTCCCTGAGAGCAATACACCGCGTCTCCTCGGCCTTACCCTCTCTTCCGATCTCAAGTGGAACCATTTTATTGACTCAATAGCTAAATCCACTACTAGGAAGGTTTGGTCAATGTGTCGGGCCAGGATGATTTTTCCGCCTGAATGCATCCTGCATATATACAAATCAACCATTCGTCTGTGCATGGAGTACTGCTGTCATATATGGTCAGGCGCCCCGGCTGTTCATCTCAGTGTTCTTGACAGGCTCCAAAGGAGAATCAGTAATGTGATAGGTACCGACTTGGCGGCTCGACTCCAGCCACTTTCTCACCGACGGGATGTGGCTTCCCTTTGTCTGTTCTATAAATACTTTCATCGCTTCTGCTCCAACGAACTTAAGTCACCGGTACCCGTGCAACAGGTGTTTACTCGTGCAACCAGACTGGCAATTGGGTCTCACCCATTCACAGTTAGATCAACCAAATGCAGACGACAATTCTACTCCAGCAGCTTCTTTCCTCGCACTTCCTGCCTGTGGAACTCGCTTCCATATTCTTGCTTTCCTGACGGTTACAACTTCTAGGAATTTAAATGCAATGTCAATACCCATCTCTTAAACACTTGACTCTAGTTCTTTCTATACCACCCTGTATATCCTTTCCTTTCTCACCACTTTTGCAACTGTCATCTCAACTGTATTCGCATCCTTAACTGGTTAGTCTTTCTCTTTACTCTTCTCCTATCTAATTTATTTACGCTGATTTTACCCCCTGCACACCAGTGGCATTACAACCTTGCTCGGGGTGATACGATTAAAAAAAACAACCATTTTGTTTGAATGGCTGGCAATACATGGATTAGAAGAGAAAGCAAAAAGACAAATCTTACACAGAGTTACAATGCCAGAAAGTTGTGGAGCGGCTCGATCGCCTCCATCATGCACGGACATAACACATTGCAAAAGAAAAAAAAAATTTTTCAATTATTAGATTTTGGAGAAATAATTATTTAGTTTAATAATAATAATAATAATAATAATAATAATAATTTTTTGCTAGATGTTTCATCCTCAGCCAACAAAGCCGCATCTTTGAAAACGTTTAAGAAAAAAAAATTAGTAAAATGAAAGGCTATAGAAAACCAATATCTCCTGCCATTTAAGTCATAGCCGGAGGGAGAAGAGATAGATTATATTACATTATTATATTAAGTATAATTAGTGGAGGATCAGTTCATTACTTCATAGCAATAGAAAACCGATCCCTCACTTTATGCCCAGTAGAAATTTTAATTACGTTTCCAACTATTATATTCAGTCGGTTAGTTAAGTGCCATACACGCTTGGGAGATCATGTCTCGAAAGAGTCATGACTGACTTGGCAGAAGATAATCCCACTGTAGATTGCCATTACTTTCTGCGGAAACTCGTTGCCAGTCAAGGCTATAGAACCTGTTCTGTTATTTAACCCGTAACTGGAGGGAAGAGACCGATTAATACCTTTCCCAAGGGTATTTGCGCGTAAGTGAAAGCAAGGAATTCAAGTAGAATTCCAACTCGATTCCCCGATTTCTCGTTCCGAGCCGATATTCACTGTACCACAACGCAATTCTGAACAACCGAAAAATGTTTAAGAGAAAAATTTTAATATACAGTTGACCTCTCGGTTAATAAATATTTGCGTATAAGTAAACGGTTAATATTACCATTATCTTTTGATTCAATACATGGAGAGCCCAACCAGCAATATCAATTAAGACGTTTTTTATTTGCATGAGAATAATTTAAGAGCGATTATGCTTGATGCAAGCTATCAGAAAGAATAGGGTACTTCGAGGTAGAATCAGTAGAATGCGTCACCGCAAGACAACCACATTACCCATCAGAGCTTTGGGAAATACATAAAAAAGAGTTAATAAAATGGATGGGCTAAATTCCTGGCAGTCCTAAAATATGTAAATTACAAAAAAAGAAAAAAGAAAAAAAAAAAAGAAAGAAAAACAGAAAATAAAAAAAACACCATAAATATATAAACCATACGCTGGGCACTTATATTTTAACAGATTTCTCTACACCCAATGAAAACAACCTTTCTTGTCGGGTTGCAGGAAATCCTTTGAGATTTCACTCGCCCGATTTCCTCAGTTGATTAAAAACTTAAGCGGTCGATTAAAGTTTATTGCTTTACTCGCCCGCGGTCGATTAAAAAAATTGCAATAAAATGTGTCCTTTCAAATATAGAAAAAGAAAATCTGATTTCTTTTACAACCTAAAAGTATGCCATTGAATGACATTGTTGAACTCTTTGATCTCGCTTTTATCGTCCCGGTCACTGTTAACATTCGTTTAATTAACGCTTCCAGAGTGGAGCCAAAATGTTTCTGTTACCCAGATTAAAGATGCTCACAGATTTTTTTAAACTCATTTGGAAAAATATTATCCTTGACCCAATATTTCCTCCCCGCTTACGAAAAGCGAAATGAACATTTGAAAGAAAGAAAAAGAATACATATACTTCTTTCAACCACGCACCGAAAAACAAATTATACAAGTATTTTTTTATAGAAAATCCTTGCGAAAATCAGATTTGTTTTTATCATCTATGAGATGGAGATTGTAGTCAAACAAAAGAAAGAAACTACGAATTTAGGTACCTCCACTCCATTGCCAAAAGAACAACAACAACCAAAAAAACAAAAAAACAAAAAAAAAACAAAAACAGCATTTCATGATTTCAAAGGGGCTTAAAACTTAATAAAAACAAATTTTTATCATCAAAATGTTTATGCTATTTTTAAGAGGAGATATCAAATTTGTTATTATTTTATAATTATTTTAAATCCTTTCTAACACGTTCGAAATTTTAATTAAAATTTCATTTTTTGTTTTCCGTCAGAGATTCACGTTATGTTTATGTAAGGCGACTATTAAGAAACTGAAGTCGGTCGAGTAAGATGATTTTGGGACGAGTAAATTTTTTCTCGCTCTCGACCGCCGGTCGAGTGATTTCTTTTTCAAGTATCAAAGGCTGTTGCAGGGTAATTTATTCTCTTACATTTTTGTGATAAAAACTGTAATATATGAATAAAGTGTCACTGCCGACATTTAAGTTTGAACACGGATCGGCAGAGAACAGACATAGTCGACCTTGCTTTGATATAATACGAGAAATCGTACTGCTGGGATCACGTGACGTTGTAAAATAATATATATATATATATATATATATATATATATATATATATATATATATATATATGGGTACATAATAAGCATTCGTGGTAGAAAAAGGTGTCCGTGCCTGCCCTGTGCATTGTCTACGGGATATTTTTGACCGAACTTAAGGGCTCAGGAATCCCATTTTAAAAAGGTCTTGTTTCGCATTCAGCCTCGTGGAGTGGCAGATAAATACCCAGAAAAAGAAAAAGATCTAACAGAATTCTTCGAAGGCCTTATTTCTAGTATATGTGACTTTACAATAGATATAATTTCCTATATTACGTCCAATAGGTGAAGCTCAGACAAGTAAGAAACGACTAAAAATAATATATATATATGGGTACGTAAATAGCATTATGAGCAGAAAAGTGTCTGACAGTATTATTTGAAGACCTTATTTCTAGTATATGTGACTTTACAAAAACAAAACATTGTCACTTGAAGTCCCTGGGCAAAGTTTGCACACAACTCGTAACACACAAATAAAAAGCAAAATCATTTGGCTGTGAAGCGTGTGACTGGTATACACTTATATGTCTGAGTGGAATATAGAGCTTCTTCACAGTATCATCTGATTGGTTCCCGTCAAATCGGATTAATCCTGAAACTTAATTAGGTAAAAGTGACTCGTTTGTTGCAAGCATACGAACGTGGCCCTTGGTCTTTGGGGAGGATCCTCGTGTGCTCTAAGTTTCACGCCACAAATGCTTCATCCTCGACCAGGAAAACGTGAAAATATAATCTAGCTGCAGCAGAAGACTACCACAGTCTTATCCCATTCGAAATACTCGAGAATAAAAGCAGTGATCGAACCTCACTTATGGGCACTAGTCAATTTGTTTTGAAGGAAGGTTTATTGCAAGCTTAAACGTTCACCTCTTTTTTTTAAGATGGTATTTGCAATATTTTTTTTATTTTTTGCATAATAATAAACATTGTGGATTATTTAATATTTATATCTTACTTTTAAGCATCTTTCATAGACAGATAGATAGATATATAGATAACTGACCGACTGTGATATATATATATATATATATATATATATATATATATATATATATATATATGACATTCAGTAACGAATTAGAGCACTCTGGATACTCGCTTATGATACATCATACGCTAAAAGTCTGCCTCCTTCTACCGAGCGCCCATAGCTCAGAGGTAGAATCGCCGACTGACGCCGATTCGGTCGGCTTTCAATCCTGGGTTAAAAGTAATCGGATGTCTGACCGTATTGATGAGCTGTAATACAGCAAAACAGATCTGTCTGCGGATGACTTCTATATATATGACTATTTACACTCTCACACTCTGATTGAGCACTCTGGAAGAATGGTAAACTTTGAAAAACAGTAGCTACTGTAGCAACTACACATCGTTCATTCAGCAATAAATTAGAACATTCTCAGCTATTGGGCGTGTATAATGATAATATACACGCTAAAAAGCCTGCCTTTTTCTACCGGGCGCCCATAGCTTAGAGGTAGAATCGCCGACTGACACTAATTCGGTCGGGTTTCAATCCTGGGTTAAAAGCAATCGGAGTCTAACCGTACTGATGAGCTGTGATACAGCGAAACAGGTCTGTCTGCGGATGACTATATATAATGAAGAACAAATAGACTCTGATAAATGGATATAAGCAGATTTTATATAGAATGTCAGACAGATATACATATATATATATATATATATATATATATAAACGGATTTCGATTTATATATTTATACATAACTACCGTTACCGAGCGCCTCTGTCTGCTAGGTCGGCCATACAATCCCTGTTTCAGACCCCTGCTCAGGCATAATTATGCATTCTTCAACATACAGAGTGCTAACTTGTAGTTTCTACTGCAACAATCGGAGAGAACGCATAACTTGTGGTGATGACCACTTTGAAAAAATCACTACGCCTAAACGCTCGGCCACGATGACTTGATACTTTGTGTTTGCCTAAACTTCGATGACTTCCAAACATTTACAATCATTCAATTTAACTCACAAGGCTTTGATCAACATATGGTATTGTCTTTAGTCAATTCCCAAAGGAGTCACGACATAGGGTTGCATCCCTTGGACGATGACATCAAAATCTCACTATTCTAATGAAACTAAACGTGGTGAAATCGTATTATGTGATATGAAATTGATCTTTTTAACCACTATATTCATAGATACTTAAATACATACATTGGGATTATTAGATTCTTGGCAGATTAACACGACTCAGTCTCCACTCACATGTTTCTTTTTTGTCATCCGTGGCCTATTGGCTGCTTGGAATTGCCTGCTCTACAACAACCCTGTGTACCAAATGCCTCCTCAGTCCCGATTATGATAAAGCAGGTTAGCATAGTTGGCTTTCATCTGGTTGTTAGAACTATCTTGCAAACGTTTCAAATAACCTGCTCTCGACAACAGCATGCATACACACAAACCACTTTTCCAAGGCTGCATATTAGTTGGCAAGTCAAAGTGAATGAATTCCTCTTCTGAGATCACGCTTGATCTGAGCATGCCCGAGATATTAATACTCAAAGATGTTGCATCCTTCTATTTTAAAGTGTTTCTACTCTGCATGTTTTGAAATTAGTTCTTCCCAATGATGTACATTCACTTGCAATGCATCCAAATTAATTTTCAGATTACTTTTAAATCTCTTTTCCGTTTTCACTTGTTTGAGAATCCTGTTATCCGCCATTCTTCAATGTGTCCCTCACATCGCATCTGTTTGAGGATTATTATTACGTATTATATATACATACACACACACACACACATACATACATACATACATACATACATACATACAAAGAGAATAAGATAGAAAAGTGATATATCGATAGACTTTCAATGAATGAATTAGATGACAATGCAAATTTTATTTTACCGGCGGCCCAACGGTAAAAATTGTATAAATTGAACGCAAGAAATTGAATGCGTTCAAAAAAAAAAAAACTTGTTTAATACAACACCCCCTGTCAAGTAAAAAAAAACAAAACAAAACAAAACAAAACAAAAACCTTTTTAAAACTGAAAACAAATTCTTTCGAATTCTCCCATTACAATAAATAAAAATATCGCTGACTTCAATCGCCTTCTTTAAACCGGACATTTTTCTTTCCGATTTATTTTCAGAATCGTCTGCTTTCTTCAAATTTGTTCTCTGTTTTTCTACTGGTTTCGGCATTTCCGTTTTAAAGTGTTTCCCTGTGTTTTCTTTTCATTGTTCTTCCTCGATAGTAATTTACAAATAATTGTTCTGGTTGATTCTCCTGTATCCGTAAATGTGCTTAGGGCCAATGTCAAATTCTTCAATTCCTTTTACGTTTTTCCTGCAGGACTCGTTATTCGATTCGTAGCTTTCACTTTTTCATTCTCTAGTTGTGTGGATTCTCGCTTTGTTTTTTCCTCTTCCTTCCCTTCATTTATTTCTCTCTCTCTCTCTCTCTCTCTCTCTCTCTCTCTCTCTCTCTCTATCTATCTATCTATCTATCTCTCTATCTATCTATATATATCTATATATATCTATATATATATATATATATATATATATATATATCTTTGTTGGTGTGTTTCTTGCTTTTGTTCTTGTTTTCTTTTTGTTCTTACTTTTTTTCTTGTCTACTTATGTTCTTTGCATATTATTTTTACGCCTTCCTTTTTAATGTAAACTTTTTAAGTTTTTTTTTTGTATTTTCTTTCCCCGTCTATATCGTATCACCTTTTGAACCATTTCGTCCAATTCTTCCTCCTTCCATCATTTCCACGTTTTCTGTCATTTAGTTTTTTTGGTCATGATTATTAGTGATAAAATAAAAATATCAACTTATTTAAATACGTATTCAGAGTCGCAGCCATATTTCGTATCCAATTTTTAGTAGAGGATTTTGGTGAAATCCATTAATTTACAAATATCTTTCCTTCTTTCTTTCGTTCTTTCTTTCTTTCTTTCTTTCTTCACTCTAAATTTTCATTATTATCGATCAATTCTCTTTGTTTATTCTTTATTTCAATGTTTCGTCTGTTGTTCGTTTTTAATTCTTCCCTCCTTCTTGTCTTCCTTTCTTCCGTTTTCATTTCTTTCTTTCTTTCTTCCTTCCTTTCTTCCTTCTTTCTTTCTGTTTTCTTTCTTTCTTTCCTTATTTCTTCCTTTCTTCCTTCGTTTTTTCCTTCCTTCTTTCTTTCTTTCTTTCTTTCTTTCTTTCTTTCTTTCTTCTAAATTTTCATTTTTATCGATCATTTCACTTTGTTTTTTCATTTCTATGTTTCGTCATTTATTCGGTTTTAATTCTTCCTTCCTTCCTGTCTTCATTTCTTCCTTTTTCATTTTTTTCTTCTTCCTTCCTTCCTTCCTTCCTTCCTTCCTTCCTTCCTTCCTTCCTTCCTTCCTTCCTCTAAATTTTCATTTTTATCGATCATTTCTCTTTGTTTATTCTTTATTTCTTGCTTCGTCTGTTATTCGTTCTTAATCCTTCTTTCCTTCCTCTTTTCATTTCTTCCTTTTTCATTTGCTTTCATTCTTTCTTTCTGTATTCCTTCATTCCAAATGTTCCTTTTATTGTCGATCTTTTGTCTTTGTTTTTCTTTCTTTCTGTTTTTCGTCAGTTTCTCTTTTTTCTTTCTTTCTTTTCGTTTTCTCTTCCTTCATAAAAGTTATTCTTTGTTTATTTTCTCCATCTTTTATTTCCCTCTTTTCCCTCGTGTCCATCTTTCATTTCTCCTACTTGTCATTTTGTTTACCTTTCTTTGCCTTCAATTTTTCTTTTTCCTTTCTTTTCCTTATTTCATATTAATTTCATCATTAATTTTCTTTTCATTTTACAATTTCTCTTTTTTAAAAACTTATTTCTATTTCTCCATTATTATTTATATTTACCGTTATTTTTCTTCTATTTCTGTATTTTTTACGATATTCTTTGCAATGGTCCAAGCGTCTGTCGCTTTCTTCTGTCCGTTTTTCCACTTTCTAATTGAGTTTTTTTCTTTCTTTCTTCTTTTCTATTTTTCTTTTCTACTCATCGCTAATCTCCACCATCCCTCTGTCTCTGGCCGTCCTCTTAAATGGCAAATAGCTTTTGTTTCTAGTAAACAATATGGCTGACATTTCTACGATTCCCCACGTAGTTGCGTGTGCAATTCACTGACCTTAACAGTTTAACAAGATGAATTTAATTCTTTTTCAAGTCACTTGATTTGTTGAAAGACATGGCTTTATACACAACGTCATTAGCCACGAGTGTTCTGCCGTGAATTACTCAGTGGCAGAGCACGAAACTGTAGATAATTTAATTTGAGGCTGTGAAATTTCTATCTCTATAAAACGGCTCATTGTCAACATTTGGGTTGGTTAAAAACATAGGTCTTAATACGAATTTTCTTATTTCAGTGACAATTATTATTATTATTATTACGAGTGTACCCTTACCGTCAAATAGGATGGCAAAATATTTGAGAGGATTATTATATATATATATTAGTCATCCACATACAAGCCCGTTTCGCTGTATCACAGCTCATCAGTGTGGCTAGACATATCCACTTGCTTCTGGCCGGGATCGAAACTCGACCGATTTGGTGTCAGTCGGAGTCTCTACTTCCTAATCCAAGGAAAATTTTAACTTCTTGTATATATATATATATATATATATATATATATATATATATATATATATATATATATATATATATATATATATATATATATATATATATATATATATATATATATATATATATATATATATATATATATATATGTTACGGAAATTAACGGAATGGTTATAAACATCCGACAAGACAATTTGAAATTATTTGTTTGTACATTATTTTTTATCGATACTCGTATTTAAGTAGACATTCTGTTTATAATCAAACAGTATATATATTTATTTCTACCAGCCTGATTATTTACAATAGATTTTTGTTACGAAAATGTGTGTCAATCGGCAGTATTTGAACCTGTGACCCCTATCAACATAAGGGAAGCCACCAATTGATCTGGAGCGTCTTAGACCTCTCAACCACGAATGACCAACAGTCATCAGAATCAAAATCAGGCCGGTAGAAATAAATATATATACTGTCTGTTTATAAACATAATATCTACTTAAATACGAGTATCGAGAAAAATAATTTTAAAACAAATAATTTCAAATATATATATATATATATATATATATATATATATATATATATATATATTAATCATATCACCCCGAACAAGGCAGTAATGCTACTGATGAGCAGGGGGCTATGTAAGAGTGAAAAGATTTGAAAAGAAAAAGCCGGAAACCACATCCTAAACAGGAAACAAGGGATGAGCCTCTTCACCTGTTCAATAGACATGGATGGAGTGTAAACCGGGCGATAGTTTAGTCTATCTACTCCAATTGAGAAAAAAAAGAGTGATTCCTATTCTTCTTTTATGTATATATATATATATATATATATATATATATTCCCTGTTAGTATATGTGTCTGTTAATGTATATTTCTTTGTGTGTCCTAAGGCAATTTGTTGTATTCTTAATTTATTTCAGTTACTGATACTTTTATCACCACAAATGATATAATGTATATATTGCAATCATCCCAGGTTTATGAAATGTCTGAAATATATTTTCATATTATATTCTGACTTCTGTAATTTAATAACAAAAAGAATGAATGTTTTAAAAATTAAAAAAACAGAAAGTGAAATAAAATAGAAATATTAAATTTTCTTAATTAAAATGAATTTTTAATATCATTTAAACCCTTACAGAAGGAATATACATTAAATATTTCATTTCAAACAGTCGTTTACTAATGTTTTTAGGCTATTTTATATGCTTTCCATAGTTATAAATTAATTTAATCTCTGATATTTTGACAAATATTTCTCATAAATGACTGAATATTGACAATAAGTTCCTTCAAAATTTCCATCCAGAAACATTTGAACATACTAAACATTTGAAACATACTAAAATTGTACTTTCTACTACAAAGTTTCTATTCTTTTGTCTCCATAAATTCACTACAAACCTATAGAAAATAAAAAAAGCAGTGTTATAAAGAAAGTTATAGTCATCCTTATACCTGGGAAATATGTTTCAAGGTCTCCCGTGAAGGGTGGAAAATACAAATACTACTGAAACCTATTTTTTTCCTTCCTCAATGATAATTTATAAATTAGGCACAAAAAATTTACAACACAACAGTGTTGCAAATTTTTTGTGCCTAATTTATAAAATAATAAAATAAGACAATTATAACAATACACAGTAATAAAAGTTGTGACTGTTGGAAGATTGCTTCTTAGTGTTGATCATGACAATTTCAGTATGTAATTTTTTACTTTCCTTATTCAGTAAAGAACTTTCACCTTTTCACTTAAAGGAAGCAATTTTCAGCCTCTCTTTAGCAAACCATAATTGTCATCAATGACTTCTTGCACTTTGGGAATCGTATTAAGTAAAACTTTTTATTTTTTTTATTTCTGGGGTTCACAATGAATAACTGAAATTATGGAAAGCAAAAACCACTGTATCAAGAAAACTGAATACATGGTCATCAGCAAAAAGAGGACCCCAAAATGACAACTACGGGCTGGGGATACTAAAATCAACTAGACGCAAAAAGTTAAATATCTAGGAAGTGTTTTAACAGAGGATGGAAAGTGCAACACTGGGATCTGAAGACATACTGGCATGGCCAAGGACACATTCCAAAAGTGAAGCTGAGTATTGAGAGACAGGAAAATTTTGTTGGAAACAAAAAAAATAATTAGTACTGGACTGTTATGTGATGCCTGTCCTTCTATATGGCAGCAAATGCTGAAAATTCTTATCAGTGATGAAGGAAAGACTTGAAGCAACCAAAATGTGGTTCTACAGAAGGATACTGGACCAAACAGGTGAACAATGACAAGGTTTCAGAGAGGATGGAAATGAAAAAGAAACTTATACTTAACATCAGGAAGAAACAGCTGAGGTTTCTGGGATATACAGTGAGGAAGGGGCTTCGGAGAATCTGATACTCACAGGATGGATAGAGGGAAAGAGAGACAGGGGAAAGTAAAATGTGACATACTTGATGAGCTTAAGCACGTGAATGGCAGAGCAGAGTTTGGGAGAAATAACAAGAAATAAGGTATTAAGAGCTAAAAGGGATGAGAGATGTGGGGAATATGATCGCCTACATCCCAAAGGAACAAGGTACATAGGAGATAGACATATAGTAGTATATAATAAAACTTGTTTTGTGATATATTTTTGTTATATTGTGTTGAGTAAGTTGTTTAACTTAATCAGTACTTTATATATATATATGTATACAAATAAATACACAATAGTTGTTATTATAATAGAGAAGATATATATCTTTTCTTCACTACTCGATGACATGATTATTGAAAAAATATACTAATAATGCACTGTTAAACAGCAAACACGAGACTAGAGATTTCATAATTGTTAATAAAGTTTACTAGTAGAAAAGATAATGAACTAAGCTGACACTGCCACGCTATTGTCTCTGTAATTAACTGAGCCTACGCTCCCTCGCTATTGTCTCTCTCACCATGAGCGTGACAGGAGGGATATACATATATATATATATATATATTACATATAAAAAAATCAAATTTTCCTAGATCGTATGACCATTTCAGCGAGAGGAACTAGCTTAATCCACGATCTTCAAGAATCTCTACTGGCAGCAAACGGCCTGCATACGGACAGGTAACGACCTCAGTAGATACACAAAGATAGAAAAAGGCGTAAGACAAGGATGTGTCTTTTCACCGGATTTGTTCAACCTATACAACGAGAATATTTTGAGGACCCTAGATGACACACCAGGATTTATTATTGGAGGCCACAACCTGAACAACATAAGATACGCGGACGATACAGTACTGATTGCGGACACGGAAAGGAAACTGCAAGATCTCATACAGAAAGTAGCAGTGGAGAGTGACAAGAAAGGACTACAAATAAACTTTAAGAAAACTGAGTGCATGGTCATCAGCAAAAGATACAACCCAAAATGCCAAATACAGGTGGGGGATAACAGAATCAAACAAGTCCAAGAATTTAAGTACCTAGGAAGTGTTCTAACAGGAGATGGAAAGTGCGACACGGAGATCCGAAGGCGAATTGGCATGGCAAAGGACGTGTTCCAGAAGATGAGCAAAATACTAACACACAGGAAGATCTCAATAGAAACGAAGAAAAGAGTGCTAGACTGCTACGTGATGTCAGTTCTTCAATACGGCTGTGAATGCTGGACAATATCATCGAAAATGAGGACAAAACTGGAAGCGGCCGAAATGTGGTTCTATAGAAGGATGCTACGGATATCGTGGACTGAGCATACAAGCAACGACGAAGTGTTAGAAAGAATGGCAACAAAAAGGAAATTGATGCTGAGCATCAGGAAGAGACAACTGAAGTTCCTGGGACACGCAATGAGGAAGGAGAGCCTGGAGAACCTGATACTGACTGGACAGATAGAAGGAAGGAGAGACAGAGGAAGGCAGCGGATAACATATCTGCAGAGTCTGATCAGGTGGATGACGGAACGGGGGGTGCCAGGAGCAACAGGAGCAAACATACTAAGAGCCACAAGGGATAGAGAGACGTGGAGATCCATGATCGCCTACGTCCTGAAGGGACAGGGCACATAGAAGAAGAAGAATCATGGCAAAATACAATTATTTGTTTATGTATGGGTAAAGACCACGGAATAAGTGTAGCGAAAAGAAACGGAAAAGAAAGAAGGAAAGGAAAAGACAAAAAGAAAAAAAAGGAAAGAGGGAAAGAGGCAGAAAAAGTTCGTCGGATTGAGAGATGAAAGGGAACGCTGGCAAATGAAGGTTGTGGAAGTCGAGATCGATATTTGAAAAAAATATAAAATGTATATAAAAAAGAGAGGTATTGCGCTTGGCCCGATGAAGCGAGTTTCATAATTTAAATTTGCCATACGATCTTGGAAATTTTTTAAAATATGTAATACATATATTGGCTCTGTCAATGAATAATTTGGAATACAATGAGGTCTCTGGTTGGATCAGTTTAAATATTCAATTTCTAATAATTAATATTAATAGGATTTCTTTTAAGATTTTACCATCAAGCCGTTTCCTTTTAGATTTAAATCTATCTATCTATCTATCTATCTATCTATCTATCTATCTATCTATCTATCTATCTATCTATCTATCCAAGTCTGTTCTTTATCTATCTATCTATCTATCTATCTATCTATCTATCTATCTATCTATCTATCTATCTATGTCTGTTCTCTATCTATCTATCTATCTATCTATCTATCTATCTATCTATCTATCTATCTATCTATCTATCTAGTCTGTTCTCTATCTATCTATCTATCTATCTATCTATCTATCTATCTATCTATCTATCTATCTAAGTCTGTTCTCTATCTATCTATCTATCTATCTATCTATCTATCTATCTATCTATCTATCTATCTATCTATCTAAGTTTGTTCTTTATCTATCTATCTATCTATCTATCTATCTATCTATCTATCTATCACATCAGTCTCTATTAAAATAGGGAGAATAGGGCTACTAATGGATCTGCACGTGGTACAATGGTTACCAGCTCGGAACGTGAAATCAGGGATCCTACTTCAAATTTTAATTATGTTTCTTACATTGACTTTCAGACAAAAACTCTCAAGTTGAGTACAAGTATGAATCTATTTTCTCCCACCAGCTTTGGGTTAAATAGTAGTGAACATCGGTCTCTTCGTCTTTGGTTGAGAACCAGCAGAGAGGAAGCATAACTCTGAATTCAAGACAGTTTGCGACTCACAACGTTTCGACTGCTGTACCCTTTGACTTTCATCAGGTGTTTGTCAATTCGGTTGACCTTCGGGGAATTTTAAACTGAACCCGTTATTTTACCTACTGGGTAGAATGTCCTCGTCCCGCGTGTTATACTCCTAGTACGAGTTATAAATGGAATTACGAGGATATTTGAATCTTATGCTGATATATAACAAGTAGGAAAATACGCTGATAAGATTGATATATATGTCTAGTTCTTATATAGTACTGCTCAGTTATTGCTTGTTTTGATTTCAATGAAATATATGTTGAAATCACTGTACCACAAAGGCTTACTGGGTGTAGGAGAATTAGGAAGAGAAACATTAAAAATGAGTAGGAAGAAGAAAGAGTAAACACAAAGCGTTTAAATTTTAGCATATTAATGTTGGCCGGAAGATCTTTCAAGCGAGAAGTGCGAAAAAAAGAAACTGTTAGCATAGAACTTACGGCTACATCTAACCAGCCTAACAGTAAAGTCTAGTACTACGCTTAAGTTCTTAAAGTCTAGCTACCAAAGTGAAGAGCTCTTTCGAACAATAACCATAAAAGTATTTTTTAATTATATCCCCCCGAGCAAGGCGGTAGAGCCACTGATGTGCAGGGGGCTACATAAGAGTAAAAAATTAGTACCTATCACATTACTAATTCTCCTTTGGAGCCTGTCAAGAACACCGACATGAACAGCGGGGGCGGCTGACCAAATATGGCAGCAGTACTCCATGCACGGACGAATTATTGATTGATTTGTATATATGCAGGATGGATTCATCCTGGCCCGACACAATGACACAACCTTCCTAGCAGTGGATTTAGCTATTGACGCGATTTAGTGATTCCACTTGAGATCAGAAGAGAGGGTAAGGCCGAGGAGGCGCACTGTATTCCTATCGGGGAGACTCACTTGGTCCATGCTTATGGGGAGCAGGAGAGGTTGCCTGTGATAAGTGACAAACAGCAGCTTGGTCTTAGACGCATTGAAATTTACAAGCTACCTCTTACCGCAATTCACCACAGAATGTAGATCACTTTCAAGATAAGCAGCGAGAACGTAGGGGCAACCATACACGGTGGATCAGGACTAATAATATTGATAAACCTTGTTTGAAATGTAATTAAGAAGGTCAAGGTAAATGGTAAAGGGACTGAACCATTAGTGGCAGCAATATTCTGAGCATGGACAAATGGTAGGCAGAGATTTTTATTATCAATATTTGCTTTTGTCTTTAGGAAAACGCAATTTAATTTTCTTATCAAAATTTTCACTCATTCAGTTTATAATTTTTGTATGTTTAATCTGGATATCTATAATCACTATATTAAACTATAATCACTGTATAATATTATAATAATACAATATATAATCACTATATAATATTATAATAATATAATATATAATCACTATATAATATTATAATAATCACTATATAATCACTATACAATCACTATATAATATTATAATAATATAATATATAATCACTATATAATATTATAATAATATAATATATAATAACTATATAATATTATAATAATCACTATATAATCACGATACAATCACTATATAATATTATAATAATATAATATATAATCACTATATAATATTATAATAATCACTATATAATCACTATATAATATTATAATAATCACTATATACTCACTATACAATCACTATATAATATTATAATAATATAATATATAATCGCTATATAATATTATAATAATCACTATATACTCACTATACAATCACTATATAATAATATAATATATAATCGCTATATAATATTATAATAATCACTATATACTCACTATACAATCACTATATAATATTATAATAATATAATATATAATCACTATATAATATTATAATAATATAATATATAATCACTATATAATATTATAATAATCACTATATAATCACTATATAATATTATAATAATCACTATATACTCACTATACAATCACTATATAATATTATAATAATATAATATATAATCACTATATAATCGCTATATTAAACTATAATCTGGATATCTATAATTATATTATTTGCATATATTTCCCGTGTTTTAACATTATTTACATTCAGATTATTTTCTTCATCTTTGTTGTTACCATCATCTGATCGGCTTCTGTCTGAATTTATGGGATGAGGAGCTATCATTATTTACATTCAGATTATTTTCCTCATCTTTGTTGTTACCATCATCTGATCGGCTTCTGTCTGAATTTAGGGATGAGGAGCTATCATTATTTACATTCAGATTATTTTCCTCATCTTTGTTGTTACCATCATCTGATCGCCTTCTGTCTGAATTTATGGGATGAGGAGCTATCATTATTTACATTCAGATTATTTTCTTCATCTTTGTTGTTACCATCATCTGATCGGCTTCTGTCTGAATTTATGGGATGAGGAGCTATCATTATTTACATTCAGATTATTTTCCTCATCTTTGTTGTTACCATCATCTGATCGGCTTCTGCCTGAATTTAGGGATGAGGAGCTATCATTATTTACATTCAGATTATTTTCCTCATCTTTGTTGTCATTATCATCTGATCGCCTTCTGTCTGAATTTATGGGATGAGGAGCTATCATTATTTACATTCAGATTATTTTCTTCATCTTTGTTGTTATTATCATCTGATCGCCTTCTGTCTGAAATTAGAGATGAGGAGCTATCATTATTTACATTCAGATTATTTTCCTCATCTTTGTTGTTATTATCATCTGATCGCCTTCTGTCTGAATTAATGGGATGAGGAGCTATCATTATTTACATTCAGATTATTTTCCTCATCTTTGTTGTTATTATCATCTGATCGCCTTCTGTCTAAATTTATGGGATGAGGAGCTATCATTATTTACATTCAGATTATCTTCCTCATTTTTGTTGTTATTATGATCTGATCGCCTTCTGTCTGAATTTAGGGATGAGGAGCTATCATTATTTACATTCAGATTATTTTCCTCATCTTTGTTGTTATCATCATCTGATCACCTTCTGTCTGAATTTATGGGATGAGGAGCTATCATTATTTACATTCAGATTATTTTCCTCATCTTTGTTGTTATCATCATCTGATCGCCTTCTGTCTGAATTTCTGGGTATGAGGAGCTATCATTATTTACATTCAGATTATTTTCCTCATCTTTGTTGTTGTTATCATCTGATCGCCTTCTGTCTGAATTTATGGGATGAGGAGCTATCATTATTTACATTCAGATTATTTTCCTCATCTTTGTTGTTGGTATCATCTGATCGCCTTCTGTCTGAATTTATGGGATGAGGAGCTATCATTATTTACATTCAGATTATTTTCCTCATCTTTGTTGTTATTATCATCTGATCGCCTTCTGTCTGAATTTATGGGATGAGGAGCTATCATTATTTACATTCAGATTATTTTCCTCATCTTTGTTGTTATTATCATCTGATCGCCTTCTGTCTGAATTTATGGGATGAGGAGCTATCATTATTTACATTCAGATTATTTTCCTCATCTTTGTTGTCATTATCATCTGATCGCCTTCTGTCTGAATTTATGGGATGAGGAGCTATCATTATTTACATTCAGATTATTTTCCTCATCTTTGTTGTTACCATCATCTGATCGGCTTCTGTCTGAATTTATGGGATGAGGAGCTATCATTATTTACATTCAGATTATTTTCCTCATCTTTGTTGTTATTATCATCTGATCGCCTTCTGTCTGAATTTAGGGATGAGGAGCTATCATTATTTACATTCAGATTATTTTCTTCATCTTTGTTGTTACCATCATCTGATCGGCTTCTGTCTGAATTTATGGGATGAGGAGCTATCATTATTTACATTCAGATTATTTTCCTCATCTTTGTTGTTACCATCATCTGATCGCCTTCTGTCTGAATTTAGGGATGAGGAGCTATCATTATTTACATTCAGATTATTTTCTTCATCTTTGTTGTTACCATCATCTGATCGGCTTCTGTCTGAATTTATGGGATGAGGAGCTATCATTATTTACATTCAGATTATTTTCTTCATCTTTGTTGTTACCATCATCTGATCGGCTTCTGTCTGAATTTATGGGATGAGGAGCTATCATTATTTACATTCAGATTATTTTCCTCATCTTTGTTGTTATTATCACCTGATCGCCTTCTGTCTGAATTTATGGGATGAGGAGCTATCATTATTTACATTCAGATTATTTTCCTCATCTTTGTTGTTATTATCATCTGATCGCCTTCTGTCTGAATTTATGGGATGAGGAGCTATCATTATTTACATTCAGATTATTTTCCTCATCTTTGTTGTTATTATCATCTGATCGCCTTCTGTCTAAATTTATGGGATGAGGAGCTATCATTATTTACATTCAGATTATCTTCCTCATTTTTGTTGTTATTATCATCTGATCGCCTTCTGTCTGAATTTATGGGATGAGGAGATATCATTATTTACATTCAGATTATTTCCCTCATCTTTGTTGTTATTATGATCTGATCGCCTTCTGTCTGAATTTAGGGATGAGGAGCTATCATTATTTACATTCAGATTATTTTCCTCATCTTTGTTATTATCATCTGATCGCCTTCTGTCTGAATTTCTGGTATGAGGAGCTATCATTATTTACATTCAGATTATTTTCCTCATCTTTGTTGTTATCATCATCTGATCACCTTCTGTCTGAATTTATGGGATGAGGAGCTATCATTATTTACATTCAGATTATTTTCCTCATCTTTGTTGTTATCATCATCTGATCGCCTTCTGTCTGAATTTCTGGTATGAGGAGCTATCATTATTTACATTCAGATTATTTTCCTCATCTTTGTTGTTATCATCATCTGATCGGCTTCTGTCTGAATTTCTGGGATGAGGAGCTATCATTATTTACATTCAGATTATTTTCCTCATCTTTGTTGTTGTTATCATCTGATCGCCTTCTGTCTGAATTTATGGGATGAGGAGCTATCATTATTTACATTCAGATTATTTTCCTCATCTTTGTTGTTGGTATCATCTGATCGCCTTCTGTCTGAATTTATGGGATGAGGAGCTATCATTATTTACATTCAGATTATTTTCCTCATCTTTGTTGTTATTATCATCTGATCGCCTTCTGTCTGAATTTATGGGATGAGGAGCTATCATTATTTACATTCAGATTATTTTCCTCATCTTTGTTGTTATTATCATCTGATCGCCTTCTGTCTGAATTTATGGGATGAGGAGCTATCATTATTTACATTCAGATTATTTTCCTCATCTTTGTTGTCATTATCATCTGATCGCCTTCTGTCTGAATTTATGGGATGAGGAGCTATCATTATTTACATTCAGATTATTTTCCTCATCTTTGTTGTTACCATCATCTGATCGGCTTCTGTCTGAATTTATGGGATGAGGAGCTATCATTATTTACATTCAGATTATTTTCCTCATCTTTGTTGTTATTATCATCTGATCGCCTTCTGTCTGAATTTAGGGATGAGGAGCTATCATTATTTACATTCAGATTATTTTCTTCATCTTTGTTGTTACCATCATCTGATCGGCTTCTGTCTGAATTTATGGGATGAGGAGCTATCATTATTTACATTCAGATTATTTTCCTCATCTTTGTTGTTACCATCATCTGATCGCCTTCTGTCTGAATTTAGGGATGAGGAGCTATCATTATTTACATTCAGATTATTTTCTTCATCTTTGTTGTTACCATCATCTGATCGGCTTCTGTCTGAATTTATGGGATGAGGAGCTATCATTATTTACATTCAGATTATTTTCTTCATCTTTGTTGTTACCATCATCTGATCGGCTTCTGTCTGAATTTATGGGATGAGGAGCTATCATTATTTACATTCAGATTATTTTCCTCATCTTTGTTGTTATTATCACCTGATCGCCTTCTGTCTGAATTTAGGGATGAGGAGCTATCATTATTTACATTCAGATTATTTTCCTCATCTTTGTTGTTATTATCATCTGATCGCCTTCTGTCTGAATTTATGGGATGAGGAGCTATCATTATTTACATTCAGATTATTTTCCTCATCTTTGTTGTTATTATCATCTGATCGCCTTCTGTCTGAATTTCTGGTATGAGGAGCTATCATTATTTACATTCAGATTATTTTCCTCATCTTTGTTGTTACCATCATCTGATCGGCTTCTGTCTGAATTTAGGGATGAGGAGCTATCATTATTTACATTCAGATTATTTTCCTCATCTTTGTTGTTATTATCATCTGATCGCCTTCTGTCTGAATTTATGGGATGAGGAGCTATCATTATTTACATTCAGATTATTTTCCTCATCTTTGTTGTTATTATCATCTGATCGCCTTCTGTCTGAATTTCTGGTATGAGGAGCTATCATTATTTACATTCAGATTATCTTCCTCATTTTTGTTGTTATTATCATCTGATCGCCTTCTGTCTGAATTTATGGGATGAGGAGCTATCATTATTTACATTCAGATTATTTTCCTCATCTTTGTTGTTATTATGATCTGATCGCCTTCTGTCTGAATTTAGGGATGAGGAGCTATCATTATTTACATTCAGATTATTTTCCTCATCTTTGTTATTATCATCTGATCGCCTTCTGTCTGAATTTCTGGTATGAGGAGCTATCATTATTTACATTCAGATTATTTTCCTCATCTTTGTTGTTATCATCATCTGATCACCTTCTGTCTGAATTTATGGGATGAGGAGCTATCATTATTTACATTCAGATCATTTTCCTCATCTTTGTTGTTATCATCATCTGATCGCCTTCTGTCTGAATTTCTGGTATGAGGAGCTATCATTATTTACATTCAGATTATTTTCCTCATCTTTGTTGTTATCATCATCTGATCGGCTTCTGTCTGAATTTCTGGGATGAGGAGCTATCATTATTTACATTCAGATTATTTTCCTCATCTTTGTTGTTGTTATCATCTGATCGCCTTCTGTCTGAATTTATGGGATGAGGAGCTATCAATATTTACATTCAGATTATTTTCCTCATCTTTGTTGTTGGTATCATCTGATCGCCTTCTGTCTGAATTTATGGGATGAGGAGCTATCATTATTTACATTCAGATTATTTTCCTCATCTTTGTTGTTATTATCATCTGATCGCCTTCTGTCTGAATTTCTGGGATGAGGAGCTATCATTATTTACATTCAGATTATTTTCCTCATCTTTGTTGTTATTATCATCTGATCGCCTTCTGTCTGAATTTATGGGATGAGGAGCTATCATTATTTACATTCAGATTATTTTCCTCATCTTTGTTGTCATTATCATCTGATCGCCTTCTGTCTGAATTTATGGGATGAGGCGCTATCATTATTTACATTCAGATTATTTTCTTCATCTTTGTTGTTATTATCATCTGATCGCCTTCTGTCTGAATTTAGGGATGAGGAGCTATCATTATTTACATTCAGATTATTTTCCTCATCTTTGTTGTTATTATCATCTGATCGCCTTCTGTCTGAATTTAGGGATGAGGAGCTATCATTATTTACATTCAGATTATTTTCTTCATCTTTGTTGTTACCATCATCTGATCGGCTTCTGTCTGAATTTATGGGATGAGGAGCTATCATTATTTACATTCAGATTATTTTCCTCATCTTTGTTGTTATTATCATCTGATCGCCTTCTGTCTGTATTTAGGGATGAGGAGCTATCATTATTTACATTCAGATTATTTTCTTCATCTTTGTTGTTACCATCATCTGATCGGCTTCTGTCTGAATTTATGGGATGAGGAGCTATCATTATTTACATTCAGATTATTTTCCTCATCTTTGTTGTTACCATCATCTGATCGCCTTCTGTCTGAATTTAGGGATGAGGAGCTATCATTATTTACATTCAGATTATTTTCTTCATCTTTGTTGTTACCATCATCTGATCGGCTTCTGTCTGAATTTATGGGATGAGGAGCTATCATTATTTACATTCAGATTATTTTCTTCATCTTTGTTGTTACCATCATCTGATCGGCTTCTGTCTGAATTTATGGGATGAGGAGCTATCATTATTTACATTCAGATTATTTTCCTCATCTTTGTTGTTACCATCATCTGATCGGCTTCTGTCTGAATTTATGGGATGAGGAGCTATCATTATTTACATTCAGATTATTTTCTTCATCTTTGTTGTTACCATCATCTGATCGGCTTCTGTCTGAATTTATGGGATGAGGAGCTATCATTATTTACATTCAGATTATTTTCCTCATCTTTGTTGTTACCATCATCTGATCGGCTTCTGTCTGAATTTAGGGATGAGGAGCTATCATTATTTACATTCAGATTATTTTCCTGATCTTTGTTGTTATTATCATCTGATCGCCTTCTGTCTGAATTTATGGGATGAGGAGCTATCATTATTTACATTCAGATTATTTTCCTGATCTTTGTTATTATTATCATCTGATCGCCTTCTGTCTGAATTTCTGGTATGAGGAGCTATCATTATTTACATTCAGATTATTTTCCTCATCTTTGTTGTTACCATCATCTGATCGGCTTCTGTCTGAATTTAGGGATGAGGAGCTATCATTATTTACATTCAGATTATTTTCTTCATCTTTGTTGTTACCATCATCTGATCGGCTTCTGTCTGAATTTATGGGATGAGGAGCTATCATTATTTACATTCAGATTATTTTCCTCATCTTTGTTGTTATTATCACCTGATCGCCTTCTGTCTGAATTTAGGGATGAGGAGCTATCATTATTTACATTCAGATTATTTTCCTCATCTTTGTTGTTATTATCATCTGATCGCCTTCTGTCTGAATTTATGGGATGAGGAGCTATCATTATTTACATTCAGATTATTTTCCTCATCTTTGTTGTTATTATCATCTGATCGCCTTCTGTCTGAATTTCTGGTATGAGGAGCTATCATTATTTACATTCAGATTATTTTCCTCATCTTTTTTGTTATTATCATCTGATCGGCTTCTGTCTGAATTTCTGGGATGAGGAGCTATCATTATTTACATTCAGATTATTTTCCTCATCTTTGTTGTTATTATCATCTGATCGGCTTCTGTCTGAATTTCTGGGATGAAAAGCGGTCATTATTGACATGATTTACATTCAGACTAATATCCTTCTTTTTGTCGTTATTATCACCTGATTCTTTTCTAGCTAAGACAATGCTTAAGAAGTATTAAACGGACACTATCTAAAAATTTGAAAAATGTTTTTAATTAAAATATAGGTTTTCTTAAATGATAAATAATCATTAATATTTTTTATTATCGAAATCACCCAATGCAACGTAGTAAAGCCTTTAAAACACAAGGGTATAGAAGAATTAGGAACAGAAACTTTAACAGTGAGCAGTAAGGGGAAGTGTAAACAGGACGACAGTAGATAGCAATTGACATTGCATTTAAATTTTTGCAGATTAATATTGGCTAGAATGCATTGAGCAGGAAGAGAGTTCTACTAGCGGGAAGTGCGAGGGAAGAAACTCTTAGCATAGAACTTACGGTTACATCCAGCTAACTTGTCGTCAGCTTAGTACTGTGCTTAAATTTATAAATATAGTGAAGGGCTCATCCGAAATGTTGCCATGGAAATAATTATAGGAAAAGCAAACGGCGGTAACTTTATGGCCGTGGAGAAGTGACTGAAGCTCATAAGCCAGGTCAGGATAAATAATATGGCAGATTTATCTTTTGATTTTTTTCAAGGATTTCTAGATTACACTGGGATGCTTGGTTTTGCGACACTTTTTATATGATTTAATATCAAAACGTAGATGTACAGGACCGGCCATAATTTGCTTCCTAAATACTTAAATATTTGAGTTTATATACATTACCTTGGTTCGGGATAATATTGATCATTTATATTGAATCTATTAACATTTATTTGGTCTAAGGATCGGTAAATATTTACCGTTTATATCTGAATCTATAAGCCCTTACTTGTTTTGGTAGTAGGTACATACTAATAGTTTATATTTGAACTAGCAGTATAGCCCGGCGTTGCTCGGGTGTAATGAAAGCTTTAAAACCAATCAATGGTCTGGAGCCCAGACTCAGCCTAAAGAATATTTGTGTGAAGTTTGGTGAGAATCGGATAAAAAATGTGGATTTGTATAAAGGACATACAGACAGATAAACACACACACACACACACACACACACACACATCTTGCCTTTTATATATATATATATATATATATATATATATATATATATATATATATATATTATCGATTTTCTGCACTATTGTAAGAACTGCAACCTTGAAATTTCTGAATATCGTTTCTTATGTCTTTGTCTATGAGTGTATCAAATTTGATTAAAATCAAACCACTCCTTCTATAACCCTATTTTTTCGATTTTCGATTTTCGATATTTATCCGGGGTACCTCGACACAAAACCTAGCTAAGAACACTCGTAGACGCTTATCGTACAACTGTGTAAATTTTCAAGAAAATCGGTTCAGCCATTTCGGAGTCTATAGGTAACGGACACACACGAACAGACACATACCCATACACACAGACAAAGTTCCATTTATAAATAAGTTTAGATTTAGATATGTAGTCATTTAGTTGATTCAAGAATAAATAGATATTGGTCGCTTGAATTTAGATTTATAAGCCTTAATTAGCTTCAGTAAGAGATAAATTTTGGTCTTTTATATTTACGCTGATAATCATTAATTTGTTTCGGGGATAGGTCAATATTAGTCGTTTACATTTGAGTCTATTTACTTAGTTCGGAAACAGGTAAGTAATGACCATTTATATTTGAGACTGTAAGCGTTTACTAATGTGAACTTCTTCGGACAATCAGCTTAATGAGTCATATTACTAAATTTATAATTACGATTCGAATGATTGGAGTTTGGAACAGAATTGACCTAGAAATAAGACAAGATGATGCGTCTTAGCTCAAGACATTAACACAAAATGTGCTGTTTTTATCGTCTGGATGCTATCAGAGAGAGAGAGAGAGTTATAGAAATACAATCAGACTTACATCTACGAGCTCGAATGAAAAGTTCATAGTCTGATGTTATGGTGCCTTCCTACGATGAATGGACTCTTCCTCTTGTTATATGGGATTATCTGCTTGACTTCCGGGGAGTAGTGAACGAGAGCAGTTAAAGAGGGCAGTTAACAAAGGCAGTTGGCAGCAGTTAAAGAGTAGCTAGTACAGCAGTAGACGACAACTATTAGTCTGGCAATAAGCAGCGTAATAATATCTTCAGAATTACTTATTTCTAGTTACTTATTATTAACACATCCTTTGAATATCTTGTTTCTTGTTATACTAATATACTATTTTGAACCTGCTTCTATGTTCCGTGTTTTACTTCAGGCCAAACCGGTTACTACAACTTTGCGGCGAACTTTCGCCACAACTCCACAGCAAATTGGCGACGAATATCGACAACCTTTAACCAAGATTTAAGTAAAGTCGACATGCTATTCTGTGGACTAAAAGGCATGCAAATTTATCAGAAAACAACAGCTGGCTAGACGACAAAAAAACTATACAGTTAATGTCTTACCTTAATATAAGAACTTCTAATTTTTTGTCTCTTGAAATTTTATTGTTATTTTTGTTTAATTCTACTAAAGGTTTTCTTAGTTTCTTTATCCCTGAGTGACCGTTTATGTCTTTATGGCTTCGTCGACTTGCTCTTTTAAAAAAGGTGAACGGAAATTATGTAATTCTGATGACTAATTTTAAAGCCTCTAAAACGAAACTGACCTCCTTTAATCGTATAAGAGAACCTTTTTTGCCATCTATCTGCATGGCTGATGCCAAACTTCAAGAGAGAATGGCCGACGCTAAACTCCAGGGGAGGGAGTAACTAACCACAATTAGAAACTTACCTACTTCTCTTCAGAATGAATGACGCTAGAATGGATGGCAAGACACTAGGATTCCTTGGCACCTATTGTCCTAACCAATCTGATGTGCAGCGTCTACATTAAATCTAGGAAGGTTTGGTAACAAATTTCAGTCCAGAAAGCTTTTCTCGTTAGAATCCATCTTGCACATTTATAAATTCGTTCCTGCATTGAATACTGTTATCTGGTAGCTAATAGTCATATCAAATTTTACTTTTTTAATATTCAAAGCAGGATCTACAATGTATCAGATTCTGACTTGGTAGCCCCACCTTCAATCACTTTCTCACCGACGTGCTGTGGCTTCACTGTTTTTTCTACAAATATATTTATGACAACTTACGAGTTTTTTTTCTCGAGTGCTGTGACCATATGAATTTACGCGTGCTACGAGATGAGCATCAAGGTCCCACATATTTACCGTAAAAAAGTTAAATGTAACCGCCACTTCTACTCTAACAGTTCTTTTTTACGCACTCACCGTCTGTCGAACTCCCTTCCGTCTACTTGCTACACTGATATTCACCATCTCCAAAGGCTTAAATGTAACGTCAGTTAGCATCTTCTATCTCCTTGAATCCCTTCCATCTTTTATCCTTTCTTCGATACTTCATTTATCTTGTTTTTTTTTTCTATCACTTCAACCCTCTACGCACAAAGGCGGTCCTGCCTTGCACAGGGTAAAAAAAAAAAAAAAAACTCAGTGCGTCTTTTCGGTTTAACGTTTACGACTGGCATATTTGAATTAAATTAATCGCTGGGTCTGCTGTATTGTGCAAGAAAATATTTCTCTGATAGAATCTATTTTACATATTTATAAGTTTATTATTTCTGCTAACTTCGAATATTCTTGCCACATCTTTTCTGGTGTTCCTGATATATACAGTGAGGTTCTTGATAAAATCCAAAGAATCTGCAGTGTTATTTATGCTGAACTGGTATTTTGGCTTCAGTTACTTTCCAAGTGCCATAATGGAGCTTCCCTGTGTTTTTTTTATAAATATTTTCATGATAATTATTCAGACGAACTCCCTACTTTCCTTGCTGGTACGTAGACTTTATGAATTTAAGCCCAGTACTATTGGATATCGGCTCGGAACGAGAAACCGGGGAGCCGAGTTCGAATTCCAGTTGAATCCATTATATTCACTTACGGGCAAATACCCTTGGGAAAGGTATTAATCCGTCTCTTCCTTCCAGTTATGGGTTAAATAATAGAACAGATTGGGTTCTGTCTGCGGTAGACTGGTTGCCTTGGTCGGCAACCAGTCTACCGCAGAAAGCAATGGAAACCTACTGCGGGATAATCTTCTGCCCAGTCAGTTATGTCTCTTTCGAGACATGATCGCCCAAGCGTGTATCGCGTATGGCACTTAACTAACTGACTGAATATAATAGATGGAAACATAATAAAAACTTCTACTGAGCATAAAATGAGAGATCGGTTTTCTATTGTTATGAATTAATAAACTGATCCCCCATTAAGTATACTTAATATAATAATGTAATATAATCTATCTTTTCTCCTTCCATCTATGAGTTAAATGACAGGACATATTGGGTTCTGTAGCCTTGATCGGCAACCAGTCTACCGCAGAAAGCAATGTCAACCTACTGCGAGATAATCTTCTGCCCAGTCAGTTATGTCTCTTTCGAGACATGATCGCCCAAGCGTGTATCACGTATGGCACTTAACTGACTGACTAGATTGGCAGCAAGTTCTCATAATTTTACAGTTGAAATGACAGACAATTTCTTCAATTTCACTTTGCTTGTGGGGCTCTCTGGCAGATTTTTTTTTCCAGTCAGGTTTGATCTTCAAAAATTTAAATACAATATCAATTGTCATCTTGTTGTAAATCCAGTTCTTTTATTGTTTTCTCTCCTGAATAGTGATTTTCCCGTTGTTTCTCATATTCTCTCACACTCAGTAACACCTTGCTTTTTAGTAACTTTATTGCCTTGCTTGGTGTGAAATGACTAAAAGAAATTCTTTGGTTTTGAAGAAATGCTAGAATTTGAAATTGGTAATTTTTTAAAAATTTATTTTTTATGTGTGGGCTTTGTAATAATTTTGACTAATTCTATTTTTCTCTTCTGGTAAAATTGTCCTGGGAACCTGTGAATTGTTAGAGAGCATTGTTCCAACTTTTAGAATTGCTGGATTCGTTCCTAAACCTTCTTGAAGTGAATGTTTTTAAAGTTAAATAATACCTTGTAAAAAAAAAAAATCAACAATTTTAAAAATTGCAATATTTGTGATAAATTCATCTGAAAATGGTTTGAGCTAGCAAGTTACAAGATCTTTGGCAGAAGATCAAATCTGAATAGTTAATTCATTGTTTATTTTTCTTCAATTTCTATGCACAGTATCTGTAATTGTTTTTATGTAGACTAGTAGTATAATATATAAGAAGTGAGGTTTATTTTGTCATGCTTGGCAGATTTCTTATTGAGACTGGAGTAAATGGTGGTATCATCTGCATAGATTCCTAAATATTTTCATTGTAATTTTTCTGATGAACTTTCCTTTATGGTACATAGACTTTATGAATTTAAGCCCACGAGATACTAGATTGGCAACTAGGTCCCACCATTTTACAGTGAAACCGATGAAATGTAACCGCAATTTCTACTCCAACAGCTTCCTTTCTCGCACTTCCCGCCTGTGGAATTCCCTTCCGTATGCTTGCTTCCCCGACTGCTATAACCTCCAGGAGTTTAAATGTAAGGTCAATAGACACCTCCTAACACACTAACCCTCCTATTCTCTCCAACTTTCCCCCTATGTACATCCTAACACGTCTATCGCCCTGTGTAACCCCCTGCATTATAGTGGCAGTGGAATGCCTTGCTTGGGGTGACATGATTAAAAAAAGTTCTAGATTGGCAGCAAGTTCTCATCATTTTACAGTTGAAATGGCAAACAATTTCTTTAATTTCACTTTGCTTGTGGGGCTCTCGGGCAGATTTTTTGCTTTCCAGTCACGTTTGATCTTCAAAACTTAAAACTTAAAATATCAATTGTTATCTTCGCTTAAATCCTGTTCTTTTATTGTTCTCTCTCCTGAAGAGTCACTTTTTTGTTTTTCATATTCTCTCACAATTAGTAAACCCTTGTTTCTTAGTAGCGTTTTGCTTTCCTAGGGTTAAAATGATTTTAAAAACATTTTAGTGCATCTTCTCGGTCTACTGTTTGCAGCTGGCATGTTTATATTAAATCAGTCGCAGGGTCTGCTGCTAAGAAAGTTAATTTTCTATGTTGACTGTGTAGACAAGAGGTTTCGAACCGTAAAAATAAAGTCTGCCCAACAGTTGGTGCAACGCCGTCGAACTTATCATTCTTTATCTACTATCGTTCAATATCTTTTTGGATGTGATAATGTCAGAAACGTGTGGAGTACCCCATGTTGGTCTTATCAGATATGCAATAATCAATCCATAGTGAAGGAAACCGAACTCGTTCATTAAAAATGATTCTCCACAAAGACGACAACAGCGGTCTGTGAATATAGTCAGCGAGAATGAAATCTTAAAGCTATAAGATATATTTCCTTAAGAGAAAAAGTTTGCGAGGATTGAACTTCTATTACATTCACTAATGTTCGAAGGGTTTTGAATATTCGAATAATTAACTCTGAATTAGCCACGGTGTATTTATCAGCGATAAACAATATAACGGGCAACGTAGTAAATTGGTTTTATGTAGGTATCTATATTTCCGGCAAAATGGCGTCAAATTACAAAATAATAGAATTAGCCGCTATTGCCATGACGCTAAGGGAAACAATTTTTTTGTAAACAAAAAAAAAAGTGCCACTTTCATTTAAGCGCTATTAATTGGACAATTTTCGTTAAGCGCGAAAACTCTCTGAGGAACTGAAGAGAAAATGAAAGGAGTGAAATGGCTTTCAAGAATGCAAAAAAGAAAGAAATGGGGAGGAAGAGGTTGGAACGAAAAATGTCAGGAGAAAGAGGAGAAAGGAATCCAATCAGTGATGGTAAAGAAAGTTCAGAAAGAAAAAAAATAAAAAGAAAGAAACAAAGCAAGAAAGAAATGAGTAGAAGGGAGAAGAAAGAGTGATGAATTGATGAAGAACAAATATGTCAATAAGAGAGGGGAATACAATCGGTGATGAAGAGGAGTGTTCAGAATAAAAACAAGGGAAATAGAACGGGCATCAAATAACGATAAAGGATGCAAAAGCAATCAGAAAAGAATAAACGCAGAACGAATAAATTGGACAAATAAATATGAAACAAAAGAAATAAAGAAGAATGAAATGATTTTTAAAAAGAAAAAGTAAGTAAAACTGAACATAGGATAATTAGAAAGAAAGAAAGAAAGAAAGCATGAAAGAAAGCAAACAAGAAAGAAAGAAAGAAAGAAAGAAAGAAAGAAATAAAAAAAGAAAGCAAGAAAGAAAGCAAGAAAGAAAGAAAGAAAGCAAGAAAGAAAGAAAGAAAGAAAGAAAGAAAGCAAGAAAGAAAGAAAGCAAGCAAGAAAGAAAGAAAGCAAGAAAGAAAGAAAGAAAGAAAGAAAGAAAGCAAGAAAGAAAGAAAAAAAGCAAGAAAGAAAGAAAGAAAGAAATAAAGCAAGAAAGAAAGAAAGAAAGAAAGAAAGAAAGAAGAAAGCAAGAAAGAAAGAAAGCAAGAAAGAAAGAAAAAAGCAAAGAAAGAAAGAAAGAAAGAAATAAAGCAAAGAAAGAAAGAAAGAAAGAAAGAAGAAAGCAAGAAAGAAAGAAAGCAAGAAAGAAAGAAAGAAAGAAAGAAAGAAAGAAAGAAAGAAAGAAAGCAAGGAAAGAAAGAAAGAAAGAAAGCAAGAAAGAAAGAAAGCAAGAAAGAAAGCAAGAAAGAAAGAAAGAAAGAAAGAAAGCAAGAAAGAAATAAAGAAAGAAAGCAAGAAAGAAAGCAAGAAAGAAAGAAAGAAAGCAAGCAAGAAAGAAAGAAAGCAAGCAAGAAAGAAAGAAAGAAAGAAAGAAAGAAAGCAAGAAAGCAAGAAAGAAAGAAAGAAAGAAAGCAAGAAAGAAAGAAAGAAAGAAAGCAAGAAAGAAAGCAAGAAAGAAAGAAAGAAAGAAAGCAAGAAAGAAAGAAAGAAAGCAAGCAAGCAAGAAAGAAAGAAAGAAAGCAAGAAAGAAAGAAAAAAAGCAAGAAAGAAAGAAAGAAAGAAATAAAGCAAGAAAGAAAGAAAGAAAGAAAGAAAGAAAGCAAGAAAGAAAGCAAAGAAAGCAAGAAAGAAAGAAAGAAAGCAAGAAAGAAAGAAAGAAAGAAAGAAAGAAAGAAGCAAAGAAAGAAAGAAAGAAAGAAGAAAGAAAGAAAGCAAGAAAGAAAGCAAGAAAGAAAGCAAAGAAAGAAAGAAAGAAAGCAAGAAAGAAAGAAAGAAAGAAAGCAAGAAAGAAAGCAAGAAAGAAAGAAAGAAAGCAAGCAAGAAAGAAAGAAAGCAAGCAAGAAAGAAAGAAAGAAAGAAAGCAAGCAAGAAAGCAAGAAAGAAAGAAAGAAAGATAGAAAGCAAGAAAGAAAGAAAGAAAGCAAGAAAGAAAGCAAGAAAGAAAGAAAGAAAGCAAGAAAGAAAGAAAGAAAGCAAGCAAGCAAGAAAGAAAGAAAGAAAGAAAGAAAGAAAGAAAGAAAGCAAGAAAGAAAGAAAGAAAGCAAGCAAGAAAGAAAGAAAGAAAGAAAGAAAGAAAGAAAGCAAGCAAGCAAGAAAGCAAGAAAGAAAGAAAGAAAGAAAGAAAGCAAGAAAGAAAGAAAGAAAGAAAGCAAGAAAGAAAGCAAGAAAGAAAGAAAGAAAGCAAGCAAGAAAGAAAGAAAGCAAGCAAGAAAGCAAGAAAGAAAGAAAGAAAGAAAGAAAGAAAGCAAGAAAGAAAGAAAGAAAGAAAGCAAGAACGAAAGCAAGAAAGAAAGAAAGAAAGCAAGAAAGAAAGAAAAAAAGCAAGAAAGAAAGAAAGAAAGAAAGAAAGAAAGAAAGAAAGCAAGAAAGAAAGAAAGCAAGAAAGCAAGAAAGAAAGAAAGAAAGAAGAAAGAAAGAAAGAAAGAAAGCAAGAAAGAAAGAAAGAAAGAAAGAAAGAAAGAAAGAAAGAAAGAAAGAAAGAAAGAAAGCAAGAAAGAAAGCAAGAAAGAAAGAAAGAAAGCAAGAAAGAAAGAAAGAAAGAAAGAAAGCAAGCAAGAAAGCAAGAAAGAAAGCAAGAAAGAAAGAAAGAAAGAAAGCAAGAAAGAAAGAAAGAAAGAAAGCAAGAAAGCAAGAAAGAAAGAAAGAAAGCAAGAAAGAAAGAAAGAAAGCAAGCAAGAAAGAAAGAAAGAAAGAAAACAAGAAAGAAAGAAAGAAAGCAAGAAAGAAAGCAAGAAAGAAAGAAAGAAAGCAAGCAAGAAAGAAAGAAAGAAAGAAAGCAAGCAAGAAAGAAAGAAAGAAAGAAAGAAAGCAAGAAAGAAAGAAAGAAAGCAAGCAAGAAAGCAAGAAAGAAAGAAAGAAAGCAAGAAAGAAAGAAAGAAAGAAAGCAAGAAAGAAAGCAAGAAAGAAAGAAAGAAAGCAAGAAAGAAAGAAAGAAAGAAAGCAAGAAAGAAAGAAAGAAAGAAAGATGAAACAAAACAAAAAAGAGAGGGAAGATTAAATATGAATAAAATAATAAAACAATATCGTATTAAAAAAAATGAAATGTTAAAAAAAAATTTAAATAGGCTCCTCCTGTACCTCGAGTTATCCCATTTTTCTCGTGAAGAATTTACAGAAGTGGAAATTAAATAAGAATTTCTTTTTAATCATTTTACCCTATCCAAGACAAGACCGCTACTAGGTCGCAAAAGGTTACGATGAGAGAAAAAAACGGGTACAATGGGTATGAAGAAAGGAAAAACGATGAACAGGATTCAAGAAGATAGAAGATTGTAATTCATGCTGCAATTACATTCTTGGAGATTGTAGCTATCAAAAGAAGAAATCGAGTCATTCTATTGCATGCTTGATTATGCCAATACACAGTTCAAATCACAAACACATAAGAATAATGCCAAAGTTGACCATGGGAGATAAGGTAAAACGGTCGGCAATTTTCGATTAGGACACCACAATGGCCGTGTTGAGAAATGGGCCAAATGGTGCACAGCAAATGACCAGTTAATAACTAAGACCCGGTTCCAAGAGCACCCAAAAGACTATGGACGTGGAGAAGCCAAGGAGGAGAAATTCAGAACCAAACTGATTATGTTACTGCCAACAAGAGATTCAGAAACGCAGTCTTTCACTACAAAACCTACTCAGGAGCTACCTGCGTAAGTGACCACATACCACTTTTATGCAAACTTAGGATAAAATAACGCGATCAAAGAAACCTAACACAACTCTAAGACTTCAGTACATTAGACCCGTGAATGTTTTCAACCTGCAGGAAATGCATATGGACAGTGTGGCAATGAAATACGAAGGACAAATTGGACACGGAAGCTCAAAATGGGACGGATTAAGAGAATTTCTATTGACATCGGCGGAGGACATGATCTCAAATGAAAAAGCACGTCGGAAGAAAAATGAGTGGATCACTGAAGAGATTCTTGATCTGATGTAAAAAAGACAAAAAACAATGCCAAGATATGGAACGGAATACAAGAAAATAAACAAGGAAATAAGGAGAAAATGCAAACAGGCTAAAGAAAGATTACTCAAAGACAAATGTGTTGAAGTAGAGAGCCTAAGCAGGACAATTAATGGTGATATGCATAAAAACTAAAGGAACTTACAAGACAAAAGACCTGCTCAGTAACAGGATGAATAAAAGCTAAGAATGGTACACTTATACTAGAAAAAGAAAAAATACTTCAGAGATGGAACTAATATATTGGATATCTCTTCCACGACAAGATATAGCAACCAACAATACGCAAAAATACGGATGAACCAGAAATATTAAAGACCGAAGTGGTATTTGTAATGGATAACCCTCTAGGGCCATTCGTATCATATTAGTGGGGGATCTGTTTATTACTTCATAACAATATAGAACTGATCCCCCACTTTATGCCCAGTAGAAGCCTTAACCCTCTAGGGCCATTCGTATCATATTAGTGGGGGATCTGTTTATTACTTCATAACAATATAGAACTGATCCCCCACTTTATGCCCAGTAGAAGCCTTAACCCTCTAGGGCCATTCGTATCATATTAATGGGGGATCCGTTTATTACTTCATAACAATATAGAACTGATCCCCCACTTTATGCCCAGTAGAAGCCTTAACCCTCTAGGGCCATTCGTATCATATTAGTGGGGGATCTGTTTATTACTTCATAACAATATAGAACTGATCCCCCACTTTATGCCCAGTAGAAGCCTTAACCCTCTAGGGCCATTCGTATCATATTTGATACAGTATGAAAACAAGCCTTGAAAGAAATATTTTCCTGAAAAATTTTTTAAGAGAAATATTTTATAAATTTCAAATGAAAGCAGTACTGACTGCTCAGTCAATGAATACCAAATGTTTCCTTATAGGGAAATACCAAATGTTTCCTTATAGGGAAATACTGTATCAAATATGATACGAATAGCCCTAGAGGATTAATAGATAGATAGATAGATAGATAGATAGATAGATAGATAGATAGATAAACAAACAGACTGAGATTAACCCTCTAGGGCCATTCGTATCATATTTGATGCAGTATGAAAACAAGCCTTGAACGAAATATTTTCCTGAAAAATTTTCTAAGATAAATATTTTATAAATTCCAAATGAAAGCAGTACTGACTGCTCAGTCAATGAATACCAAATGTTTCCTTATAGGGAAATACCAAATGTTTCCTTATAGGGAAATACTGTATCAAATATGATACGAATGGCCGACAATAAACCTGAGGACCTAAGCAGATCAATTTTCATAGCACTACCTAAAAAACTAGATGCAAAGGAATGTGAACTCCGCCAAACAATCAGCTTAATGAGTCACATAACAAAACTCATCATTCGGATTCTGATGAACAGAGCGCGCAGCAAATTTGGGCCAGAGAGAGGACAAGAACAATGTGGCTTTGTTAAAGATACCGGAACAAGGAATGCGATATTCATGCTCAGAATGCTATCTGAAAGAATAATAGAAATGCAAAAGGAACTTTATCTGTGCTTTATAGATTACGCAAAGACATTTGTCAAAATACACCACAAAGACTTGATAGAGATACTCAACAACCTCGATATTTTTGGAAAAGACGTTAGAATAATCAAGAATATATATTCGTAGCAAACGGCTTGCATACAGATAGGACGGCTTACGGCCTATCACGCTGAATACACCAGTTCTCGCTCGATCACCGAAGTTAAGCAACGTTGAGCCTGGTCAGTACTTAGATGGGTGACCGCTTGGGAATACCAGGTGCTGTAAGCGTATAGTGACGGATGTGCGTTGTGGTGCAGTGGCTCGGAAAGAGAAATCGGTGAGCAGAGTTAGAATTCCAGTTGAATACCCTGCATTCACTTAAGCGCTGGTACCCTTGGAAAAGGTATTAATCCTTCCCTGCAGTTATGGGTTAAATAACAAGGGTAGGACTTGGGGACCCTGCTCTTAAAAACAAATCCCAATGAATCGTGAAAAGAAAATGTTGTAAAAATAAAATAACCTTACCCAAAATCATTGGTTTTGACCTTAAAATGATCCCATAAGGATTGATAGGTCGTTAAGCCTAAAAAACAAACAAACAGACAGATAGTGAATTCAGCAGGTATACAAAAATAGAAAGTGGCGTAAGACAAGGATATGTTTTCACACCGGATCTATTCAACTTATACAGCGAAACAATTGTGAAAGAAATAAAACCCTTGATTCGGTATTCAATCTCAACTATGTAAGATTCGCAGATGACACAGAGACGATAGAAGACACGGAAAGAAAAATGCAAGACCTCTTATAGAAGGTAGCGAGAAAAAAGACTGAGCATATACTTAAAGAAAACTGAGTGTATGGTCATAAGTAAAAAGAAGACCCCAAAATGCCAACTACAGGTCGGAGAAACTAAAATAAAACAAATGAAGATATTTAAATACCCGGGAAGCGTGCTGAGAGAGGATGGAAAGTTCGATGTTGACATCCAAAGACGCATTGGCATGGCCAAGGACGCATTTCAATAGCTAACCAGTGTACTGAAAGATAGGAATTTCTCATTAGAAACAAAGAAGAGAGTGCTGGATTGCTATGTAATATCTGGTCTTCTATATGACAGTTAATGTTGGACGAGATCCTCAAAGATGGAGGAGAGGCTTAAGGCTGCAGAAATGTTGTTTTACAGAAGGATGCTGAGGATACCATGGACTGAGCACGTGATTAACTACGAGATGCTGTAGAGGAAGGAAACGAAGAGAAAACTCATACTTAATATAAGGAAGAGACTGAGGAGGTTTATGGGACATGTAATCAGAAAAAAAGGCCTAGAGAATTTAATATTCACAGGACGGATAGAGAGAAAGAGAGACATGGGAAAGCGGTGCGAGACCTACTTGATAAGCCTGAGCAAATGGATAGCAGAGTGAGGTTTCGGAGAGATACCAAGAGGAAGAATTTTGAAAGCGACATGATACAGAGCCAAGTGGAGGTCCATAATCGCCTATGTCCCAAAAGGGACACGGCACGAAAAGAAGCTATCAGCGAAGCAAGTAAATAGAAGGGGGTTCCACTGACGGGAAGTGCAAGAAAATAAACTGTTTGAGTAGAAGTGGCACTTTACATTTAACTATTTCAACGCTAAAGTGGTGGGACCTAGATGCCAAACAAGTAGCGCGCTTAATTTCATGCGGTCAGTAAAAGACTCGCAATGAAAATATTTGTAGAAAAGACATAATAATGTCTTTTCATTTTAATTTCTTGTACAGAATTCGGGTTAGTCCAATATTTTTTTTCTGGAGACTTAATTTCCAGGCTAATATTTTCTGGTGATCTCTATTCCGTCTTCGTATCGCCATTTGCGGTATTCTATTCAACGTCCAACACTTCCAAATCTTTGATTTGTTGCGACTAGTCAGTGTGCAGCAAGGCTCACGAGGTGCAGGTGAAGAACTGACAATTCGTGGAATTCATTACTTATATATAGTTTGTAGATACTAAAATCTATTGATAATACTTAAAAAAATGTAAATTGCATTTTTACTATAATATTTACACATAGATGGCGATTTCAAATTCAAAGTTGTCCTTCTCATAGACTGGTTACCACCCAAGGCTGATGAGCCCGTCTGTCCTGCTATTTACACATAGTTGAAGGTTTTGAATTCATCTGTGGTTCGTTTAAACCAAGGCTGAAGAGCCCCGATTGCCCTAATATTAACATAAATTTAGAAGTTTTGAAACTATCTGTTGTCTTTCTCTTAGACTCGTGGACACGCAAAGCTACAGAACCTTTCTGTCCTGCTATTTATCTATAGTTGAAAGTTTTGATTTCATTCGTTGTTCTTCTCTTAAACTAGTTACCACCCAAGGTTGACGAGCCCAGATTGCCCTAATATTTACATATATTTAGAGGTTTTGAAATTATCTGTTTTCATTTTTCTAGACTGGTTGCCTCACAATGCCAAAGATACTTTCAGTTTTGCTATTTACCCATAGTTGGAGGCTTTCACCTTTAAGTCTAATCTTCTAAAGTATATGCACATACATGGAGATTTCGAATTCAAAGGATGTGCGTTGTGGTACAGTGGATATCGACTCGGAACGAGAAACCGGGGAGCCGAGTTCGAATTCCAGTTGCAATCCATTATATTCACTTACGCGTAAATACCCTTGGGAAAGATATTAATCCGTCTCTTCCTTCCAGTTATGGGTTAAATAACAGAACAGATTGGGTTCCATAGCCTTGGTCGGCAACCAGTCTATCGCAGAAAGCAATGGCAACCTACTGCGGGATAATCTTCTGCCCAGGCGTGTATCACGTATGGCACTTAACTGACTGATTGTCCTTCTCAGAGACCGGTTACCACCCAAGTCTGAAGAGGGGGACAGCTCTGAAGTTAAAATCTGCAACTATGTGTAAATATTCCTGGATTTACCCATAGTTGAAGGTTTTGAATTCATCAGTTATTCCTTCCTTAATCTAGTTAACACACAAGGCTGAAAATATCATATTGCCTAATATTTACATATATTTAGAGATTTTGGGATTATCTTTTGTCATTCTCATAGATTGGTTGTCTCGCAAGGCTAAAGAGACTTTGTGTCCTGCTATTTAACCAAATTAGAGGTTTTGACACCCAAAGCTGAAGTGCTCAATCTTCAATAATATTTACACACAGATGGACATTTAGAGTTGTCGTTCTCATAGACGGGTACCACTCAAGGTTGAAGAGCCCGTCTCTCCTGCTATTTACACATAGTTTAAAGTTTTGAATTTGTACATTGTCCTTCTCCTAGAATGGTTGCTACCTTCAGTTGAAGACCACAGCCTGCCCGAATATTTACACATAGTTGCAGATTTTAACTTCAGAGCTGTCCCTCTCCTAGACTCGTTGGCACTCAAGGCTATAGAACAGAGTTTATCCTGATATTCATCCACAACTGGGCAGATCGATTCATACATTTCTCACTGGTATTAGCAAGTCAGTAAATATAACAAATTTGACTGGAATTGTAACACGACTTTCCGATTACTCAGTCCGAGCTGCCATCCACTCAGTTAAGTGCCATACGTGATACACGCTTGGGCGATCATGTCTCGAAAGAGAAATGACTGACTGAGTAGAAGATTATCCCGTAATAGGTTGCCATTACTTCCTGCGGTATATGGGTTGACAGCCAATGCTATAGAACCCAATCTGTCTTGATATTTAATCCATAACTGGAGGGAAGTGACAGATTATATACCAATATACCAATGGTATTTGCGCGTAAGTGAAAGCCGGGAATTTTGCCCCGATTTCTCATTCCAAGCCGATATCCACATCACCACAATCCACTAGGCTTCCATAAATACTGAACTTGTAAAAATAAAACTTAAATTATGCCTTTTAAATTATTGTCCTCATCTTCATTGCCAGGTTTATGACTTTTCGGCCGTTGTACGCTCCGAACTTCTTCAGTTGATAGGAATTTTGTACCGAATTTTAATTCTATTTTCATCTGATACAGGTTGCCGCAGAAATATCCGCCCACATTTCAAGCTGTCATCAGGGTGGGGCTAGTGAACTCAGGTAAAAGACAATGGTGTCTTCATCTGGCTAAATTCTTACTATTTTTCTTCAGATACCATCCGTTCCCATCATTGCTTGAATCCGTCCATCTTCTGTTGTAAGGTTGTTTTTTTTTAGGTTTTTTTTTTTAGTTTTTTAGTTTTTAATGCGTGGATCAGTCACTGCAACACAGTGTTTTTCGTGCTCATTTCAAGTTACGTCGGAAGGTGATGTTCCGGATAAAATATTTGGGTTGAAAATTTCAAGGCTACAGGTTCACCGCTGAAGAGAAAGCCGCCTCGAAGACCTCGAACTGCTCAAATTTCCGGGTGATGGAAAACTTCTACAATCGTTTACAAAATTGTATGGTATATAGAGGCCAAAATTCTGGGTATGTCTGTTTTAAAATCAAATGAACAAAAACTATAGCCCTTAGTTGAACTCTGCTCTCCAATTTCTCGTCCCAAGCCGATATCCACCGCACCACAACGCACATCCTTCTTACTAACTCCATCTTCTTCTTCTCCTTCTTTTTTTATGTGCCATGTCCTTTCAGGACGTAGGCGATCATAGCTTTCCACATCTCCCTATCCCTGGTGGCTTTTAGCACGCTTTCTCCTGTTCCACCATGCAACCCTCGTTTCGTCATCCACCTGATCAGGTCCTTCAAATATGTTAGCCGCTGCTTTCCCCTGTCTCTTTTCCCCTCTATCTGGCCTGTTAGTATCAGGTTCTCCAAGCCCCCCTTCCTCAATGAATGTCCCAGGAACTTTAGTTGTCTCTTCCTGATGCTCAGTATTAATTTCCTTTTCGTCACCATCCTTTCCAAAACTTCGTCATTGCTCACATACTCGGTCCATGATATCCGCAGCATCCTTCTGTAGAACCACATTTCAGCTGCTTCAAGTTTTTCCTTCATCTTCGAAGATCACAGCCACAGTAAAAATAAATTAAAGTTCATAAGCACTTCCTGAGAGACGAGCAGTGATATAATTAGCACCAAATGAGATAGCAAAATGTCAGAAATCAAGTGAGTTCTTTTTTTTTAATATCGGTTATCTTTTGTATTTTCAACCTTTAAAATATGGGATGCATTTTTCTCGTCCACCTGAAAAAACCAAAGAACAATTTTAAGGGTTACTAAATGTACTTTTACAAGGATATAAAAAGATGTGGAAATTATTAGGATATGTGGGATAGATAACGTTTGACCCTAGAGATGAAGAGACTAATAAAATAGTGATCAGGGAAGTATTAATCTGGAGAATGTTCTACGGTGTAACAATTCGGAAAAAGAAATTAGCTGAGTGGAAATGACCTATGAAATATGAAGGGAATGAGGTTTACTTTGGATTTAGGTTTTGTTAACAACACATCAACCTCTGTTGGTTATTTAATGCCAAAAAGGTGTGATTTTGTGGTATTTTTAAAAATCTTAAGTTATAGTTATATTGATTTAGTCAGCTTTTGATGAAAAAAAAATGTTTTTTTAGAAAATTCAAGCTGTCTTTGGTTTTGTATTTTTCAAAAACAGTTTGTAGATCAGGTTACATTGACGTATTTTTTATAAAGATGGTTTTGTCGAGAGTCAGATGTAGTGCTCTAATATTATTTTGCAAAAAAAAAACATTGCTGGTAATATTTTCTTCTTTAAAAATGTACTGGTGGTAATATTTTTTCTCCAACAAAGTCTTGCTAAAAATTTTACTATAAAAGTATATTTTTATACTTTCATAGTTATTTGACCCCAGTTTGAAAAAAAAAACAAAAAAACTATTTGCCCATAGCTGGAACACTAAGTGGTGCTGCCATCCTGTGTCTGGGCTGATCTAATAACAACTGCAGTTAAGAGGTGATTCTACGCTCCTCGAAACCTCCTAATCAGTGCCCTTGCTGCCGGATGCAGTTTATCGTCATACCCAGGACCAGAGATGAAGTTGCATGCGGCCTGGTGGTTCCTAGCTGTGAAAGTCAGAACTGGTTAGACTGAGGAATGTAACTAGCCAGAACATCTGCCGTGAAAATAACGAGAGAGCGGTGAGAGACGAGTAAACTTAAGTTGAGGGCTGCAGAGTGAGACACAATTCATCACCCACAGGGCTGTGTAGAAGGCTTTTGAACACTATTATGTTTGAAGCGTGTAGATCGGTTAGCTCCAAACTATATATTGGAATAATACTCTATTTTTGGTCTGATCTACTTCTTATAAAGATAGAGAATATCAGAAGGAGGCAGGTACTTTCTATCATTCCTTCCTATCTTCCATTTTCTTTCATTCTTTCATTCACTCTCTTCCTTTCTTCTTTCCTTCCTTCACTCTCTTCCTCCCGTCATTCCTTCCTATCTCTCTTCCTTCCTTCTTTCCTTTTTTCTTCCTTCTTCTCCCTTCCTTCTTTTTTCCTACCTTCTTTCCGTTTTCTTTCTCCTTTTCTCTTCTTTCATTTCTTTTTTTATTTTCTTATTTTCTTCCTTTTTTAATTCCTGGCTTCCTACACTATTTTCTTTCTTTTACTCTCTTCCTTCATTCCTTCCTTCATTCTCTTTGTTCCTTCGTTCCTTTCTTCTTTTCTTCCTTCCTTCTTTCTTTCCTTCACTCCTTTCCTTCCATCCTTCCTTCATTCCTTCCTTCCTTCACTCTCTTCCTCCATTCATTCTTTCCTTCACTCTCTTCCTCCCTTCATTCCTTTCTTCACTCTCTTCCTCCCTTCATTCCTTTCTTCACTCTCTTCCTCCCTTCATTCCTTCCTTCTGTCTCCTCCTCCCTTCATTCCTTCCTTCTTCTTCTTCTTTCTTCTTCTTCTTCCTTCTTCTTCTTTTTTCCTACCTTCTTTTCTTTTTCCTTCTCCTTTTCTCTTCTTTCATTTCATTTTACATTTTCTTCCTTCCTTCCTTCCTCTTTTTAATTCCTGACTTCCATCACTCTCTTCTTTTCTTTACTCTCTTCCTTCATTCTCTTCATTCCTTCTTTTCTTCTGTTCTTCTTTGCTTCTCTTCTTTCCTTCAATACAAGTAACCAACCATTTTCCAAGTATCTTATGCAATGGATTGCACATACGATTCCTACTTGCTTTCTCATTTAGTTCTAATTATATCAGTGCTTGTCTTTCAGGAAGTGCTTATGTATTTTAAGTTATTTCTTATTGTAGCTGTGATAGAGTTGGTAGGAAAAATGTGCATTCACTTGGGAGAGGTATTAATTCTCCTTTTCTCTCTCCACCTATGGGTTAAATTGCAGGACAAATTGGGTTCTCTAGCCTTGCTTAACAACCAGTCTACCGCAGAAGGTAAAAACAAACTACTGCGGAAAATCTTGTCCAAACAGTCATGTTTCTTTCGAGACATGATCGCCTAAGCGTGTGTCACGTATGTCACTTAAATGACTAAATGGGGCAGAATCTGCTATTGTCATAGTTTTTTTTTTATAATCGTGTCTTTTATAATCAGTAATCTAAGCAAGGCATTTTACTGCCACTACTGAGCAGGGGGTTAAATAAAAGGAAAGTTATGAGAATGAGTGACAGGTTACAGGGGGTGTCAGGAAGAGGGCAAGAGAAGGATGTGGATACTGATGAGAGTGGAGTGCAAGAAGAAAGGAGCATGAGAGAGAGAGAGAGAGAGGATGCAACTTAGTAAGATAGGAGATGGCAATTGACTTTACAGATGAATTCTTGAAGATTGTAACTGTCGGGAAAAAAAGTAAACGGAAGGGAATTTCACAAGCGGAAAGTGCGGGAGAAGAAACTGCTGGAGTAGAATTTGCGTTTACAGTTTATCAGTTTCACAGTAAAAGAGTGGGACCTAGTTGCTAATCTTGTGGCCTGAGCAAATTCATGTATAGGGGATACCAGTGAGCTAAGTTCATCTGAGCAGAAGCCGTGAAAGTGACTGTATCTGAGCTACCAAGTCGGGATCGATCACTTTATAGATTCTACGTTGGATTTTGTCAAGAACCCCGAGGTGGATAGCAGGAGTTCCCGACCAGATATGGCAGCAGTATTCAATGCACGGGCGGATGGTAGATTTGTATAGGTGCCATATCTTTTTAGACGGGAAAAACTTCCTGGCCCTGCACAGAGACCCGACCTTCTTAGCAGCGCATTTATTGGGATTATTATTACTTGTCGTGTTTTTCTTTTTTAATTTTTTCTTCTGAGATTTTTATTTCGTTTGCGTTTGGCAGTGTAAAAATAAGTTGGATAAGTTGTTGATTTTGTTTAGCGACATATCAACTTCTATGATTATTTCATGCCGGAACCTGTATATTTTGAATGCCATTTCATGGCTTCATCTATAGATAAAATGTTTTGCTGATGTTTTTACTGTATAAATGTGTTGCTGGTATTTTTTACTAGGTAGACAGTAAAGTCAGTACACAGTGGCAACAGTCTGTTTCAAGCTTATAGCCAGTCATTAAATAGTGAAAGCGTAAAAATACACTTTCATAGTAAAATAAACAGAAATGTATATGTATATTGAAAATAACCAACAATATGTCTTCATAGTAAAATGACCAGCCATATAATATTAAAAAAGAATTGTCAGAAATACAATTTTATATTGTAAAATGACCAACAATATGTCTTCATAGTAGAATGACCAGCCATACTATATTAACATAGAATTGTCAGAAATACATGTTATATTGTGAAATGACCAACAATATGCCTTCATAGTAAAAAGACCAGCCATACAATATTAATAAAGAATTGTCAGAAATACATTTTTTATATTGTAAAATGGCCAACAATATGTCTTCATAGTAAAATGACCAGCCATACTATATTAACATAGAATTGCCAGAAATACATTTTTTATATATTGTAAAATGACCAACCATATTTCTTCATAGTAAAATGACCAGCCATACTGTATTAAAATAAAATTACCAGCAATATATTTTATATTACAAAATGACGAACAGGAATTTACTCGAGCAACCAGACTGTCAACAAGGTCCCACCCTTTTACGGTGAAATCGGCCAAATGCAGCCGACAATTCTACTCCACCAGTTTCTTTTCTCGCACTTCCCGCCTGTGGAACTCCATTCCGTATACTTACTTTCCTGAGAGCTACAACCTCCAGAAATTTAAATGCAATGTCAATTCCCATCTCTTATCCACTTGACTCCAGTCATTCCATCGTCCTTTCTACATCACCCCTTATATCTTGTTCTTTTTCTTTCTCTCTACCTTCGCAACTGTCTTCACACCTGTGTTCCCATTCTTCTCTTGCCCTTTCTCTGACACTCCCTGTAACTGGTTCGTCTTTCTCTACACTCTCCTCTTACCTAAACTTTTACTCTCTTATGTAGCCCTCTGCGCATCAGTGGCGGTACCGCCTTGCTTAGAATGAAACGATTAAAAATACCTTCTTATATTAAAATGACTAACCATACAATATGAAAGTAAAAATGACCATCAAAACAATTTTATAGAATTTCCAACAATCTATTGTATAGCAAAATGCATTTTACCTGTAATTGTAGGGATACAATTACGTTTGAAATATCTTTATGAACAGCTGCATTAACATCAGAAAAAGAAAGATCTTTTGCATTGTATTGTGACTGGCAATGAAAAGTGGATACATTACAATAACTCTTAGTGTAGAAGATCATGGCGTAAGCTCAACCATGTATCAACATCGGCGGCAAAGCTGAATATCCATAATTTTAAGCTTCTTCTCTGCATTTGGTAGGATTATCTGGGTGTAGTTTATGAGCTGCTTAAACTGACCAAAATCATCATGGAAATTTTCTATTGGCTACAACTGATGCATATGAACCAAACATCGAAGAAAAAATGGCCATTATACAAGCAGAGATATAAAAAAGTGTATTTGCAACATGACAATGCTTGGCCACATGTTGAAAAAACGGGTGAAAACCTACATGGAAGTCCTACCCCACCTGCCATATTCACCAAACATTCAGTCAGTTAAGTGCCAAACGTGATACACGCTTGGGCGATCATGTCTCGAAAGAGACATGACTGACTGGGCAGAAGGTTATCCTGCAGTAGGTTGCTATTGCTTTCTGCGGTAGACTGGTTTCCGACCAAGGCTATAGAACCCAATCTGTTCTGTTATTTAACCCATAACTGGAAGGAATAGACGGACTAATACCTTTCGCAAGGGTATTTGCGCTTAAATGAATGCAATGAATTCAGCTGGAATTCGAACTTGGCTCCCTGATTTCTCGTTCCGAGCCAATATCTAATGCACCACAATCATTGCTCGGCCTGATTATCACTTGTTCCGATTAATAACACATAGCCTGGCTGAGCAGCACCCGTTCTTATGAAGATACTAAAAATAGGTTGACTTTGGTTACCCTTAAAAGACATGTTTTTCCGATGTGAAATTCAAATGCAGCCAGAAATATATTTAGATTATGTCATGTAGTAAATATTTAGATTTCAGTATTTAAAAAAAAAACATAGAGATTTCGATATGCCGCTAAACAAAATCAGTCGCAATATGCGAGAAAGAAGGGCACTATAAGTTAGAAGAAGTCTTACTGGGGGATTTCTGGATGCTAAAACTTCTCAGCTAGCTTATGTCGCATCTTCTTTATCTCCATGTTTTATTCTGAGATCAAGTTCGTTCGATAAGAGTAGAGTCTCACGAATGAACGATCGATAGCAAATGTATTTGTCGCTGTCAACACTTCCACTTAACAGCTGTAAGATATTCTAGCAAGCGGCTAGAAAACTTTCAGCTTGACGAATAAAGGTAAATAAACAAACGAACACAAAAATAGTTTATATAGTAACATGGAGAGAATCAAATTATGCATTTTCTTTAATCTCTGTGCTTATAAATCTAACTAAATTTTTTTTCTACCTTTATAAAGTCGCGACAAAAGATTGCTTAGGTTTTAACCAATTCGCTTTTTATGTCTGGTCGGGAATTTTTTTTTTTTAATGTTTTCAATATGACTTTTAGTGATATATGCAATGTTGTTGTTGTTATTATGGTTATCATCTTTAGAAATAGTAGCAGCTTCTTTTTTCAGGGGTTAAAAAAACGAAACCAGAATTAGAGTGTAATAATGTATCCAATAATGGGTACATCTATAATATCGGCGATATAAAATGTAGCAAAAATCATATATATATATATATATATATATATATATATATATATATATATATATATGTTATTTGTAATGTTTTGTTTTTTTTTTTTTTTTTTACTTTTTTCTTTACATCATAGACGTTTATTCTGTTTGCTCGAGAAAAAAATGTTAAGCAAGACATTTTAGAAACTTTCTTCCCTCCTTTTCGGTATAACATGAATTTTTATTGCTTCATTTTTTCTCTTATCCGTTTTTGTAGATTCCGCCTGCCTTTTCTCAAATTCTTTCTTTCCTTCATTCTCTCTTATTTACTTGTTTTCTTTTTATAACGCTTTCCTCATTTTCTTTCTGTTTTTTCTTTTACAATTTTTTCTTTCTTTTTTTCTTTCTTTTAATATAGTCTTGACTCTCTTACTGTTTTATTAAGTCTTCCTTCCTATCTTTATTTATTTCTTTTACTAATACATGTTTTATTCTCTTTCTGTTTTACTTTTAAAATATTTTTCATTCTTTATTTTTCTTCTTTTTTTTCTTTCTTTCGCAGTTTTTTCTTCCAGTTTTTCATTATATCCTTCTTTTTCATTATGTCTTTTTCTAACGCATTCCTTAATTTCATTCTGTTTCTTTTTCTATTCATTTTCTATTTTTCTTTCAGTTTTCCTTTTTAGTTCCTTCCTTCACTCTTTCCTTTCTTCACTCCTTCCTTCCTTTTTCTCCCTCCCTTCCTTTTTCCTTCTTTTCTTTCTCGTCTTTCATTTCTTTCTTCACTTTTTTCTTTCCATTCTTTTTCCTTCCTGCCTTCCTTCACTCTCTTCCTTCCTTGCTTCCTTCCTTCTTTTTTCATTCTCTTCTTTCCTTCTTTCCTTCCTTCTTTCACTCTCTTCCTTCCTTCCTTCCTTCACGCTCTTCTTTTTCTTCCATTCTTCCTTCCTTCCTTCCTTCCTTCCTTCCTTCCTTCCTTCTCTTTTTTACTTTCTCCTTCCTTCACTCTCTTCCATTCTTCATTACTTCCTTCGTTCACTACCTTCTTTCCTTCACCTTCCTCTCTTCATTCCTTTGCTTCCTTCACTCTCTTCCTTCCTTCTTTCACTATCTTCTTTCTTTCATTCTCTTCCTTCCTTCCTTCCTTCCTTCACTCTCTTCTTTCTTTCACTCTCTTCCTTCCGTCCTTTACTCTCTTTCTTCTTTCACTTTTTTGCTTTCTTCATTCCTTCCTTCCTTCACTCCCTTACTTCATTCCTTCCTTCACTCCCTTACTTCATTCCTTCCTTCACTCTCTTCCTCCCTTTCTTCCGTCATTCCTTGTTTCCTTCACTCTCTTCCTTCGATACATCTGCCTCTTTTGTCTTTATCTGTTGTCCTTTGCCAATATTCTATCTCTGATTTTTACGTTTTATCTTTCTTGACCCATTTTTACTTCATCTAACTCTTGTTAATTAAAATAATTTTTTCACCCTTTCTCTTTTCACTTTAAATAATTTCATTCACGCTCATTCCCGCTTTTCTCTTCTTTTCTAATTTTACTAGTGCGTTTATTCTTACATTTAAATACGTTTTATTCCTATTTTCTTTATTTTCCCTTTTTTCTATGTCGATGTGTGGGTGGGACAATGGGTAGCGGCACGGAAAATGAAATCGACAAGTCAATATCGAATTATAGTCGGGTCGTTGCGCTCACGTGCACGCAAATGACATTGGGAGCTGGGTATGAGCCATGGGTTAAAGAATATCAGTTCTATTTGGAAAATTATTGCTATATTCCCCTGAAAAAATTCTTAGAATACAGAATATGCTTTGGCTTTATATGACTCACAAAGGGTTGATAAGCCGTAAAGAACAAACTAACTGTTCTTTCTTTTTGCTTAACTCTTCTTCCTTTACTTGATATTTCTTCTTTTTTTCATTCATGTTTTCTAGAAATTTTTATTCAGATAATTTTTTCTATTTTTTTTACGTTTTTTCTTTCTATTTAATTTATTTGCTTTCTTTATGTATTTAATTTAATTTAATTTAATTAATTAATTTAATTAATCCTTTTAATTTAATTGATCCTTTTAATTTAATTAATCTTTTTAATTTAATTAATCTTTTTAATTTAATTTTTTTCTTTCTTTTCTCAGCCAATTCCTCCTTTGTTATTGTATTTATTTGTATTTTTCAATTTTTCTTCTTCATAGTTTCGTTTACATGTTAACTTATATTTTTCTTTCTTTCTTTCTTTGATTTTGCATTTCTCTTTCTCCTCCTTTCTTTCACACTCACCCATCTTCTTTTATTATGTTCGTATTTTTTATTTTCTTTCTGTTTTTCCAATGCTGTTTTTTATGCCTATTTATTCTTTCTTTCTTTCTTTCTTTCTTTCTTTCTTTCTTTCTTTTACATTTATTTTTTATTTCATTTCTTTCTTCTGTCGTTTATTCGTTCGTTCGTTCGTTCGTTCGTTCATTCGTTCGTTCCTTCCTTCCTTCCTTCTTTCCTTCCTTCCTTCCTTCCTTCCCACGTATCCTCCATTTTCTTTCTTTCTTCCATCGTTCGTTCGTTCGTTCGTTTACTCTTCCATATACTCTGTACATTTTTATCTTTCTTTCTTTTTCTAACACATTCAGTATTTTATTACTGTTTTTTATCCTGCTTTTATGCGTATTTGTTCTTTCTTTCTTTTTTTTCTTTCTTTCCTTCTTTCTTTTCATTCATTTTTCATATCTATCCCCTATTTTCCGTGTATATTTATTGCCTTCATTTTCCTTTAGTTATTTGTTTTTCTATATTTTTCTCTTATTTTGCTCTCTATCATTATTTGTTGCCTTTTAGTTTCTATGTACATTTCTATTTTATTTTCTTTCTTTCTTTCTTTTTACTTTATTTCTTTATTTCTTTCTTCATATCGTTCTTTATCTAAACTTATTTATAAATGGAACTTTGTTTGTGTGTGAGTGTATGTGTGTGTCTGTGTGTGTGTGTCCGATACCTATAGACTCCGAAACGGCTGAACTGATTTTCTTGAGAATTTACACAGTTCTACTATAAGAGTCTGCGAGTGTTCTTAGCTAGGTTTTGTGTCGAGGTACCCCCGATAAATATCGAAAAATCGATAATCGAAAAAATCGAGTTATAGAAGGAGTGGTCTGATTTTAATCAAATTTGATACACTCATAGACAAAGGCATAAGAAACGATATTCAGAAGTTTCAAGGTTGCAGTTCTTACAATAGTGCAGAAAATCGATAATATATATATATATATATATATATAAAATGCAAGATGTTTGTGTGTGTCTGTTTATCTGCCTGTATGTCTGTATTTTTTCAGTCCTTTTATTTTAGTTTTTGCTTCGGGTTTGGCTCTAAGTTGGTATAATTGTAGTTCTTAGTCTCAGTCATGATACCATTTACTCAGAGAACTTATTTAGCCTTCAAAATTCAGTTTACGACGTAAAAAAACTTATTTGATATCGATAGCAGGAAATCATAATTTGACTTACATCCATTCATTTTTCTTTCAGTCTACGGTTTCGCTTTAACTGGAAACAACTATTGCTTTTTGGTCTTTCATGCCAACGTCCAAAAAGTCTGAGCTCCAGGACCATGGATTAGTTTTAAAGCTTTCATTACACCCGAGCAACGCCGGGCTATACTGCTAGTTTTGATATAGCTCTAATTCTGTTCTTGTTTCTCATTAAGTCTTTCTTTCTTTTTTTTTTTTTTAATTTTGCCCTCCAGTTTTTTGTTTACAGTTTTATCATTTTGTTTCTTTTCATTTAATTTTTTACACGGATTCTTTTACTTCACCCGTTTTTTCAGTTACTTTCCTATTTTCTTTATTCTATTTATTTTATGTATATTCCTTCATTTCTTTCTTTTATTTATTTATTTATTTATTTATTTTGTTCGGTGGGGGGAAGTATTTTCTTTCGGTTAAACTCTTTCAATTTATCTTTTCCTCATCTTCAATCTTATTTCATTTCTTTCTTTATTATTTTGTTTACTGCACCTAATGACTTTTAATTTTTAACGCTTTGTGACGATTTTCCCTTGGGCTTTTTTCTTGTTTTTAACTTTTATTTGTTCTTTTGATTTTCTTATTTCCCCATTTTGTCTTTCCACCTGACATTCCTTTCTTCCTCTCGCTTGTTTATTCCATCAATTTTTATTCCTTGTTTATTCCTTCATTCATTTATTCCTTATTTATTCCTTCATTCCTTTAGTAACAGTTTCCCTTGCTCCATTAATGTAATGTTTAATTTCTTGTTTCGGTTTCAAACATTTCATTTTTGTCATCTCAATATTCTTCTCGAATCTAAAAATTATAGAGCAAAGACTTTGCTGTATAAATTTTTACTTAGTAAGTTACTAAGTTACTAACATTCCATGCTATACTAATGTCCAAGAAGAATCACTAACTTATGTAAATTTATTTACAGTATTTACATTATTCGGACTGTTTTCCTCATCTTTGTTTGCCATTCGTTTCGGCCGTTGTACACTCCGACCTTCTTTAGTTGCTAGGAATTTCGAACCGAACATTCTATTACAATCACTGGGGTATATGAACTCTATTCTTTGCGTAAAGCACCTATTTGAAGTCATCAATGATTGGAGTTCATATCCCGCAGTGATTGTAAGAAAAGGTTCGATTCTATAACCTGAAGAAGGCCGGAAAGTACAACGGCCGAAACGTCGTACAAATGGCAACAAAGATGAAAACAATAGTCCGAATAATGTAAATACTGTAAATACTAACTCATCTCAGAAATATAGACAAATAGAATGATCTATTATTAAACATCATACAAATGGCAACAAAGATGAGGACAATAGTTTGAATAATGTAAATACTGTAAATACTAACTCATCTCAGAAATATAGACAAATAGAATGATCTATTATTAAACATCATACAAATGGCAACAAAGATGAGGACAATAGTCTGAATAGTGTAAATACTGTAAATACTAACTCATCTCAGAAATATAGACAAATAGAAGGATCTATTATTAAACATCATACAAATGGCAACAAAGATGAGATCAATAGTCCGAATAATGTAAATACTGTAAATACTAACTCATCTCAGAAATATAGACAAGTCAATTTATTTGTCAAATGAATGTGCGTGTGGTGTAATAGATAAGGCCACGGAATGAGGAATTGGATAGACCATTTTGAATTCTAATGGAGCTCGGTAATTTCACTTATGCACAAAAACCTTTGGAAAATGTTTAAATCTGCCACTTTCCCTCACAACAGTTAAGTAGCAGTATAGACTTGGTTCAATGGCTGCGGTTGACAATCTGTAGTCGCTACGGCATTAAAAGTGACTCTCTTCTTTTCACTTTTTACAAAATCACCTTTAAATTTTGACGAATAAGAAAAAGGATTGACCCCTGAAAGAGAGGTCAAATGTCGCGATTCGATGTTAATATGGTTTTCTGACCAGTGAAGACAGGCGTGCGTTATGGTGCAGTGGATATCGGCTGAATTCCTTGCATTCACCTACCCTTGGGAAAGGTTTTTTTTTTTTTTTAATAAGCGTTTCACCCCGAGCAAGGCATATCACTGCCACTACTTCGCAGGGGGCCACATAGAGTGGAGAAAGGATGATTAAATATAGGAAATGTCAGAGGGTGGGTGATAGGCGGGTAAGGATACCGAGAATGAGGGTTGGGTAGATGAGAGTGTTCTGAGAATAATTGGGAATTAGTGTGATAGGAGGTGTCTATTGACCCTACATTTAAACACCTGGAGATTGTAGCTGTCGGGAAAGCAGACTTGTGGAAGGGAGTTCTACAGGCGGGAAGCGCGAGAAAAGAAGCTGTTGGAGTAGAATTTACGGTTACATCTTATTTGTTTAACTGTAAAAGGGTGGGACCTAGTTGCTAATCTAGTACCTCGTGTAAATTCGTGCTTAGGCGGCACCAGAGATCTAAGCTCATCGGAGCAGAAGCCATGAAAGTACTTGTAGAAGAGACACAGGGAAGCCACATCACGCCGGTGAGAGAGCGGCTGCAGATCTGTCTTTTCCCTCCTGTTATGAGTTATATAACATAACAGACTGGGTTTCTGTAGCCTTGGATGGCAACCAGTCTACCACAGAAAGTAATGGCAACCTACTGCGGAATAATCTTCTGCCCAGTCAGTCATGTTTCTTTTGAGATATGATCGCCTAAGCGTGTATCACGTATGGCACTAACTGAAGGGAGACGATTTGCAAAGTTCTGAGAGAGGTTGACAAGCCTATGTTAAAATTGTCTTTGGTTATAGAAACAGAAAGAAAACTGAAGCAGACAGTCAGATGGAAGCAGAGAGACGACGAGACACTAAAATGTGACAAAAGAAATTCCAAGCCTGAACCAGACATAATGTCCCGTCACACATTTATTCTCTTATTCAACAAAGAAGACGATGACAGCAACAACAAGATACTTCAACTGACTCTTAAATATTAACTTCGATAAGTACCATTTTCCCTTATTGCTTCACCTTCCTTTTCACTTTCTCGCCGGCCATAAAAAAGGAAGGGAACACAAACCTTATAAATAGCCTGTTAATCTTTCTACATACAAACATTCGCTACTTACAACTCTTCATTCACTTAACTACGTACTACATTTTCTCACTGAACAGTTAAACTTTACAAATTGATTAACTACGTACATTTTCTCTTTGAACATTTAACTTTTACAAATTCATGTTATTCTGTTCTGCTAATAAAATTCTACTTTAAACATACAAACAAAACAGTTTTATTCTTCCAACTTTCATACCCGACATTGCTGAACGTTCCTCCTATTACAAATCACTATAGAAGGACAATCACTCAGGTACTATGCGTGATACATGCTTGGGCGATCATATCCTGAAAGAAGCAGGACTGGCTGGACAGAAGATTATCCCGCAGTAGGTTGCCATTACTTTCTGCGGTAGACTGGTTGCCAGCCAAGGCAATAGAATCTATCCTGTTATTTAACCTATAACTGGAGGGAAGAGACGGATTACCTTTCCGAAACCTTATGTCGATAAGAAAGTAACTAAAACCGAGCCACCAGATCGCGACTAATAATATTGCTGATTCTTCTTTGGATCTTTCCAAGGAGCTCAGGGTAAACAGCAGGGACACCGGACTATATGCGGCAGTGTTATTCTAAGAATAAACATTTTCGTGAATTTTGACATCATTCTCGGGGCTTTTTTCGTTTAAATGCGTGGGTTTGTTTTGCTAAGATTTTTTAAAAATTCGTTTCATCGCAAGCATGACAATAAAGTCACCAAGACACAAGGGGTTACTGAGTACGGAAGAATTAGAACAAAAGCATTAATAATGAGCATAAAGAGAAAAGAGTAATCGGAAGAGAGTAGATAGCGACTGACATTGCATTTACATTTTTGAAGATTAAAGTTGGCTGGAAAGCATGGAGCTGGAAGAGATTTCCACTTGTGAGAAGTGCGAGAACAGAAACTTTTAGCATAGAATCTACGGTTATATGTAGCCATCTCGGGTTTAAATTGATAAAATCCTGATGCCAGTCTAGTAAAAAAAAAAAAAAAATTCGAAAGCTAATACAAAGCAATTACCGTGAGAAAGATAACGAGATGCAACCTTATGTCGATAGGAAATTGACTGAAGCCGAAGTGTCAGATTGCGACCTATAATATTGCCGATTCTTCTTTGGATATTACCAAGGAGCTCAAGGAGCACCGGACTATATGTGGCAGTATTATTTTAATATTGGACGAATCGTAGACTTTTAGATATTTAAAACAGAATTTGGAAATAAGAATTGTATCGTACGAGACAGTAAATCAACAGCAGCTGACCTATTAACAGATTCAATATATTCTTTCTATTTTATATCAGCTGAGATGAGGGGTCCGAGAATGCGCAACAAATTTCTTTCCTGGGGGTTAGCATAAGCCATGCCGATAAAAAGCAGCGTAGACTCCTCTCAGATGATTAATGGAGAGATATTTAGTTTTAGAGGTGTTGGGACGCTCTCCACCTTTACACGGAAATGGACTATTCGAATCACTATATAAAATAGTAGTGATTATACCTCGAGGAAGGAAGTCGAGTAAGGAAGTTGAGTGAGCGAGTCCGTCGGGTATTTCCGGTATTGCACCGGAAGTGTTCTACTAGTCAATCTATCACGTCTCTACGACGATACTGTATACTAATTACCTTGTTCTGTATTCTACTAATCCTCACCTCTTGTAAATACTTCTCTTTCCTGTCAATACACCTACTTTTATACTATTACGTTATTTTGTATTATTTTACATAATTCTGTTACCTGACGTAACAAGAGGCGTTAACATTAAACAGTCATCTTTTGCCCTGCATACCGACAGACTTGCGCCCGTTTTGGTCATTGTCTGTCATTGTGGTACAGTGGATATCGGCTCGGAACGACAAACCGGGGAGCCGAGTTCGAATTCCAGTTGAATCCATTGTATTTACTTACGTGTAAATACCCTTGGGAAAGGTATTAATCCGTCTCTTCCTTCCAGTTATGGGCTAAATAGCAGGACAGATTGGGTTCTATAGCCTTGGTTGGCAACCAGTCTACCGCAGAAAGCAATGTCAACCTACTGCGGGATAATCTTCGCCCGGTTCACACTCCACCCACGTCTATTGAACAGGTGAAGAGGCTCATTCCTTGTTCCCTGTTTAGGATGTGGTTTCCGGCTTTCTCTTTTCCAATCTTTTCACTCTTTTCTTTTTTTTCTTTTTTTTTAACTAGAGTAGATAGACTAAACTATCACCCGGTTCACACTCCACCCACGTCTATTGAACAAATGAAGAGGCTCATTCCTTGTTCCCTGTTTAGGATGTGGTTTCCGGCTTTCTCTTTTCCAATCTTTTCACTCTTACGTATCTCCCTGCGCATCAGTGGTGTTACCGCCTTGCTCGGAGTGATATGATTAAAAAAAAAAAACTTTCACTTCACCATTTCATAGGAAGGACTGAATCAGTTCAAAACAGTGCCATCTGAATACCAAACTCTGTCAAAAACTTTCGAGATATCCAATGCTACACCGTTGGTTTCACAGTTCTTATTTATTGCATGATAATCTGCGCAATTATCTTCAGTGCATCAACATTTGATCTGGGGTAATGAGAAGCTGTATTGCTTGTCTGAGAAAAGGCCTCGTGATGAGAGATGACAGTAAACGCATTTTCTTAGCAGTTGACCTAGTAGTTTATTCAATATAGTTTTTGTTCTTCATGTAAGGTGAGAAAGTTAATCCGAGAGGACTCAACGAGTCACTTTCCTCTGCCTTCCACCAGCATAAGGTCTTTTTGGTCAGCAACTGCCATTTTGATCTTGTCAAACTGATCAGACATTACTATCAAGGCAGGAGTAAGGAGTTGTGTCGTCAGCGTAGATGCCAGTTTGAGAGTTGTTATCAGGAAGTTCGTTAATAAAACAGTGTAGAACCAAAGATGGAGCCATGGGGTACACTCGCGTTAGTAAGAAAAGAACCTAGACAAGTAGGCATTCAAGATAATTTTCACTTCACCATTTAATAGGAAGGACTGAATCAGTTCAAAAAGTGTCTGGAGGCACCGTAACTTTTCAACTGAATGAGAGACTCTGTCAAAGGCTTTCAAGATATCCAATGCTACTGCCTCGGTTTTACAGTTACTTTTTAGAGTAGTGGTTCCCAAACTTTTTTCTGTCATTTCCCCCTACACCCAGTTCAACCATCCAGATTTCCCCCTTCATGTGAATGAGAGAAAGAGCGGTTAAAACACACTGAAACTATTTACTAATTTATTTTTCAAATGTACAAATATACTGATAAACTTAGTTACAGAGTAAAGTAGATAGAGAGCAGTTAGTAACAACTAAGCATAGCCATAGTAAGCGGTTAGTAACAAATAAAAGGACTTTTGTTTGCTCTTCTACTTCAGAATGAAATTAGTGAGAAGGGTGGTGCCGCTTCTTGTGCACCAGTGAATCAATATCAGGGTTAGTTTTGGCAAGCGCGCAACGTATGTCCCATTCCACCTCCAGTCGGTTTCATGCTTTGGGCTTGATTGTGAGTAAAGTAGAAAATCCTGACTCACAAAGGAAGGTTGTGGAAAACAGAATGACGATTTTCAATGCAATGTTGCTCAGTTACGAGTACGCTCCACACATATTAACCCAGAATTCGTCAAGATCTTGTGCACGAAATTCATCCTTGGCAGAAACGGCATGTGCAACAGGCGCTCTGGCTCTGGCGCTAACTAGCTAGATGTCTGACTGGCTGTCTGTCTGTCTGTCTGTCTGTCTGTCTGTCTGTCTGTCTCTCTCTCTCTCTCTCTCTCTCTCTCTTTCCGACATGAGAAAATCCATCTGAGATTTTTTTATTTAGTAAGTAGCGTAGTTATTCCCCACCCTGGTAGCTTCAAATTTCCCTCAGGGGAAATTTCACCCAGTCTGGGAATCACTGATTTAGAGCATGATCAGTCAGTTAGTTAAATGCCATACGTGATACACGCTTGGGCGATCATGTCTCGAAAGAGACATGACTGACTGGGCAGAAGATTATCCCGCAGTAGGTTGCCATTGCTTTCTGCGGTAGACTGGTTGCCGACCAAGGCTACAGAACCCAATATGTCCTGTCATTTAACTCAGAGATGGAAGGAGAAAAGATAGATTATATTACATTATTATATTAAGTATAATTAATGGGGGATCAGTTTATTACTTCATAACAATAGAAAACCGATCCCTCACTTTATGCTCAGTAGAAGTTTTTATTATGTTTCCATCTATTATATTCAGTCAGTTAGTTAAGTGCCATACGTGATTCACGCTTGGGCGATCATGTCTGGAAAGAGACATGACTGACTGGGCAGAAGGTTATCCCGCAGTAGTTTGCTATTGCCTTCTGCGGTAGACTGGTTGCCGACCAAGGCTACAGAACCCAATCTGTCCTGCTATTTAACCTATAACTGGAAGGAATATGCGGATTAATACCTTTCCCAAGGGTATTTGTGCGTAAGTGAAAGCAATGAAAGCTGGAATTCGAACTCTGCTCCCCGATTTCTAGTTCCGAGTCGATATCCAGTGGACCACAACGCACATCCTCTGATGTGCGTTGTGGTGCACTGGATGAGCATGATCGTCTCTGCAATTATCATCTGTACATCAACGGTTGATCTGGGGTAATGAAAGCTGTATTACTTGTCTGAGAAAAGGCCTCGCGGTGAGAGATGATGAACCAATTCAGCATTAATTAAGGCCTCCAGGAGTTTGCCAAAATGAGATAGAAAACTAAGTCGATAGTCGGAATGATCGGAGGTTTCGCAAGATGTTTTAGACTCATCCCTTGTTTCCTGTTTAGGATGCGGTTTCCGGTTTTTCTCTTTTCCAATCTTTTCACTCTTTTCTTTATATTTTTCCAATTGGAGTAGATAGACTAAACTATCGCCCGGTTTACACTCCACCCACGTCTATTGAACAGGTGAAGAGGCTCATCCCTTCTTTCCTGTTTAGGATGCGGTTTCCGGTTTTTCTCTTTTCCAATCTTTTCACTCTTTTCTTTATATTTTTCCAATTGGAGTAGATAGACTGAACTATCGCCCGGTTCACACTCCACCCACGTCTATTGAACAGGTGAAGAGGCTCATCCCTTGTTCCCTGTTTAGAATGCGGTTTCCGGTTTTTCTCTTTTCCAGTCTTTTCACTCTTTTCTTTATTTTTTTTCCAATTGGAGTAGATAGACTAAACTATCGTCCGGTTCACTCTCCACCCACGTCTACTGAACAGATGAAGAGGCTCATCCCTTGTTCCCTGTTTAGGATGTGGTTTCCGGCTTTCTCTTTCCCAATCTTTTCACTCTTACATCGCCCCCTGCGCATCAGTGGCATTATCGCCTTGCTCGGGGTGATATGATTAAAAAAAAAAAAAAACTAGAACAACAGATTTTGACTTCCATCCAGTAGGAAAGCAAGTTATACTTATAGCGTTTGGAAAGGACTGGAGCCAGCTCAAAGGCACATTTTTTTAGGACGATAATTGGAATTTCATACAGTAGGTCGCCATTTTTTTCTGCGGCAGACTGCTTGCAACCAAGACTAAAGAACCCAGTCTGTCCTGTTATTTAACCCATAACTAGAGGGAAGAGATGGATTAATACCTTTCTCAAGAGTATTTGCACGTAAGTGAATTCAACAAATTCAACTGGAATTCGAACTCGGCTCTCCGATTTCTCGAGCCGATATCCACTGCACATCCTGAAAAAGAAATATAGATAATATTTAGAGAAACTACGTCTAAATGTCATCTAAATTTCAGCTAAGACTAAGACTAAGACTGACTTGCTATCACTTGATATCTAGGAAAGCAATCTGATTCAACTAGATAAAAAATATTTAACAATCAATACTGAAGTGGCTGGTGGAGTATTTACTGCTTTGCTATTACTTGACGTCTAGGAAAGCAATCTGAATTAACTAGTTAGAAAATTTATTTCACAATGATTACTGAAGAAAGTGCTAGAGTATTTAGTAGTTTCCTAGCCCTTGACGGTTAAGAAAGTCTTTTGATGCAGCTAGTTAGAAATTTATTTGACAATGAAAAAGAAAAATACTGAAAAGGAGTATTTAGTGGTTTGCTGTCACTTGATCTCTATTCAAATGATCTCACTGATTTAATTGTCTTAATTGATTGATTTGTTTCTTACGGCTTATTATTGCTTGACTGTTTTTCTCCTTTTGTCAAGCCAGTAATTATTTTCTTAATATTATATGATGAACCTAACTGGAATTTGAACTGCGATTAGTAATTTTGAGCTATTAGCCATCACACGGGGCGAAGTAGAGTTGACGTTGATTATAATCGATGATGATTGTAATATGGGCGCAAGCCTGCATGCTGTCTGAATATTCATTTAACAAAGACTAGTAGAGAGAATAGGTAAGTAATTTAAAGATACTTGCTGTCACTTGACCCCACTAAAATGTTACAATTCCAGAAATAGTTCTGACATATGTAGCAGGAAAGTTAATGCTAAACCTGAAAATGTCTAAATAAATATCATGAGAACAAAAAAATTCTCTCAGATTTGATGTAATTTTTTTGCAACAACATTTTTTGCGGTTTTCATCTAAGAGAAGCAAACAGAAAATAATACTAGTCTAGACGGATGCAAAAAATATCAATGTAGCTAACAAGATGCAAATTTATTGCATTAAAGATGTAATTATATATATATAAATATATATATATATATAGGTAGTCACATTCTTATATAAAATTTATATATATCTATGTCAATATATATATATATATATATATATATATATATATATATATATACTTGCAGTATAGCGCGGCGTTGCTCGGGTGTAATGAAAGTTTTAAAACTAATCCATGGTCCTGGAGCTCTGACTCTTTGGACGTTTGCACGAAAGACTAAAATACAATAGTTGTTTCCAGTTAAAGCGAAACCGTAGACTGGAAGAAAAATGAATGGATGTAAGTCAAATTTTGATTTCCTGCTATCGATATCAAATAAGTTTTTTTTCGTCGTAAACTGAATTTTGAAGGCTAAATAAGTTCTCTGAGTAAATGGTATCATGGCTGAGACTAAGAACTATAATTATACCTACTTAGAGCCAAACCCGAAGCAAAAACTAAAATAAAAGAGCTGAAAAATATAGACATACAGGCAGATAAACAGACACACACACAAACATCTTGCCTTTTATAGATATATTATCGATTTTCTGCACTATTGTAAGAACTGCAGTCTTGAAACTTCTGAATATCGTTTCTTATGTCTTTGTCTATGAGTTTATCAAATTTGATTAAAATCGGACCACTACTTCTATAACCTGATTTTTTTGATTATCGATTTTCGATATTTATTGGAGGTACCTCGACACAAAACCTAGCTAAGAACACTCGCAGACGCTTATAGTACAACTGTGGAAATTTTCAAGAAAATCGGTTCAGCCGTTTCGGAGTGTATAGGTAACGGACACACACACAGACACACACACACAGACACACACACACACACACACACACACACACACACACACACAAAGTTCCATTTATAAATAAGTTTAGATAGATATACTACATTTGTAAACGAGCTACTACGCGACCTATTTTTTCTCTCCCTGTAACCTTTTGCGCACCATGGGCAGTCCTGCTTTGCTTGAGGTCAAAAGATAATATTTATAATCACAAGGGGTTACAGTGAGAGAAAATAAAATTAAAAAAAAATCAACGTAAAGGGGGTGTTGAAAAAGGATACAAAGGGGATGAAAATAAAATAGATAGAATATAGGAATTGACATTGCATTTAAACTTTTAGAGATCCTCTGCTTCTTGATTTTTGCCCACCTGTAAACCCCTGCACACCAATGGCGGTCCTGTTTTGTTAAGGGTAAAAATATTATGAAAGAATTGCTCCATTATGAGAAAATATAAAAACAGAATGAGTGCACATTTTGCCGCATTAAAATATTTAGAAGACGTGATATTCGTCAACATTCATAGCAAGAAAATAACAATCCATTAACGTAGTTTAAATAAATTGTCCGCGTATGTAAATAATGATAACGTCTTATGACACAAAGCCAGAGAGAAATTAAGACCAGTTTTTATAAATCTTTCCCCATTGTCTATTTTGTTTTCTTCTGTTGCAAGCGTTATATTTTACTAGTAGTATAGCCCGGCATTGCTCGGGTGTAATGAAAGCTTTAAAACTAATCCATGGTCCTGGAGCTCAGACTCTTTAGACGTTGGCACGAAAGACTAAAAAGCAAAAGTTGTTTCCAGTTAAAGCGAAACCGTAGACTGGAATAAAAATGAATGGATGTAAGTCAAATTTTGATTTCCTGGTATCGATATCAAATAAGTTTTTTTCGTCGTAAACTGAATTTTGAATTCTAAATAAGTCCTCTGAGTAAATGGTATCATGGCTGAGACTAAGAACTACAATTATACCTACTTAGAGCCAAACCCAAAGCAAAAACTAAAATAAAAGGGCTGAAAAAATACAGACATACAGGCAGATAAACAGACACACACACAAAAATCTTGCTTTATATGTTTTTTTTTTTATATAACTAGCAGTATAGCCCAGCGTTGCTCCGGTGTAATGAAAGCTTTAAAACTAATTCATGGTCCTGGAGCTCAGATTCAGCCTAAAGAATATTTGTGTGAAATTTGGTGAGAATCAGATCAAAATTGTGGATTTGTATAAAGGACATACAGACAGATAAACAGACACACACACAGACATTTTGCTTTTTATGTATATATATATTATCGATCTTCTGCACTATTGTAAGAACTGCAACCTTGAAACTTCTGAATATTGTTTCTTATGTCTTTGTCTATGAGTGTATCAAATTTGATTAAAATCGGACCATTACTTCTATAACCCGATTTTTTCGATTATCGATTTTAGATATTTATCGGGGGTACCTCGACACAGAACCCAACTAAGAACACTCGCAGACGTTTATAGTACAACTGTGTAAATTTTCAAGAAAATCAGTTCAGCCGTTTCGGAGTCTATAGGTAACGGATACACAGACACACACACAGACACACACACAGACAAAGTTCCATTTATAATTATTTATAAATGGAACTTTGTCTGTGTGTGTGATATTCTTCTTTCTTCAAATTTCATAATTTACTTTTTTTTATGTATCTACTTCTTATTTTATGTGCCGTGTTCCTTTAGGACTTAGGTAACTATGACATTCCACATCTCCTTATTCCTTGTAGCTCTTAACCCCATTTTTCTTGTTACCCTCACAAACCCTGCCCGTCATCCATTTGCTCAAGTATGTTCTTCGTTGCTTTCCCCTGTTCTGTCCTGTGAGTATCAGATTCTCCAAGCCTTCTTTCTCATTACATGTCCAAGAAACTTTAACTGTCTTTTCTTTATGTTAAGTATAAATTTCCTTTTCGTTTCCATCCTCTCCACAACTTCGTCGTTGCTCACATGTTGGATTCATGGTATCCTCAGCTTCCTTCTGTAGAACCACATTTTTTTGGCTTCAAATCTTTCCTTCATATTGAAGGACAGATATCACATAACAATCCAGTACTCTTCCCTTTTTTTCCAACGACATTTTCCTGTCTCTCAATACACTCAATATATGGATTGCATACATTTTGCCTCTCTGAAGAGTAGAATTTTTTTTTATCATTTCACCCCAAGCAAGGCAGTTTTACTGCCACTGTTGCGCAGGGGGTTACATAGGAGAAAGTGATGAGAAAAAAAAGGCTTAGTTATAGGAAATGTCAGAAGAGTAATAGACGGATGCGAATACTGAGGATGGGGGTGGAGTAGAGGGAAAAAAGATCTTGAGAGAATGGATGCGAGTTAGTGAGATAGGAGATATCTATTGACCTAACATTCAAATTCCTGGAGATTTTAGCTGTCGGGGAGGCAAGTATATGGAAGAGAATTCCACAAGGTGGGGGGGTGCATGAAAAGAAACTCTTAGAGTAGAAATTGCGGTTATATTTTACCGATTTTACTGTAAAAGGCTGGAACCTAGTTGCTAATCTAGTAGCTCGTGTAAATTCATACATAGAGGGCACCAGTGAGCTAAGTTCATTGGAGTAGAAACCATGAAAGTATTTATAGAAGACGCACAGGGAAGCCACGTTACGCCGGTGAGATAGCGACTGCAGCCGAGCTGCCAAGTCGGTATTGATCCCATTACAGATTCTCAGTTGGATTTTGTCAAGAACCTCGAGGCGAATAGCTGGGGCACCCGACCAGATGTGGAAGCAGTATTTAATTGCCAACAAGAGTTCAAACTTGGTGACCAAACAAGAACAATCTACCCAGTAGATTAAATAAAATATTTCTGGAGAAAGGTGAATGCGTTGAATATTGCTGCCACATCTGCTCTGGTACATCTGTTATATATTAGGATATTCTTGATAAAATCTTCTCCCCACAAAAATCAGCAATGTTATTGATCCTGATCTAACACCTCGGCTCCATTCACCGTCCAACCACTACAATATACCTTATCTATATATTTTTTCATAATAATTGTTCTCATGAGCTTGATACCTAGACTTTATGAATTTAAATGCAGTACTTGGTTGGCGGCAATGTTTCATCATTTTATAGATGAAATATCTTCCTGCGAAAAAACATTTAAAGTCATGAGAATATATGAAATAATAATAATAATAATAATAATAATAATAATAATAATAAAAACCAGTAGGAGAAAACTTGTCTATTAATTGATATGGCTTGTCCAGCGGATTGTAACATAGCAATCAAGGAATTTGAAAAACTGTCAAAATATAAAAACCTGGAAATTGAAATAGAAAAAATGTGGAAATTGAAAACAAGAGTTGTGCCAGTGATAGTAGGTGCACTTGGAATGATAAAAAATGGAACAAAACAACACATTGAAAGAATCCCTGGAAACCCCAGCTTAAGAGATATACAAAAAATTGTCTTATTAAGTACAGCCCACACACTAAGGAAAACTTTATCTATGTAATGCTAGGGATGATAGGGAAGATAGAAAAACATGAAATGGAGTCATAACAACACGCCACGACCTGCCTTAGGTCTCCCCGCAGACTTGGTTGGTAGTGAGACCAAAGCAGAAATCGAAATATGATGAAAAAATGACATAATAATAATAATGATTTTTGCGTTTACTGAAGGGATGTATCAGAAATTTTGTTTATTTTTTTTTTTTATTAGACCCAATGCTCAAACCACTGATATTTCTCTTGTAATTGTCGTTTCAATCCCAACATGAACTGTTGTGGTTAGAGGTTTTGGTTTGATAAAGAAAGAAACTCAAGAACTTATCAACAGGGTCTCTGGTATACCTTCTCTTTGGGCGGAGAGCATAAACCCAGTCGTGGCTATGCCGAAGAGTAGAGTCACGACTGGGCAAAGTCAGACAGGTATTTTGGGTTGGACTATATGGCCCGGATCACACACTCTAAAAGGCCTTGTGCCACATTTTATCCCAGTGGGAGGCGGGGAATTGATATCGATCCGTCAGATCCAAGAGATACCGAAAGATACCGGAACATACGGAGGTTTCACAGAGAATACAACGTCCGTAGTGCACAGAAGTTCTGAGCTCCACTCAGTCAGAATATTATTACACAGCACCCGTCAGCTTCCGATGTGCACATACTAAACATACTACGGCTGCACTTCAGAGACTTGTATATATATTTCTTACTAACCGTATTCCTAGATTATTAACCCTCATTCAAGTTTGTATTTTTACGTTTAATATACTTATTTTTCTATCTCAAATTCTGGTTGTTGTTCCTTTATTTTGTGCGGTTTCCATTTCGTGGATCCACAACAATTTATTTATTTATTTTTAATTAATAATAATAGCTCGCATGGCTTCTGATTTTTACTGATTGATGGTGTTAATATATACATGCTTTGTCCTGGAGAATTACGATGGGCTTCAGTAAATATCCCGTTTTGTTACACGTATTTGCATGTCAGTGACACGACCATAACCAGATAGGCATGATTTGATGGTGCTGGCCTTGTTCATGAGTCGGGGAAGTGACTAAAGCAACATGACTTTTAAGTATGTGGCTGGCTTGGTAATCACATCCTGATAATTGTGAACACCCTAAATCGAAGGCTGTTATAGCAAAGTGGATTACCCAACCTGATAATATTCCTAACAGGGCCTCATCTGCAAGTATACGTGTTGCTTTTCTGAAAAACTGTCATCACACCATGCATATTTGGCTGTGAAGCATGTGCCTGGTATGGCCTTATCAGACTAGGTGCCATGACAGGATGATTGGATTTTGCTCATTTTAACACCTCCCAACATTTGTTGACATGTTGCTCTTTCATTCACTACTTTTCCTACTCCTCCTGCTCCTCCTATTACTACTACTACTACTATTACTACTACTACTAATTGTTGTGGATCTTTATCGCTAATTTGTTGTGGAGTTGTGGCGAAAATTCGCCGCAAAGTTGTAGTGACCGGTTTGTGCCGGAAGTAAGACAGGGAACACAAGAGGTAGGTTCAAAACAGTGTATTAGTGTTATGTTGTGTGTAACAGAAATAGTTGTGTAAATAATCACAAACAACGGAAATAAGTAAATGAAATATATTACCGGAAATTAGTATGTACAACAGAGTTATTAGTAGTACAGGAACAATGGTTTAGTAAAGTAATAAGACGTAGAGTCTGTGTATAGGCACACTTCCGGTTCGCTACCGGAAGTACTCGACTGACTTGGTATCGAGCTGAACAGTCAACGCTAACGCAATCCAATGCTCAATGCAATGCAACAACTCACACCACAATGCACAACGCAAAACACCGAGGTCTTTCTGCTACCACTTTATATCGTGTTAAGAACAGTCTATTATTATAACAAAGGTGGAGAGCGCCCTAACAATTATTATAACAAGAAACAACAGATTCAAAATAATAAGTAACATAGAAATAAGTAAGTCCGAAGGTATTATTACGCTGCTTATTGCTTGACTGGTAGCTGTCGCCCACTGTTGTTAACTGCTTTTGTTAACTGCTTCTCCGGAAGTTACGCACGTAATTACATACAACAAAGAGCAAGAGTTCATTCCTCGAAGGAGGGTACCATGACACTAATACTACAACCACTACTAATAATAAATAAAATAATAATGAAAAGATTTTAAAAATGTTGTTTCGTATGACATATTTGCCTGGCAGTTATCTAATTATATATACTTGAGCATGACCTCTAAAGACTGAGCGGGGTTAGTGGTGGAGGAACATGTCTAGGTGTGGAATTCTTTTTCCAATTTTGACGGAGTGTTATATTCTGATACTTGGGAACACCCTCAATCGAAGGTCTTAGAGGAGTAGGTTGCCCAGCATGAAGATATTTCTAACTGGGCCCAATCAGTTGTTTTCTTTTAAAAAGTTGTTATCATATCATGCATATTTGTTAGTTTTGCATGTGTATGGTATGGCCTATCACACTGTGGGATTGAGCGGATTTTAGCATATTTTCATGCCTGCCTCCCCCTCTTTTTTTTTTTTTTTTGACATACTGCTACTTCTAATAATAATATCAATAATTGCTCTCATGGCTTGTGGTCTTAACTGAATGGGGTGTTAAAGTGAAAATGATTTTGCCATGGTAAATTAAGATGGGACACAGTAAATATTCTATACAGTACTACAAATTTGCTTCTGATTTCTTCTTCTTCTTCTTCTATGTGCCGTGTCTCTTCAGGACATCGGCGATTATATTCGTCCACATCTTCCTATCCTTTAGAGCTCTTAACACCCTTTCTCCTGTTATCCCGCTCTTAATCCATGCGGATAGCATCCTAGGGGATGACGCCCTGCACATATCGGTTCATGAGCGGGAGTAGTAGTGGAGCAACTGTTGTCGAAATAGTTAAGTGTAACCGTCTTTTCTATTGTAATGGTTTCTTTTCCTGCACTTCCCGTTTGTGGAAAACCCTATCGTTTGCATGGTTCCTGTACCTTGTTTTTTTTCTCACTGCAACCCCTTGCGTACCAGTGGCGGTCCTAGCTTGCTTTGGAATGAAACGATTATTTAAAAAAATGGTTAAGATTGCAGTGCTCGCCCAAACAACCTTTTGGCAAGAGGTTTTACAAAGTAACTGCTCGTGAGAAGAAGCTGTTCGAGACGGATTTGTTCTTTCAGGACGTAGGCGATCATGGCTTTCCACATCTCCCTGTCCCTCATGGCTGTTAGCACGCTTTCTCCTATGGCATCATGCAACCCTTGTTCCGTCATCCACCAAATCAGGTCCTTCAAATATGTTAACCGCTGCTTTCCTCTGTCTCTTTTACCCTCTATCTGGCCTGTTAGTATCAGGTTCTCCAAGACCTCCTTCCTCGTTGCATGCCCCAGGAACTTTTGTTGTCTCTTCCTGATGCTCAGTATTAATACCCTTTTTGTTTCCATCTTTTCCAAAACCTCGTCATTGCTCACATACTCGGTCCATGATATCCACAGCATCCTTCTGTAGAACCACATTTCAGCTGCTTCAAGTTTTTTTCTTCATCTTCGAAGATATTGTCCAACATTCACTGCCATATTAAAGAACCGACATCACATAGCAATCCAGTACTCTCCTCTTTGTTTTTACGGAAATTGTCCTGTTTCTTTACTCACCTACTGGAATGCTTCTTTTGCTATGCCAATTCGCCTTCGGATCTCAGTGTCGCACTTTCCGTCTTCTGTTAGAACAATTCCTAGGTATTTAAATTTCTGTACCTGCTTAATTTTAGAGTCCCTCACCTGTAATTGGCATTATGGGCTGCCCTTTTTGCTGATGACCATGCATTCGGTTTTTCTTGCAGTTTATTTGTAGTCCTTTCTGGTCACTCTCTTCAGCTACCTTTTCTAGAGGGTCTTGTAGTTTTCTTTCTGTGTCTGCTATCAGCACTGTATCATCTGCGTAGCTTATATTGTTTAAATTGTGGCCTCCGATGACGAATCCCGGCATAACTTCTAGGGTTCTCATAATAGTCTCGCTGTTACATCTTGCCAATAGAATATGAAGTGAATGAGAGTGGTTCGACTCAGTGTAGGGGACGTGGTGGGTCTTGGTTGTGAGGGTTAGAGGTGGTGGAATCAATGAACGTAGCTTGTCTGAACATTTTTACATGGAAATAGCGATCGAGTAGCGACAGGCTTGCAACGTTTACTCTGTGGGGAAAAGGATAGTAAAGTGCAAAAATACTCATCTCTTATAAGACGGCGTACGCGCTTATGGACTCTATCGAGATTGAAAAGTGAAGGCGGAGCAATTCTTGGCTTATATATGGCAGCAGACTTCCATTTACGCCCTGATCTGGCATACTGGATATTTTTTTTCTTTTTATTCGATATCCAAATTGTTTGTCAATATTCTCAAACCTGCTAATTTTACCAACTTGTCACCTCCTTAAATTCCCCAGAAGATATATACAGTTCCTGATTTTCTTTAGATATTCATTTTTTTTATTCTTATTTTTTGTTGCCGTCGCTTATTTTCCTTTTGTTTCTCGCCATTTTTTTTCATTCAAAATGGATGGCATTGATTAGTGGTTTCCTAGACGCATTAATTTGCAATCGTATTAAGATTACGTCCCCATATAATGCACAAACGCGCTCTGCCTTTATATAATCAGACATATGTGAGTCTCTTATGAAGCCAAACAAAAAAAAAGTAGTGAACAAAAAAAAAAAATGTTCATTTTTGTTGTTGCGTGTGTTGTTGTTTGCGTGATTCTTCTTTCTATATTTCGTAATTCGTTTCTTTTGTCGATATGATCATCAGTGGAAGACAAATCGAAAGGAGAGAAAAAAGTCTTAATGCAAACTGACAAGAGGCGAAAAAAGTCAATGATTGAATTTTTCAAACTGGTCTCAGGCAGTCTGTTTTCAGTGTAGAAAATCTTAGCAATTAATGGGTAGAGACCGCAGGCCGATGAAAATAATGAAATCCTACATCGACACGAAAATCAATAAGCCATAATGTACGTTGAGCTAGTCTCAGGAGAGCGAGGAGAGTGTGGGAGAAGATGGAGACAGAAAATTCACTGGAAATGAGTGAGGTGGAGTACCATGTCGGGGATGAAAGCAAGGAAGTCTAGAAAAATGTTATTCTGATAGCTAGATAGATAGATAGATAGATAGCTAGATAGATAGATAGATAGATAGATAGATATGAATAGGAAGAAATAGATAGATAGATAGATAGATAGATAGATAGATAGATATGAATAGGAAGAGATAGATAGATAGATAGATAGATAGATAGATAGATAGATCTATCTATCTATCTATCTATCTATCTATCTATCTATCTCTTCCTATTCATATCTATCTATCTATCTATCTATCTATCTATCTATCTATCTATCTATCTATCTATCTATCTGTGTTAGTGCCATTGCAATCTGTCTATCTATCTCAGTCTGTTTCTAATCCATCTATTGTTTACATTTATATTCAAGTTTATTTTTGCATTCCAGTTCATATATCTATCTATTCCATAAATTAAAATGCTTTTTGTTTTTCTCCTTCTCTTTCTCATTATCTATGTGTGTGTGTGTGTGTGTGTGTGTGTGTGTGTGTGTGTGTGTGTGTGTGTGTGTGTGTGTGTGCACGCACGCTGACCATTTCAATTCAAGGAGTATTTTACATATATTTCTGTTTAAACTTCAGTCGTGTTTACATGTGTGATCAATGTAAAGTATTTGAATACTTAAGTTAATAAGAGATCAGTCAGTTAATTGGCATGTGCGTTGTGGTGCAGTGGATATCGGCTCGCAACGAGTAATCGGGGAGCCGAGTTCGAATTCCAGTTGAATTCTTTGCATTCACTTACTCGCAAATAACCTTGGGAAAGGTATTAATCCGTCTATTCCCTCCAGTAACGGGTTAAATAATAGGACAGATTGGGTTCTATAGCCTTGGTCGGCAACCAGTCTACCGCAGAAAGCAATGGCAACCTACTGCGGGATAACCTTCTGCCCAGTCAGTCATGTCTCTTTCGAGACATGATCGCCCAAGCGTGTATCACGTATGGCACTTAACTGACTGACTGATACACGATTGGGCGATTATGTTTCCAAAGAGACATGACTGACTGGGAGAAGATTTTCCCGCATTAGATTGCCATTTCTTTTTGCGGTAGACTAGTTGATAACCAACTATAGAACCCAATCCGTGCTGCAATTTCAGCCATAACTGAAAGGAAAATATGGATTAATATCTTTTCCAGTCTACCACATAAAGAAATATCAACCTACTGCGGGAAAATTTTCTGCGTTGTCAGTCGTGGATCGAAAGAGACATGATCGCTCAAGCGTGTGTCACGTGTGGCAATTAACTGACTGAGTAAAGTATGAACTTAACTGACTAAAGAAAATAGAGACGAAAAGACAAACTGTCAATTGTAAGAAATAAGAATGTATGGTCTTCAGCAAAAGGAAATACGTACTTCGAATTGTAGACACCAAAAACAAGCAAGTACAAAAATTTGGTACTAATCCGTATCTTTCCTATATGGGTTAAATAATAGGACAGACTTGGTTCTATAGCCTTGGCTGGAAACCAGTCTACCGCAGAAAGCAATGTAAACCTCTTGCGGGATAAACTTCTGCCCAGTCAGTCATGTCTCTTTCGATACATGATCGCCCAAGCGTGTATCACGTTCGGTACTTAAATTGACTAACTGAATATAATAGTTGGAATCATGACTAAGGTTTCTACTGGTTATAAAATGGGGGATCGGTTTTCTATTATTATGAAGTAATAAACTGATCCCCCATTAATTCCTACTTAACAATATAATACATCACTTCTCCCTCTTGCTATGAGTCAAATAACAGGACAGATTGGGTTCTATAGACTTCGCTGGCAACCAGTCTACCGCAGAAAGCAATGGCAACCTACTGCAGGATAATCTTCTGCCTGGTCAGTCATGTCTCTTTCGAGACATGATCGCCCAAGCGTGTATCACGTATAGCATTTCACTGACTGACAAAAATTTAAATACCCAAGAAGTGTTTTTTTTTTTTTTTTGGAAGGAACATTTGACAATGAAATTCAAATATTAGAATTACAAAAGATGTCTTCGAAAAACTAAGCGAAGTATTAAGAAATGACACTGATTGGTTAGAAACTATTAAAAGAATGCCGGACAGTTATGCAACATTGATTTTCTTTTCTGTCAGTGAATGCCGGACAATCTCCTAAATAACATGGCTCCAACATATGACAACGATAAAGTTTTAACAAAAATAGAAACAAAAAGGGAAAAATAATAAAATGGAAAAAAATACTCATAATCAGAAAAATAATTTGCAATTTCTACTGCACATAGCAATGAAATAAGGTTTGTAAAATTCAACACTCACAAGACATGTTAAGACAAGAGAAGCAGAAAGAAACCAGCAAGTAACTTACTTAACGAGGTTATTTAAATGATTAGCAGAACAGGGATTAGGAGAATTTCTAAGAAAAACAATATTGCGGATATTTACAAAGGACAAGAAATTGTGAAGAACCATGATTGCACACAGCCTGACGGAAAACTGCACACGCGCTGACACCTCAAGCGTTTATTCTTGTGTCCAGCGATTATTACATGGTTTATTCTCGACATTCTGACAATTATTTTCCAAATATGAAAATCTAACCTGAGCCTAACCGAGATTCAAATAGTCTAGTTATTGTTCAAAGCTGATTGTGTTGCGTTAAACAAAAAATTAAATTCCTAACCTATTCCGTCTTTTATATACCGAGAGTTTAAAAAATAAGGCAAAAATGAAAATAGAATGAAGAAATAGTAATAATAACATATATATATATATATATATAGTCATCCACAGACTGATCGATTTCGCTGTATCACAACTCATCAGTACGATTAGACTCCGATTGATTTTAACCCAGGATTGAAAACCGACCGCATTTGCGTCAGTCGGCGATTCTACCTCTGAGCTATGGGTGCTCGGTAGAACAAAGCAGACCTTTTAGCGTGCATATTATCATTATACACGCCCAATAGCTGAGAGTGTTCTAATTCATTATTGAATTATATATATATATATATATATATATATATATATATATATCGTCACGATGGAGTGGGGCAATATTTACACTGAAAAATGTGCAAACACTTTGAAAAATATGTAAACAAACACTGGTATGAACATCACCCAGCAACGGTTACATAAATAAAAGACGTCACCATTCTCTGGGATTAAACAATCTACACAGACATGAAAACTGAAGCAAATAGGACGGACATTATTTTCAAAAGCCGAAAAGAAAAAAACTCGCCTACTAAGTCATACGGCTTGTTCAGCAGATTGTAACATTGTTTTTCTTCTTTGTGCCTTGTCATTTCAGGACGTAGGCCATCATGGCCTTCCACGTCTCCCCTATCCCTGGTGGCTCTTAGCACGCTTTCTCCAGTTACAACACGCAACCTCCCTTCTGACATCCACCAGCTCAGGCTATTTAAGTACATTATATACTGTTTTCTCCTGTATCTCCTTCCCTCTACCAGGCCTATTGCTATCAAATTATCCAATCCTTCTTTCCTCATTGCATATCCCAGAAACTTTAGCTGTCTCTTCCTGATGCTCAATGTTAATTTCCTTTTCTTTTCCATTCTTTCCAAACTCACATGCTCGATTCATGATATCCGCAACATCCTTCTGTAGAACCACATTTCAGTTGCTTCCAGCATTCACTGACATATGGAAGAACTGACATCACATAGCAGTCCAGTTTTTAGTGAAATTTTCCTGTCTCTTAATACTTTACTCAGCTTCTGGAACGCGTCCTTCGCCATGCCAATTCGCCTTCGGATCTTTGTTTCGCACTTTCCGTCTTCTGTTAGAACACTTGATTTTAGTATCCCCCACTTGTATTTGGCATTATGGGCACGCTCTTTTTGCTGATGACTATGCATCTGGTTTTCTTGCAATTTATTTGTAGTTCTTTTTTGTCACTCTCTTCAGCTACCTTCTGTAGGTCTTCTAGTTTCCTTTCCGTGGCTGCTATAAACTGCGTACATTCTGTTGTTCAAATTCTGGCCCCCGATGACAAATCGTGGCATAAAATCTAGGGTCCTCAGAAGAGTCTCGCTGTACAAGTTGAATAGATCTGGTGAAAGACAAGGATGTGTCCTTTTCTATCTTTGTATATCTGCTAAATTCGTTTCCTGTCCGTATGCAGGCAGTTTGCTGCCAGTAGAGGTTCTTGATTACTTTTATGTCTTTCCCAAATGTGTTGAGGCTGCTGAGCATCTCCATTAATTCTTTGTGGCGTATTTTGCCGAACGCCTTCGCATAATCGATAAAACATAGATACAAGTCCTTCTTCATCTGTATTGCTTTTCCGCAGAGGATCCTAATTATAAATATGGCGTTCCTTATTCCAGTGTCTTTGACGAACCCGCACTGTTCTTGTTCTATCTCTGACCTGATTCTGCTTCTCACTCAATATAGCAATCAAAGAATTTGAAAAATTAACACAGTATAAAGACCAGGAAAAGGAAATAGAAAAATGTGGAAATTGAAAACAAGAATAATACCAGTGATGGCAGGTGCGTTTGGAATGATAAATAAAGAACAAAAAGACACACTGAAAGAGTCCCTGAAAATCCTAGCATAAGAGATATACAAAAATTGTCTTGAAGATACGCAGATGATGCAGTGCTGATTGCAAACACGGAAAAGAAACTACAAGACCTCCTACAGAAGGTAGCTGAAGAGAGTGGCAAAAAAAGACTACAAATAAACTGAAACAAAAAACGAATGCATGATCATCAGCAAAAAAAGTAACCGAAAATGCCAAATACAGGTGGAGGGATACTAAAATCAAGCAGGTGCAAAAATTTATATACCTGGGAAGTGTTCTAACAGAAAACGGAAAGTGCGACACAAAGATCGGAAGGCGAATTGGCATGGTGAAGAATGCATTCCAGAAACTGAGTAAAGTATTAAGACACAGGAAACTTTCACTAGAAACAAAGAAGAGAATACTAGATTGCTGTGTGATGTCAGTTCTTCAATATCGCAGTGAATGTTGGACAATATCATTAAAAATGAAGGAAAAACTTGAAGCAGCTGAAATGTGGCTCTACAGAAGGATGCTGTGGATATTATGACTCGAGCATGTAAGCAATGAATAGGTTTTGGAAAGAATGGAAACGAAAAGAAAATTAATACTGAGTATCAGGAAGAGACAACTAAAGTTCCTGGGACATACAATGAGGAAGGAGGGCTTGGAGAACCTGATACTAACAGGTCAGAGATCGGGAAAAAAGACAGAGGAAAGCAGCGGATAACATATTTGAAGGGCATGAGCAGGTGGATGACAGGACGAGGTTGCGAGATGCTACAGGAGAAAGCGTGCTAAGAGCCACCAGTGAGAGAGAGACGTGGAGAGCCATTATCGCATACGTCCTGAAAGGCCAATGTACATAGAAGAAGTACAATTCATACATTCAGAAGAATTTTGTCCATCTAAAGCGAATGATATTATGAGACAAAGAAAAACAAATGAAAAAGCCACCATAACAATACACCACTACCTGCCTTGTTTTTTTTTTTTTTCCGCAGACTTAATAAGTAGTTTGGCAATAGCAGAAATCGAAATATGATGAAAATAATAATAATAATAATAATAATAATAATAATAATAATAAACTTTACAAAGAGCTCTATCTCTGTAAAGTGAGTGTACTCTTAGTTTTTCTTTTTACGAAAATGCTTATAGAAAAATGCCATGAAGTTATTTCTGAATTTAGGTCTCTGGTTGGGATTCGGAAAGAAATTTGATATACAACAGAAATAATAATAATAATAATAATAATAATTGAAACAGAAATAATGTGCAAAATGAAAACAAGAGTCGTGCCAGTGATAGTAGGTGCACTTGGAATGATAAAAAAAAGGAACAAAACAACACATTGAAAGAATCCCTGGAAACCCCAGCTTAAGAGATATACAAAAAAATGTCTTGTTAAGTACAGCCCACACACTAAGGAGAACTTTGTCTATGTAATGCTAGGGATGATAGGGGAGATAGAAAAACATTAAATGGAGCCATAACGACACACCACGACTTGCCTTAGGTCTTCCCTTAAACTTGGTAGATAGTGCGACCATAGCAGAAATAGAAATATGATGAAAAATGATATCATGATAATAATGAGAATTAGACGAAAAAGAGAAAAGAAAGCAATGCAAATAAATAAATAAAACTGTTGAACACATGAAAAACTGTCAAAATATAAAGACCTGGAAATTGAATTAGAAAGAATGTGCAAATTGAAAACAAGAGCCGTGCCAGTGATAGTAGGTGCACTTGGAATGATAAAAAATGTAACAAAACAACACATTGAAAGAATTCCTGGAAACCCCAGCTTAAGAGATATGCAAAAAATTGTCTTGTTAAGTACAGCCCACACACAAACGAGAACTTTGTTTATATAACGTTTGGGATATTATGTAGGCATATTCAACAAAATCGCTGAAAAAACAGCATAGTCTGAAGGAAAGGGCCTCAAACTAAATAAAAACAAAGTTTTCTCGGCAAAATGTTTTTGCTATCATAAAGAGGATAAATCAAAGTATTATTTCATTATTTTTACAAATTTTTAAAATTGTTTCTAAAAGGTTCTAACAGGTTCATTTAATGGTAGAAAGTTTTATTCTTTCGTCAGTGCGAGGCATAAATTGACACCAGAGTTTATTACATCAAAATCTAATATTACGCAAAGACATTTTTTGACTGTGAAAGACACATTAATGTGGAAATTCTGGCCTAAATAAAATAATGGTCGGAGTTTGATAAAAGTGTCAGGAGTTACTCATAATTTACTGAAATCAGTTTCGAAATAATTATTTTTAGAAAATATTGGTAAAAACATTTTCTTTTACATATGTTACCCCCTACCAAATAATTTCCAGAAATGTCGAAAAATGCGACTAGGTTTCAGCATATAGATAATTTTAATTAAATTCAGGAGTCATTGGGGAATGATAATCAACTGTCCTTTTTTTCTTCAAAACCTGCTCATTTTTAGAAAATCTGCTCTGAATTGCAAAAATAAAAATGCAATAAAACTATACCATTTTTTATTTAGATAAACTTTTAATTGCTTTTATAAACATAAATTAAAATGATATCATAATCTGAATAGAAAAAATTTTCCATTAATAATGAATTTTTACAAGAATTGTTTTCATTTTTATTATTTTTTATTAAGTAATTTTTAAAAAGATTCAAAAAAATCTTTTAAATTTCCTGCTCATAGGTCTCTCAGATTTTTTTAAAATTAATGTGTGGCGAATATATTTACTAATCAAAAAATCTAAAAGCTTACTATAAATAAGGGTGCTTATTTTTTGTTAAATAATTCAAACATTTTAATTTGTTGATTACCCGTATTTTGCTTGCACGGGTGGCCTTACGCGATCTTTATGATTAAAAGGTCACGTGATCAAGAGTTGTCCTCCCTTACATAAAAAAAAATCCGTATATAAACATTTTTATACCAAATCCGTCTTTCATACTTTGGGCCAGCTACTGCAAATCAACATTAACGCCTCTGATAAGGTAATGACAGCTGTAATAACAAGGTTACCGTAATTGAGAAACGTTCTTTTGAAAATTTTCAGGCAGTAACCAATTAATTCTTGTTTCAAGGGAACTTCAGGTAAGTTTAAATGAGGCAATTTGAATAAAATAATGTGTCAGCGAGATGTATTTTATTTTTGTAAGGTTTTTTAAAACCGAGAATTGGCTACTGTTTACAATCGATGAAAAATGGCGGAAATTTTGAAATTTAAAAAAAAAATTTAAACCTAAAATATTTTGATTGCGATCAATATAATTTCGGTTTGAAATACACCAGGATATTTTGCTTACTATAATTAGTAAATGTAATCTCTTGGCTTTCAATTAAAGCTAAAATTATAGCTTCAAGAAAACTTTTTTATTTTTAAAAATTCAATTTAAATTAAGGTATCGAAAATTTGAGTGTAGGTACCCAAAGGTGGGATAGAAAAAATATGAAATGTAGCCATAAGAACACACCATGATCTGCCTTGCGTTATTCGCAGACTTGGTAGGTAGTGCGACCATAGCAGAAATCGAATTATGATGAAAAATGACATAATAATAATGAGAAGTAGAAGAAAAAAAGAAAAGGAAGCAATGAAAGTTTGAAAAATTAAGAAAAAGTTTAAAAAAATTGAAATAATAAAAATAATAATTAATGAACGAAGACGAAGAAGAAAGATGAGGGGGAGGTGTACGCAGGGGAGGAAGAAGATGAGGAAGTGACGGAAGAAGAGAGAAAAGTAATTAGAGTCTTAGAACAATAAAAAAAAATAAAATATGGAAATAATAATAATAATAATAATAATAATAAATGAACGAAAATGAACAAGAAAGATGAGAGGGAGGTGTACGGAGGAGAGAAAGAAGACGAAGAATTAATAAAAGAAGAGAAAAAGTAATTAGAGTTTTGGAACAATAAGGAAAAATTAAAATAATAATAATAATAACAATCATAATAATACGGGAACGAATACGAATAAGAAGGGAGATGAGGAATACGATAATAATAACAAGAATACAAAGGACCATAAAATGAGAAGATGGCATGCAAATATAGAAATCTGAAAGAGTGAACAAGAAGGAGAAGAAAAGAAACAGCGGGATTCGAAGAAGAAGAAGAAGAAGAAGAAGGAGGAGGAGGAGGAGAAGGAGGAGGAGAAAGAGGAGGAGGAAGAGAAGGAGGAGGCGGAGAAGAAGGAGAAGAAGAAGAAGAAGAAGAAGAAGAAGAAGAAGAAGAGAAGGAGGAGGAGGAAGGAGGAGGAGGAGAATGAGAAGGAGGAGGAGAAGAAGAAGAAGAAGAAGAAGGAGGAGGAGGAGGAGGAGGAGGAGGAGGAGGAAGAGGAAGGAGGAGGCGGAGAAGGAAGCGGAGAAGAAGAAGAAGAAGAAGAAGGAAGGAGGAGGAGGAGGAGGAGAATGAGAAGGAGGAGGAGAAGAAGGAGGAGGAGAATGAGAAGAAGAAGAAGGAGGAGGAGGAGGAGAATGAGAAGAAGAAGAAGAAGAAGAAGAAGACATAAAATAAGGAATGCATTATCAGATAATCATGTCACCAACAATACCAACTCTAACAACTTGGTAGTATTTTCCAAAAATGGACACAAACAGAGAGAAAGTTAATTTCTTTTGATTTATAAACACTTCACGATTTCGCACTTGTCTTTTCGGTTAACTCGCAGCAAAAATCAATTTCTGCCGATTGCACCGTGTTTCTCGTTAATATTCACTCTGATCTTTCGACCGACGTTCTCCGCCCTCCATGTCATAGCCTTCGGTCAGATAACAAATTGCCTTGATAACCGGGAATTTCTACAATATCCACCACCCCCGGGGTATGTTTTATGTCGATTTCACTCTAATGGTCGTGTTTCGGAACGTTTACCATCGCTTTTATTTTGTTAACCCTCTGATGAAATAGGCCAGTCATACAGAAGTAAGTACGATTAGTTTGAATAATTTTAGAAATATTTCCGTCAAAAATGTCCACGGGCAAATGAAGCAGGCAATGGCGGAATGAAAGGTGATGTTGCATTAATTGTCTGCATTCATTGACTCGGTTAATATATAGGATATTATTGCAACATTATAGGTTTTTTTTTTGTTTTTTTTATTTTTTACTATTCTTCATATATATAAGTGGTTTAAAGTAATGATTATATATTCCACAGTTTAATATTTACTTTTGATAAAAAGTGCTCAATACAGAAGTAGTGCATTTATAGATATATATTTATTATTATTGTTAATATACTGCATCTCAAAAGCTATTAAGTTTCAGTGTTCAATACACTATCATCAGGCAATGAAATGTGGTTCATTTACCGGGCCATATATATATATATATTGATAAGGAATTTTAAAATAACACAATTTAACTTAAAAATAAAAAGATGCCACCATATTAGATCATTGTATTTATTATATTTTAAAAGAATTGTGGATGTAGACCATTGAATATTGGGGCAAAGTATAGCAAAGTTTCCCTGAGAGGAAGTGACATTTGTTTAAAAAAGAATGGAACAAAACTTTGGATAATGTATTATTTTTAGAAGCAATGAAAATTAAAGATAAAAAAATAAAAACAATAAAAACATTCACTAAAATTTAGTAATTCTTCATTTAAAATTTAACTTTATGGACCTACATCTATTTACTTACATAAAAAAAAATTAAGACAATTATTTCATTAGGTTAACAGTTTGTTAGAGTACTTGTTTTTGTAGCAGCATTGTCTTGTTTATTGAACAGAAATACTTTTTTGTGTAGGATATAATATGTAAGGGGTTTAAACTAATCTAATCTAAAGTTATTTATAAATGGAACTTTGTCTGTGTGTGTGTGTCTGTGTGTCTGTGTGTGTATGTGTCCGTTACCTATAGACTCCGAAACGGCTGAACCGATTTTCTTGAAAATTTACACAGTTGTATTATAAGCGTCTGCAAGTGTTTTTGGCTAGGTTTTGTGTCGAGGTACCTCCGATAAATATCGAAAATCGATAATCGAAAAAAATCGGGTTATATAAGTAGTAGTCCGATTTTAATCAAATTTGATGCACTCATAGACAAAGACATGAGAAACGATATTCGAAGTTTCAAAGTTGCAGTTCTTACAATAGTGCAGAAAATCGATAATATATATATATATATATATATATATATATATATATATATATATAAGACAAGATGTTTGTGTGTGTGTCTTTTTATCTGCCTGGATGTCTGTATTTTTTCAGCCATTTTATTTTAGTTTTTGCTTCGGGTTTGGCTCTAAGTAGGTATAATTGTAGTTCTTAGTCTCAGCCGTGATACCATTTACTTAGAGGACTTATTTAGCCTTCAAAATTCAGTTTACGACGAAAAAAACTTATTTGATATCGATACCAGGAAATCAAAATTTGACTTACATTCATTCATTTTTCTTTCAGTCTACGGTTTTGCTTTACTGGAAAAAACTATTGCTTTTTAGTCTTTCGTGCCAACGTCCAAAGAGTCGGAGCTCCAGGACCATGGATTAGTTTTAAAGCTTTCATTAGACTCGAGCAACGCCGGGCTATACTGCTAATATATATATATATATATATATTCTACCTGTTTAATGTTTACTTTTTATAAAGAGTGCTCAATACAGAAGTAGAGCATTTATAGATATATATTTATTATTATTGTTATAATAATAGCATAGTGCAACTCAAAAGCTAAGTTTCAGTGTTCAATATAACAACTTCAGTCACTGAAATTTGGTGGAATGAGCCACATTTCACTTCCTGATGATGATGCATCGAACACCGAATCTTAATAGAATTATAACAATAAAAACATCTATCTATCTATCTATCTATCTATCTATCTATCTATCTATCTATCTATCTTTTTTAAACATATACTGTTAAATATAAGAGAAAATGAATGTCTATTCTGTTTAATCATGAGCTGTTCTAACATTGTATTTTAGCTTTAATTTCAGGTGAAAATAAAAACAAAAATTTTTTGGATATTTTTTATTATGTTGATTCTAATCTTTCGGCTCACATTAGCCATCTTCAGAGAGGTTATAGGGACGTTTACATAAAGACATCCACCATTAAATATGTTTTTATCTTGTGCTGACGTAAAATATTGCTAAGCAACGATAACAAACGCAGTTCGTAAATTTGTAATGCGGTTCTATGACGTCACACCGCATGAGAGCTCGAAATGTTAACAGAACCATATATTTAAATGCAACGTAATCTTATGCTCAAATTGAAATGTGATTTTATTAAGTGTGGGTTGTGTTGATTTAATGTAGATGGCCTCCAGTATCTGAAAGTTCTTTTTACTGTGTGTATGAGTGAGTATTATCGTGTTGTTGAATAAAATCTGTCTAATATTACCTACATGGCTATGTTTTTCTAAGAAATGTTGTTTGATTTAACTCTGATCACAAAGGTGACAGGTAAGTCTACGGGAGAGCGTGGTTGTAGTAAAACCAATATATGTAGTGGGTTTATTATTAGTACCAGGGGCACAATCTCTGAACGGCCATGTAAATTGATACACTAAATTGGTTTTCTTTAGAGGATTTAGTTGTGTGGTTGTAGGATTATTAGAGACTATGAGGTCAATTATTTAAAGTTTTTATAATATATGATGAGTTTAATTTGATTATTACTATTTATTGATTTAAATTTTCTACGTATTATGTTTTTGAGTGTTGTTTCATCTTGTTTGAGAGAGAGAGAGAGAGAGAGAGAGAGAGAGAGAGACAGAGAGAGAGAGACAGACAGGGACAGACAGAAAAATAGGAAGATAAGAGTACTGAACTCTCATGGGATATCTGCTTCCCCCTAAGCGACAATTAATACTGGACACTCTCTTCAAAGATGAAGAGACTTAAGGCAACAGAGATGTTCTTCTGCAGGAGGATGTTGAGGATACCGTGGATTGAACACGTAAGTAAAAGGAACTTTTAGAAAAGATTGAAACAAAAAGTAAATTTAAAATTAACACCATGAAGAAACAATTAGAATTTCTAGGACACATAATGAGGAAAGAAGGCTTGGAGAATCTGATACTCACATGATAGACTGAAGGTAAGAATGACAAAAGAAAACAATGCATAACTTAAGTGGGCCTGAATAACTGAATTGCGGAACAGTGTTTAGGAGAAAAGACAAAAATACAGAAATTATTAAGAGTTACAAAAGGCAGTAAATTGTGGGGAGCTATGATCGCCTACGCTCTGCAAGAACACGGCACATAGAAGAAGAAGAAGAAGAAGAAGAAGAAGAAGAAGAAGAAGAAGAATGATCTTGACTAAATGAATGCTGAAACAAGCTTTAGGAGAGATGACAAAAAGAAAATATTTATTAAGGGCTAAAAAGGGCAGGAAATTGAGGATAGCCATGATCGCCTACGTCCTGAAATAACACAGCACACAGAAGAAATGAACTTGAGTAAATGGAACAAGACATAGGAGTAATATGCCCCGGAAAGGAATTACCTAATTATTCGAAGCAGCTAAGTGGTTTTGGCAAAAGTAACCGTGCAGCATAATCTAGCAAGTATCCGTAATGGGCCGGTACTCGTCGTAGTTGTATGCAGTATGCTTAGCCGTAGGCCTATGCAATAGGCGTAGTCAATAGATCTAATTCAAGGCGTTCCTGAAGGGGAACCAAGGTGTATGCATATTCATTACATCAAGGAGAGATAAGAAAAAGACACACTTTATTAAGAACTACAAAGTATAGGAAATTGTGAAGCGCCATGATCGACTACGTCCTGAAAGGATAATCCAGAAGAATAAGCATGAGTAAATGGATGCCGGAACAAGGTTTAGAAGAAATAACAATAAGGACACGGAGTATAAAAGATAAACATTTGATGAATCCGATTCGTCAGCAAAGACAGAGACGGGCCAAGTTTAGTGTATTGGTCCCATGAAAGCAGTAAAAACTGCGAGGTTTGAATACTAAACAAGAACAACGGACGACAATTACCCAACTACATAAGATATTTGGACAATCAGTTGAGTGCCATACGCGATACAAACTTGGGCGATCATGTCTCGAAAAATACATGACTGACTGGGCAGATGATTAGTAGGTTGCCATTGCTTTCTGCGGTAGACTGGTTGCTAACCAAGGCTATAAAGTCCAATCTGTTCTGTTATTTAGCCCATAACTGGAAGGAAGAGACGGATTAATACCGTTCCCAAGGGTATTTGCACGTAAGTGAAGGCAGGAAGTTCAACTGCAATTCGAACTTGACTCCCCGATTTCTCGTTCCGAGCCGATATCCACTGCACCACAACGCACATTTGGACAATACACTATTTATAATGCTAAGACAGTGTTTTTCAATATTTTAAAGCATTTCCACTCGATGCAAGGCAATAAAGTCACTGAGATCCAAGGGGTTATCTAGTGTAGCAGATTTGGCCCGCTGGATAAAGTCGTTGGTTAGTTTCTGTGACTTGACCAAAATAGTTGTGAGTTCAGTACCAGGCTACAGCAGTGGTGAACAAGTAACGTAAACAGCCCGATTAGAGGGAGATAACTCATGACTACCAAAAGTGGCTTTATGTTAGGAATGAGAATGATATACCCCAGTGATTGTAATAAAGGGTTCGGTTCGAAATCCCCAGCACCTGAAGCAGATCGGTTCGTACAACGACCGAGGCGTCGTACAACAAAGATAAGGACAATAGTCCGAATAATGTAAATAGTGTAAAAGTTTGTGAAATATTTTAATTAGCAAATATTATTTCCATGCTTACAAAAAAAGAGACCTTCCTTATCCTTTGACGTTTGATCTTTAAATGTGGAGCGTTTTTTTTTGTTTTTTTGTTTTTTTGTTTGGCATAAGGTGAAGTTAAAAAATATGTTACATACTCCCTATAAGAATAATGAGTGTTATTTTATCAAGGTTCATGCTTTCCAATCAGTTTTGATCTTTGATACTTTAAATGCAATGTCACTCGTTATTTAGCGTCTTTCTGATTAATGTCCCTTTGTCCTTGTCCCTTAATATTGTTTGTGCTTTTTTTTAGTTCTTCCAAATCCTGTAACCCCTTGCGTCTTAGTGTGGTAAAGGTGTTTACAAAAATGGGAGTGAACTGACAATATAATCGGCAAACTTGAACTTTCGTACCCGAAGAAACGGAGTCTTAAAAAGTATTTTCACACCACAGTTATTATTTTAACTACCTTCAATACTCGGCATTGTTTTTTGATTTAAAAAAGCAATCAATTGTAATAAAACGAAAATATATGATGAAAGAGAATTTATGTTTTTCTTGTTCTTGAGAATTTACAACAAAAATATTAAAGATTAATTACTTAATAACTACCTGCAATATACACCTGTCCTAGTATGAATCGATTATTAAGTATTTCGAACGATGCCTGATAAGTGGCAGCAGCTATCTATCTATCTATCTATCAATCTATCTATCTTAGTCTGTTCATATCTATCTCAGACGGTTCAACTCTCTTTTTTTCTCTCTCTTTCTCAGTATGTTCATATCTATCTATCTATCTATCTATCTATCTATCTATCTATCTATCTATCTATCTATCTATCTGAGTCTGTTCATATCTATCTCAGACTGTTCATCTCTCTCTCAGTATGATCTATCTGTCTATGTTTATATCTATCTTAGACTGTTCATCTCTCTCTCTCTCTCTCTCTCAATATGTTCATATCTATCTATCTATCTATCTATCTATCTATCTATCTATCTATCTATGTCCGTTTATAATCTATCTATGTCCTTTTATTATCTATCTATCTATCTATCTATCTATCTATCTATATTTCTATCTATCTATCTATCTATCTTAGTGTGTTTATACCTATCTCCCTTAAACTGTTCATCTCTCTCTCAGTATGATCTATCTATCTATGTTTATATCTATCTCAGACTGTTCATCTCTCTCTCTCTCTCTCTCTCTCTCTCAATATCTATCTATCTATGTCCGGATATTATCTATCTATCTATCTATCTATCTATCTATCTATCTATCTATCTATCTTAGTCTGTTTATACCTATCTCCCTTAAACTGTTCATCTCTCTCTCTCAATATCTATCTATCTATCTATCTATCTATCTATCTATCTATCTATCTATCTATCTATCTATCTCAGTATGTTCATTATCTATCTATCTATCTATCTATCTATCTATCTATCTTAGTCTGTTTATACCTATCTCTCTTAAACTGTTCATCTCTCTCTCAGTATGATCTATCTATCTATGTTTATATCTATCTCAGACTGTTCATCTCTCTCTCTCTCTCTCTCTCTCTCTCTCTCTCTCTCTCTCAATATCTATCTATCTATGTCCGGATATTATCTATCTATCTATCTATCTATCTATCTATCTATCTATCTATCTATCTTAGTCTGTTTATACCTATCTCCCTTAAACTGTTCATCTCTCTCTCTCAATATCTATCTATCTATCTATCTATCTATCTATCTATCTATCTATCTATCTATCTATCTATCTCAGTCAGTTCATTATCTATCTATCTATCTATCTATCTATCTATCTATCTATCTATCTTAGTCTGTTTATACCTATCTCTCTTAAACTGTTCATCTCTCTCTCAGTATGATCTATCTATCTATGTTTATATCTATCTCAGACTGTTCATCTCTCTCTCTCTTTCTCTCTCTCTCTCTCTCTCTCTCTCTCTCTCTCAATATCTATCTATCTATGTCCGGATATTATCTATCTATCTATCTATCTATCTATCTATCTATCTATCTATCTATCTATCTATTCTAGTCAGTTCATTATCTATCTATCTATCTATCTATCTATCTATCTATCTATGTATTCTAGTCAGTTCATTATCTATCTATCTATCTATCTATCTATCTATCTATCTATCTATCTATCTATCTATCTGTTTCTTTAAAATAGAGGGACATATTTTCCTCGGTGTAAAATTATTCTAAACCAGAACACATGTCCTGAAGAGATATTTTGAAATAATGACAATTGCGTGTGCAGTCTCACTGTTACCAATTTTTCCCTTCTATCTTTCTTTTCTCTTTCTTTTTACTCTTTCTTCCCACCCTTCATCCCATCACTCAGTTTCTCTCTGTCTCTCTGTCTCTCTGTCTGTCTCTCACTATATATATATATATATATATATATATATATATATTGTGCGTATTTTGACAGCATTTTTTCATTAATGCAGGTTTCGTTAAATAATATAGACAAGTTTTGTCTATTCATTTTTGCAGGATCCTTTCCTATAGTCTGATAAGCTTGACAGTACTATCGTTAAAAGACAACAAGAAATCGTAGTAATTGTTGATTTCTTTATCCAATCTGAGCTTTCGGCTTACATAAGCCATTATCAATGAGTAAACATATCAGTTATTGACAAAGTGAAATTAAACAAAGAGAATTAAACATAGACACAAGTCCATTTTTAACGTGGCGGATGGCTGAAGACAGTAACAAGATGGTGGTGGTATGGTTCTTGGTTACATGAGGGTATAGTGGCATGAGAGGATTGGTCTGCGAGCTACTACTGCTATATATATATATATATATATATATATATATATATATATATATTAAATAGATACACGTTGATCGCATTGTTTTCCTTTCGACTCTTAAGCAACAAAAGGCAAGAAGGGAAGTACATCTGCAATTGTTTGGGGCCTTCTTCTTATTGCTTTTGAAAACTACACGCGCTAATTGTTGCAACTACCATTTTATTTCTAGCTTTGAAGTCTATATGATAAGTGAGTGCCAATATTTGTCTTTTAAACTCGGGCTGCAATCTTTAAAACGCAGTACCCACTGAAGAGCGCCTTCCTTTTACGAGATATTTAGTTATCAATGTGATTTTTCCAACTATCGTCCTCCTAAGCTTAGGCTTGCAAAAAAAGAAGCGAGTAGTATACAATGGGCCTTTGACTCATTTTATTAGCAAATTCATCTTTACCGCGCATAACATTTATTATGGGATTAATGAAAAATAAAAAAATTAATAATCTGAAAATGAAAGAGCCATAGAATATGTATTACATATTTTAGCAAAACTAATAATAATATTCGCAAAAGTTAATAATTGCGATAAAAAAAGGACATATTACATTACCGTCATTTAGTAATATCGAAATACATAACGCAATTAATAAAAACAGTTGAATGCTGTAAAATTAATAAGTTAATTAAATTTGAACCTAAGAAACACTTCTGCTTAGAGAAGGGGGGGCTGGAATGACTTAATATAAATATAACAAATTCTGTACAGAGAAGTTGTCTTGGTTACGATTATGTCATTTTTTGCTACCGTTTTTATGTTATTCTTTTGTCTTATTTTTATAATATAACCGTTTTTATCTGTATTCATCCACTATATATAGAACTTCCCATCTCATCATCACATGCGTCGCATCTGTAACATAGAAATCAGACCACTCTATTATTGAAGTAATTCGCCCCAAGCAAGGCGATGATGCCACTAAGATTCAATTTGTTACTAGGACTGAAAGAGAATGTGAAGACTTTCAAAGAAACCGAAAACCCCCAATCCAAAGCAGCAAACAAGCTTCTACTCTTGTTCAAAAGACTATAGAGGTGCGTGAACTAGATGATAGGTAAACTTAGCTAGTTCCTCAGAAGTTCCTCTTCACCGATAATACATAAAAACAAAATTAAATAGGAACAGTAGAGGACCATGATCTCCATTGTCTTGAAGGAACGTGACATTTAATAAATACTTATTTTCAAAACTGTATAAATATGCGAACAGAAGTTCTAAGAATTTGATCATGAAAAAAAAACAAAAACATTAATACAGTTTCTTTTATGTTATCTTTTTAAGCATGTTGACAGCAATCACACAACACAGAAACCTTTAAGACGGTCGCAGTAAATTTCCGTACGACATTTGTGTTCGTGCGTTATTTAGATTCCGCGATATTTTGGGTAGAGCACATTGCATATGCAAACGTGTGTAATTCAATATTTAAATGGATATTTTTATGTGATATACGTATACATACAAGCGCACACACATATATATGTATTTGCCAGTGTACGTGTGTGTGTGTGTGTGTGTGTGTGTGTGTGTGTGTGTGTGTGTGTGTGTGTGTGTGTGAAAGTGTTTCCGCTTTGTTGGTTTTCCTTTATATTACCTGTTTTTTTTTTCCTGTTTAGATGGATTCGCGCGGTCGTCGATGAGAAGAATTTTTATTCTTTGCAGCTGTGTACACAGTGATTATATCGCGCATGCGCGACACTGGAGTACGGATCAATATTGTCGGCCAGATGACAAAAGCTGAAACGAAAGGAAAGAGACACAAGACTCGGACAAAGGGAGGCGGCAGAGGAGAAGATTTAACATGGAAGATCTAAAACGAGGAAAGAAGAGAATCGTGCCGATAGATAGGAAGAAAGGAAGTAGAAAAAGAGGAGTTACTGAATGAGAAAGGGAAAAGGAGGTACTGTAGTAGGAGAGAAGAAAGAGAAGAGAAGGAGAAACAAGTAAAAGAAAGAATCAATAATAGAAGGAACATTTTACGAATGGGTTGGGTTGGGAAAATAAAGAAAGCAATAAACAGTGAGGAAACAAGAGGAAATGAAGAAAAAAAATGAAAAATATTTAGCAATATAAATAAAATTTGAAATACTCGACGAAAAAATACGAAAATGGAAACCGAAGAAAGAAAGAAAGAAAGAAAGAAAAAAAGAAAGAAAGAAAGAAAGAAAAAAGGAAGGAAGGAAGGAAAAAGAAAGAAAAAAAGAAGGAAAAAGCAAGAAAGAAAGAAAGAAAGAAATAAGGAAGGAAGAAAGAAAGAAAAAAAGAAGGGAGAAAGAAAGAAAATAGGAAGGAAGAAAGGAAGAAAGAAAAAAAGGAAGGAAGAAAGAAAGAAAGAAAGAAAGAAAGAAAGAAAGAAAAAAAGAAGGAAGAAAGGAAGAAAGAAAAAAAGGAAGGAAGAAAAAAGAAAGAATAAAAAAACACAGGAAGATAGGGGCAGAAAAGGAAAACAAAACAGAAAACGAAGAAAGAAGACAGAAAATTGGACAGAAAAATAGAAACAAAATAAAAAGAAGAAAGACATAGAAAGAAAGTTAAAAGAAAGAAGTAGAAATAATGTAAGATATGAAGAAAGAAAAAAGGAAAGACAAATAGAAAGAAAGAAAAATAAAAGAGGCAGAAAAAAAAGAAACAAAAAAGAAAAAGAATTAGAAAAGTGAACAGAAAAAAGAAAGACAGAAAGAATGAAGGATATAAAGAATAAAAAAGAGAAACAAAGAAGAAACACAAAGAAAAAGAAGAGAAGACATAAACAAAACGAAAGAAGTAAAAGAAAAAAGTAAAAAGAAAAGAAGAAACTATAAAGAAAATTCAAAAGAGTCGAGAAATATAAAGAAAGTAAAAATCAAAAATCAAAGAGAAAAACAATAATAAAAAAGAAAGAAAGTAAAAAAGAAATAGCTAGAAAGTAAAAAGGAAAGAAGAGATAGGAAAAGAAAGTAAAAAGAAACGAAACAGAAAGATAGAAATAGAAAGAAAGTAAAAAAATGAAGAGATAAAAAGTAATAAGAAAAAGAGAGAAAGAAAGTAAAAAAGAAAGAAGTGATAGAAAAAAAAGAAAGTAAAAAGAAAAGAAACAAAAAGAAAGAAATAGAAAGTGCAAAAGAAAGACGAGATAGAAAGTAAAACGAAAAAGAGATAGAAAGAAAGTAAAAAGAGAAAAGAAACAGAAAGAAAGTAAAAAGGAAAGGAAAAATAGAAAGAAAAAAGGAAACAGAAAGAAAGTCCAAAGATAAAATAAATAGAAAGATAATAATGAATGAGGAAATAGAAAGTAGGCCACCCACATCCCCTCCGTTATCCCTCGCCGAGAAACAGCTTCTTCCGACAAACGAGTGTCCTGTGGAACAGACTCCTAAGAAGTCTTCCTTATCATGACAATCATAAAGTTAACCATTATCTTCCCCTCATAAGTGATGCAAGCTTGGGTGATCATATATACATATACTTGTTTAATTCTATTTACATTTATAGTCAAACATTTGTCTTTCTCTCTCTCTCTCTCTATATATATATATATATATATGTGTGTGTGTGTGTGTGTGTGTGTGTGTGTGTGTGTGTGTGTATTTAGGAAGCGAATTTTCTATTAGACATGTCACATTAAATAAACTGCAACATTGTGCTTGATTATTTTTTATAAAATCCGTTCATACTCACGGATAATCTTTCGCGTATTATAATTGATAGATGTCAGAAATGAGCTTTCACGTTGACAGATGTTATTGTTATATGTTTCTCGATCTTTCCAAGTACTTTCAGTCTCTTTTCGAGATCATCTTCAGTGGTGTAACTTGTGGTAACAAAAAAAAACAGCAATACTGTGTTGCTAAAAATTACCGTAATTTTTTTCTCCCTTCAAATATAACGGTTGACAAATTGCTTAACGTTGATTAGAACGTGAAAATTATCCAAAATGGAATTTTTTTTATATGTTGTAATCTCATCGTCATGCACGTGTTAAAGCATGAAAAAAACTGTTCTTTTTACAAAAATTTTAGAACATTACTACAGTATTCATAGCTGATTCTATTAATTCATGGCTTAAGCTTTTTATTGAATATTGCCTCAAGAATCTGTAATTTGCTTTGTTGTTTTCTTGGTGTAGGATAGTTGTGTTATCGATCATTATTTTTTATATTGTGAATGTAGGCAGGAATGTATTATGTATTATATAACAATTCAAACGCCTCTTATGAGAATGTATCTCCCAAACAAAAAAGTATATGTTGGATTTACAACAACTACATTAACAAGACGTCATACATTACACATGTCGTCTATTTCTAAACATCTACAACAACATTCCAGTCTACATTCTCTGTATAAAAAGTAATGATCATTTCTGAAATCTTTCAATTATAATACATGAAAGATTATCCTTAAGTATGAACGGATCGTATTAAAAATAAGCAGACACAATGTTTGCAATTTATTGAATGTGACATGTGTAGAAAATATTTGTGCCTAACTAGACAAATGCACACACACACACACACACACACACACACACACACACACACACACACACACATATATATATATATATATATATATATATATACCCCCAGTCTGTTCCTTTTGAAGTAGTATTTTAGTAGTATCTATCTATCTATCTATCTATCTATCTATCTATCTATCTATCTCAGTGTATTCATATCTATCTATCTATCTATCTATCTATCTATCTATCTCAGTCAATACATATCTATCTATCTATCTATCTATTTCAGGCCGTTTATTATCTATCTATCTATCTATCTATCTATCTATCTATCTCAGTCAATACATATCTATCTATCTATCTATCTATCTATCTATCTATCTATCTATCTATCTATCTATCTATCAGTCAATACATATCTATCTATCTATCTATCTATCTATCTATCTATCTATCTATCAGTCAATACATATCTATCTATCTATCTATTTCTATCTATCTATCTATCTATCTATCTATCTATCTTTTCATCTTTTATCCTGTATGTCAGTCTGGTCATATCGATCTATCTATCTATCTATCTATCTATCTATCTATCTATCTATCTATCTATCTATCTATTTCAGGCCGTTTATTATCTATCTATCTATCTATCTATCTATCTATCTCAGTCAATACATATCTATCTATCTATCTATCTATCTATCTATCTATCTATCTATCTATCTATGTGTGTGCACGCTGACTATATTTAAGGAATATTTTACATTTATTTCTATTTAAACTTCAGTCGTCTTTACATGTTTATTCAAAGTTAAATATAAGAGACGGATTCATCCCTTTCTCAAAGGCATCCGCGCGTATGTGAATTCAACGAATTCAAATTGAATCCGAACTCGGTTCTCACATGTTCGGTTCATGGTATCCTCAGTATCCTTCTGTAAAACCACATTTCGGTTGCTGAAAGTCCCTCCTTCATCTTTGTCTAGCATTCACTGCTATATTGAAGAACAGAAATCACATAGCAATCCAGTACTCTCTTCTTTGTTTCGCGGAAAATCTTTTGTCTCTCAATACTTTACTCGGCTTCTGAAATGCATTCTTGGCCAGTTCAATTCACCTTAGACTCTCAGTGTCACACTTTCTGTCTTCCGTTTGAACACTTCCCGAGTATTTAAATTTGTGTACCTGCTTGATTTTAGTATCCCCAGCCTGTAGTTGGCATTTTGGGCCTCTCTTTTTACTGATTACTATGCATTTAGTCAGTGCTATACGTGATACTCGAAAGAGACATGACTGATTGGGCACAAGATTATCCCACAGTAGGTAGCTATTGCTTTCTGCGGTAGACTCGTTGCCAGCCAAGACTATAGAACCTAATCTGTCCTGTTATTTAACCCATAAATGCAAGGAAGTGACGGATTTATACCTTTCCCAAGGGTATTCATGTGTAAGTGGATGCAATGAATTCAACTAGAATTCGAACTCGGCTTATCCGATTTCTCGTTCCGAACCGATAACCACTGCGCCACTACTATGCATTACTGAACCCATTTTCTATTCATATTCAGGTGGTTTACTTCCATTATAGGCTACTGGTTATTCTAAATTTAATTTATGTGTCCTGTCCCTTCAGAACGTAGGCTAACAAAGCCATGCACATCTTCCTGTCTCTTGTTGCCCTTTGTAAGTTTTGTCTTGTCATTTTTCCTAAACCCTGTTCTGCTCTTCATTTTCTTAAGCCTATCAAGTATGTAACATGCTGTTTTCTCCTGTACCTGTTGTTCTCTATCCGCTCTGTGAGTATCAGATTCTCTTAGCCCTCTTTTCTCATGACGTGTTCTAGATATTTCAACTGCCTCTTTCTGGTGTTAAGTATAAGTTTTCTTTTTCTTTCTGTTCTCTTCGAAATCTCGTCGTTTCTCACACTTTCGGTTTATGGTATCCTCATCATCCTTAGAACCACATTTCTCTTGCTTCGAGTGTTTTCGTCATCTTCTAGGAGATTGTCCAACATTCACTGCCATATAGCACAGATATTCCATCACAGCTCAGTACTCATTTTTTGTTTCCAACGAAATATTCCTGTATTTTGTCCTTACGAAATATATCTAGGTCGCCTATAAGTAGCAGTTTGTAGCAGAATTTCTTAAACGCTTTTTGAATAAGCTATACAAAAAGATACACGTTCTTCTCCATTTGTATTTCTCTTCCTGATATTATTCTGCGTATAAATGTCACGCACTGTAAACAATAAGACGTAGAAATTAATGCTTATTATTGTATCTGAATCTCACAATCTGAAAAAGAAAAAGAAAAATCTTTCAATTATGATGAGATACTTTCACGCCGTTGAATAAAAACGTTTAGAATTCAGGCAAATACGAACTTTACCTTTCCTTTTTTTTTTTATAATTTTTCCCCACAAGCAAGGTAGGGCTGCAAATGGTGCCCAGGAGATTACAGAGAGAGAAAAAATAAGACAAGAAACAGGGAATAACGAAGAAAGGATAAGAGAATGTTGTGGATCAAAGAAATAAAAGATACCAAATGTCGTTGCATTTAAACTTTCGGAGATTTTAGCTATCAGGGAAGGACGATCACCACTGGTGCACAGGGGGTTACATTGAGAAAGAAAAACAAGGTACAGGTGATGTCGAAGAAAGGATAAGAGAAAGTTGTAGACCAATGAAAGATAGCAAATAACGTTACATTTAAACTTTTGCAGATTTGAGCTATCAGCAAACAGAAAAAGTCCTACAAAACGGAAGTTCGAGAAAGATGCAAGAGCATAAGTGGCGGTTACATTTGAATATTTTGACGATAAAAGTTCGGAACCTAGCTTCCAATCTAGTCGCAGGAGTGAGTTCATGTGGTCGAGGCAGTAGGGAAAGAAGCTCGTCAGAGCAGAAAACGGGAAAGTATTTGTAGAAAAGATAGAGGGAAGTCACATCCCGTCGATGAAAAAGTGACTGAAGTCGAGCTGCTAGATCGTGATCGCAGATTTTTTTTGCAGATCTTTCTTTGGATTTTGTTTGGAACCCCCGAGACGAACAACAAAAGCAACCGACTAGAAATGGCAACAGTATTCAATCCAATGGGTGAATGGTAGATTTATAAATGTGCAAAATGGATTTTGATGAGAAAAACTTCCTGGACCGAAACATTGATTCATCCTTCTTAGTAGTAGATGCATTTATTGATTCGATGTAGTCATTTCACTAGAGGTCGGTTGAGAGAGTGATGCCGAGGAGGCGCAGACTGATGCCATCTAGCGTCATCCATACTGATGGAAGCTAAGAAAGCTTCTCTAACTTACAGTTATTTGACGAAAGTGTTCAGAACGCTTGACTAATTATGAAAATATGTGATACTAGCAGTATAGCCCGGCGTTGCTCGGGTGTAATGAAAGCTTTAAAACTAATCCATGTTGCTGGAACCCAGACTCTTTGGACCTTTGCACGAAAGACTAAAAAGCAATAGTTGTTTCCAGTTAAAGCGAAACCGTAGACTGAAAGAAAAATGAATGGATGTAAGTCAAATTTTGATTTCCTGGTATCGATATCAAATAAGTTTTTTTTCGTCGTAAACTGATTTTGAAGGCTAAGTAAGTCCTCTGAGTGAATGGTGTCATGGCTGAGACTAAGAACTACAATTTTACCTACTTAGAGCCAAACCCGAAGCAAAAACTAAAATAAAAGGGCTGAAAAAATCCAGACATACAGGCAGATAAACGGACATACACACAAACATCTTGCAATTTATATATATATTATCGATTTTTTGCACTATTGTATAAACTGCAACCTTGAAACTTCTGAATATCGTTTCTTATGTCTTTGTCTATGAGTGTATCAAATTTGATTAAGGTCGGACCAATCCTTCTATAACCCGATTTTTTCGACTATCGATTTTCGACATTTATCGGGGTTACCTCGACACAAAACCTAGCCAAGAACACTCGCAGACGCTTATAGTACAACAAAGAAAATCGATTAAACCGTTTCGGGGTCTATAGGTAACGGATACACACAGAAACACACACACACACAGACAAAGTTCCATTTATAAATAAGTTTAGATTTAGATCTGTCCTTCTGTATGGTAGTGAATGTTCGACGATCTCACCAAAGATGAAGGAATGACTAGAAGCAAGAGAAATTTGGTTTTACAGAAGGATTCTGAGGATACCATGAACAGAGCACGTGTGCAACGATGAGGTGTAGAAAAAGATGTAAACGAGAAGAAAACTGATACCAGGAAGAGACAAAGGAGGTTTCTGGGACACGTAATGAGGAAGGAGGGCCTGGAGAACTTGATACTCACAGGTCGGATAAATGGACGGAGGAGACAGGGAAAAGCAGCACGATACGTTCTTGTTAGGTTTGAGCAGATAGTTGACGGAGCGAGGATTAGAAGCGATACCAAAAAAAAAAAATATTGGGAGCGACAAAAGACAGAGCCAAGTGAAAGTCCGTGATCGCATACATTAGCGGCCATAATTATTAGGCCACCTCAGTGTTTATTTAAAAAAACGATGTATTTTATACTATTTTTTTAGTATTTATTGCCAAGAAAATAATTGTAAATGAAATTAGAATGGTTCTTTTGTTTTTATTACTTTGCAAAATTTTAAAATGCAAAAAAGTGACAATTTACCCATCGCACCTTTCAGATTTAATCTATATATACTAACGGCCATAATTATTAGGCCACCCCAGTGTTTAAAAAAAATGATGTATTTCATACTATTTTTTAGGATTTATTGCCAAGTGAATAATTGTAAATGAAAATAGAATGGTTCTTTTGTTTTTATTACTTTGCAAAATTTACAATGCAAAAAGTGACAATTTACCCATCGCACCTTTCAGATTTTATATATATATACATATATATATTCACTAACGGCAATAATTATTAGGCCACCACAGTGTTTTGAAAAAACGATGTATTTTATACTATTTTTTTAGTATTTATTGCCAAGTGAATAATTGAAATTAAAATAGAATGGTTGTTTTGTTAATACTGCGCAGTAACATCTGCATCAAATGAACTTATACACACTTTAGGTGATCATGTCTTGAAAGAGACATGCCTGACTGGGCAGAAGATTATCCCGAAGTAGGTTGCCATTGCTTTCTGCGGTAGACTGTTTGCCAGACTAGGTTATAGAACCCAATCTGTCCTGTCATTTAGTCCATAACTGGAGAAAAGAGACTGAATACCTTTCCCAATGGTATTTGTGCGTAAGTTAATGCAAGAAATTCAACTGGAATTCGAATTTGGCTTCGAGTATATTAAATACTGCTCTCATATCTGGTCTGGTGTTCTGGCTATTCATCTCGAGGTTTTCAAAAAAATCCAAAGGATGATCTGCAGCGTGGTCGATCTTGAACTGTCATATCTACGTCAGTTACTTTCTCACCGACGGGACATGGCTTCCCTCTGTCTTTTCTAGAAATATTTTTATGTCAACTTCTCTGACGAGCTTTTTTCCTAGTGCCTCAGCCACATGAATTTAAGCGGGCTACTAGATTGGCATCTTGGTTCTACATTATTTTACCGTTGAAATAGTAAATGCAACCGTCACTACTACACCCACAGTTTTGATTCACACACGATCCACCTGTGGAAATCCCTTCCGTTTATTTGCTTCCCTGATAGCTGAAATGTCCAAAAAATTTAAATGCAACGTCGATTACTATCTTCAGTCTCCTTGAATCTTCGTCGTCTTTTATGCGTTCCATACTTTTCTCATATCACTGTAATCCTTTAGGCACTAGTGGTGTTCCCGTCTTGCTTTAGGGGAATATATTTTTTAATCGTTTCACTCTAAGCAAGGCGGTAACGCCACTGATGCGCAGGAGGCTAGATAAGAGTAAAAGATTAGATAGGAGGAGAGTAAAGAGAAAGACGAACCAGTTACAGGGGGTGTCAGATAAAGGAGAAAGTTAAGGATGGGAATAGAGGCATGATGACAGCAACAAAGGGAGAGAGAAAGAAAAAGGATAAAGGAGCAAGGCGGTAACGCCACTGATGCGCAGGAGGCTAGATAAGAGTAAAAGATTAGATAGGAGGAGAGTAAAGAGAAAGACGAACCAGTTACAGTGGGTGTCAGATAAAGGAGAAAGTTAAGGATGGGAATACAGGCATGATGACAGCAACAAAGGGAGAGAGAAAGGAAAAGGATAAAGGAGCAAGGCGGTAACGCCACTGATGCGCAGGAGGCTAGATAAGAGTAAAAGATTAGATAGGAGGAGAGTAAAGAGAAAGACGAACCAGTTACAGTGGGTGTCAGATAAAGGAGAAAGTTAAGGATGGGAATACAGGCATGATGACAGCAACAAAGGGAGAGAGAAAGGAAAAGGATAAAGGAGCAAGGCGGTAACGCCACTGATGCGCAGGAGGCTACATAAGAGTAAAAGATTAGATAGGAGGAGAGTAATGAGAAAGACGAACCAGTTACAAAGGGGTGTCAGAAAAAGGGCAAGAGAAGGATGGGAATACAGGTGTGAAGACAGTTGCGAAGGTAGAGAGAAAGGAAAAAATCAAGATATACAGGGTAATGTAGAAAGAACTGGAGTCAAGTGTATAAGAGATGGGTATTGACATTGCATTTAAATACCTGGTGATTGTAGCTGTCAGGAAAGCAAGTATATGGAAGAAAGTTCCACCGGCGGTAAGTGTGAGAAAAGAAGCTGTTGGAGTAGAATTGTTGGCTTCATTTGGTTGAGCTAACTGTAAATGGGTGGGACCTTGATTCCAGTCTGGTTGGACGAGTAAATTCTTGTGGCGGGGGCACCAGTGACTTAAGTTCGTCGGAGCAGAATCCATGAAAATACTTGTAGAGTAGACAGAGGGAAGCCACATTACGCCGGTGAGAAAATGGCTGGAGAGGAGCCACCAAGTTGGGACCTATCACATTACAGATTCTTTTTGGAGCCTGTCGAGAACACTGAGATAAACAGTTTTAAAAGAGGGACTGCTGATGACTGGATACGAAAAAAACTCTCAAACTCCAAGTATATATTTAAATAACATAAATCATTTTATCGTAAATAATCATGATCAAAACAACCAAATGATGAAAATGAGGAATTTGTAGAGCGAAGCCTTCTTTGTGCTGATAAGCTATCGGCCAAAAGGGTTTGACATCGACTCATGAAATGCTTGGTCTTTTTCCGCATATTCCACATTTCAAACACATGACGCATAGTATCTGAAGTTTCTCCGACCGTTCTCAATAATTTTGGTCCTTGCATTAAAGGCTTCAAAATATACCATGCTCATTGTTTTTTACAACGTACGTCGCCATGTTTTTTTGAAAGCCTACTTTAATCATGATGAAAATGAGAGAAATATTAATAAACAAGAAAATTCGCTAGAAACAAAGAAAAGAGTACTGGATTGCTATGTGATGTCAGTTCTTCAATATGGAAGTGAATACTGGACAATATCATCAAAGAAGCTGACCAGAGTATCAAGAGACAGGAAAATTTTGATAGAAACAAAGAAAAGAGTACTAGATTGCTATGTGATGTCAAATTTTCAATATGGCAGTGAATGCTGGACAATATCATCAAAGAAGCTGAGTAGAATATGAAGAGACAGGAAAATTTTGCTAGAAGCAAAGAGTACTGGATGGCTATTTGATGTCAGTTCTTCAATATGGCAGTAAATGCTGGACAATATCATCAAAGAAGCTAAGTAGAGTATCAAGAGACAGGCAAATTTCGCTAGAAATAAGGAGGTGAGAACTGGATTGCTATGTGGTGTCCATTCTTCAATATGGCAGTGAATGCTGGACAATATCATCAAAGATGAAGGAAAAACTTCAAGCAATTGAAAAGTGGTTCTATAGAAGGATACTGCGAATATCATGGATCGAGCATGTGAGCAATGATGAAGTTTTTGAAAGGATGGAAACAAAAAAAGAATTAATACAGAGCATCAAGAAGAGATAGCTAAGGTTCCTAGAACATGCAATGAGGAAGTAGGGCTTAGAGAACTTGATACTAACAGGCCAGGTAGAGGGAAAAAGAGACAGGGGAAAGCAGCGGATAACATATGTGAAGTATCTGATCAGGTGGGTGACAAAATGAGGGTTGCATCGTATAACAGGAGAAAGCGTGCTAAGAGCAACCAGACATAGGGAGATGTGGAAGGCCATGATCGCCTACATTCTGAAAGGACAAGGCACATAAAAGAAAAAGACTTTACTCATCCCAGAAAGTTCAAAGTAGCGTTTTACATTATTTGGCCTTCATGGGATACTCATTGAAGGAGAAGTATGAACCCACTTATTCTTCTCCCAGCTATGGGTTAAATAACAGGTCAGATTCTATAGCCTTGGTTGGTTAAAGCCTTGGTTGGCTATATCGTTGGTTGGGGTATGTGTTGTGGAGTAATGGAGATCGACTCGAAATGAGAAATTGTAGAGACGCGTTCGAATTCCATTGGAATTCGTTGCATTCACTTATGCGTCCGCGTGTAACAATGTTTTATTAACAGACAATATATTCTATCCGTTTATCATTCTTCTTCTATGTGCCCTGTCCCTTCAGGACGTAGACGATCATGGTTTTCCACGTTTCCCTATCCCTGGTGGCTCTGAGCACGCCTTCTCCTGTTACACCATGCAATCCTCGTTCTGTCATCCACCTGCTTAGGTCCTTCAAATATGTTATCCGTTGCTTTCCTCTGTCTCTTTTTCCCTCTATCTGGCCTGTTATTATCAGATTCTCCAGGCTTTCTTTCCTCATTGGGTGTCCCAGGAACTTCAGTTGTCTCTTTCTGATGCTCAGTATTAATTTCCTTTTTGTTTCCATCATTTCCAAAACCTCATCTTTGCTCACATGCTATTCGCAGCATCCTTCTGTAGAACAACATTTCAGTTTCTTCAAGTTTTTCCTTCATCTTTGATGGTATTGTCCAGCATTCACTGCCATATTGAAGGACGGATTCTGGTATCTCCGACCTGTATTTGGCATTTTGGGCTGCCTTTTTTACTGATGACCATGCATTCGGTTTTCTTGCAGTTTATTTGAACTTGAAATTTCATTTTGATATTCTTTTTAAGTCATCAGTCAACTATTTTTCCACCCACCAGGTGACTTTGTCTTGAAAAATCAAGAGATGAATTAATAAAATAATAATTAAAGAAAGAAAGAAAGAAAATTTGTAGAAAGAAACAAAACAATACAAAAGAAACAAAAATATTAAGAAAGAAACAAATAGATCAGGAAGAAAAAATTTGAAGAAAGAAAGAAACTAAGAAAGAAAGAAACAAGCAAACAGAAGCATTGAGGAAGAAAGAAAGAAAGAAAATATGAAGAAAGAAAGAAAGAAATTAGGAAAAAAATTTAAGAAAGAAAGAAAAATTAAAAAAGAAAAGATTAAGAAAGAAGCAAAGATATTAAGGAAGAAAAAAATTTGAAGAAAGAAAGAAAAATTAAGAAAGAAAGAAAGAAAGACAGAAAAAAAAAGAAAGAAAGGAAAAAGAAATTAAAAAATAAAGAAAGAAGAAACATTGGATGATTGGAGGCAAATTTGAATCAAGAAAAAAAATAGAAATAAAGACATTAAGAAAGAAGGAAAATTTGAAGAAAGAAATAAATTAAAAAGCCAGAAAGAAAATTTGCAGAAAGAAAGAGGTTAAGAAATAAATAAAGTTTGAAGAAAGAAATTAAAAAAGAAAAAATCTGGCGAAAGAATGAAATTAAGAAAGAAAGAAAATTTGAAGAAAGAAAGAAAGAAAAAAGAAAGAAACAAAAATGTAAGAAACAAAATTTATAGAAAGAAAAACAGTCTGGAGAAAGAAACAAAAAGTAAGAAAGAAACAAAGAAAAAAATATTGAAAAAGAAAGAAAAAAAGAAAGAAAGAAAAAAGAAAGAAAATTTGAGGAAAGAAAGAAATTTGAAGAAAAAAAGGAAAAAAATTTAAGAAAGAAATAACTGAACAAATTAAGTGCAGAAAATCCGAAAATGAAAGAACGAAAAATTGAGGAAAGAAAGAAAGAAAGAAAGAATATGTCGATAAAAGGGTGAATTGAAAGCCAGGATGGAAAAGAAAGAAAGAAAGAAAGAAAGAAAGAAGGAAAGAAAGAAAGAAAGAAAGAAAGAAAGAAAATGTTAATAAAAGGAAGAATTGAAAGATGGGATGGAAAAGAAAGAAAGAAAGAAAGAAAGAAAGAAAGAAAATGTCAATAAAAGGATGAATTGAAAGATGGGATGGAAAAGAAAGAAAGAAAGAAAGAAAGAAAGAAAGAAAATGTCAATAAAAGGATGAATTGAAAGATGGGATGGAAAAGAAAGAAAGAAAGAAAGAAAGAAAGTAAGAATATGTGGATAAAAGGGTGAACTGAAAGCAGAGATGGAAAAGAAAGAAAGAAAGAAAGAAAGAAAGAATATGTCAATAAAAGGATGAATTGAAAGATGTGATGGAAAAGAAAGAAAGAAAGAAAGAAAGAAAGAAAGTAAGAATATGTGGATAAAAGGGTGAATTGAAAGCAGAGATGGAAAAGAAAGAAAGAAAGAAAGAAAGAAAGAAAATGTCAATAAAAGGATGAATTGAAAGATGGGATGGAAAAGAAAGAAAGAAAGAAAGAAAGAGAAGAAAGAAAGAAAGAAAGAACATGTCAATAAAAGCATGAATTGAAAGATGGGATGGAAAAGAAAGAAAGAAAGAAAGAAAGAAAGAAAGAAAATGTCAATAAAAGGATGAATTGAAAGATGGGATGGAAAAGAAAGAAAGAAAGAAAGAAAGAAAGAAAGAAAATGTCAATAAAAGGATGAATTGAAAGATGGGATGGAAAAGAAAGAAAGAAAGAAAGAAAGAAAGTAAGAATATGTGGATAAAAGGGTGAACTGAAAGCAGAGATGGAAAAGAAAGAAAGAAAGAAAGAAAGAAAGAATATGTCAATAAAAGGATGAATTGAAAGATGTGATGGAAAAGAAAGAAAGAAAGAAAGAAAGAAAGAATATGTCAATAAAAGGATGAATTGAAAGATGGGATGGAAAAGAAAGAAAGAAAGAAAGAAAGAAAGAAAGTAAGAATATGTGGATAAAAGGGTGAACTGAAAGCAGAGATGGAAAAGAAAGAAAGAAAGAAAGAAAGAAAGAATATGTCAATAAAAGGATGAATTGAAAGATGTGATGGAAAAGAAAGAAAGAAAGAAAGAAAGAAAGAAAGTAAGAATATGTGGATAAAAGGGTGAATTGAAAGCAGAGATGGAAAAGAAAGAAAGAAAGAAAGAAAGAAAGAAAGAAAATGTCAATAAAAGGATGAATTGAAAGATGGGATGGAAAAGAAAGAAAGAAAGAAAGAAAGAGAAGAAAGAAAGAAAGAAAGAACATGTCAATAAAAGCATGAATTGAAAGATGGGATGGAAAAGAAAGAAAGAAAGAAAGAAAGAAAGAAAGAAAAGAAAATGTCAATAAAAGGATGAATTGAAAGATGGGATGGAAAAGAAAGAAAGAAAGAAAGAAAGAGAAGAAAGAAAGAAAGAAACATGTCAATAAAAGCATGAATTGAAAGATGGGATGGAAAAGAAAGAAAGAAAGAAAGAAAGAAAGAAAGAAAATGTCAATAAAAGGATGAATTGAAAGATGGGATGGAAAAGAAAGAAAGAAAGAAAGAAAGAGAAGAAAGAAAGAAAGAAAGAAAGAACATGTCAATAAAAGCATGAATTGAAAGATGGGATGGAAAAGAAAGAAAGAAAGAAAGAAAATGTCAATAAAAGGATGAATTGAAAGATGGGATGGAAAAGAAAGAAAGAAAGAAAGAAAGAAAGAAAGAAAGAAGAAAGAAAGAAAGAAAGAAACATGTCAATAAAAGCATGAATTGAAAGATGGGATGGAAAAGAAAGAAAGAAAGAAAGAAAGAAAGAAAGAAAGAAAGAAAGAAAGAAAGAAAATGTCAATAAAAGGATGAATTGAAAGATGGGATGGAAAAGAAAGAAAGAAAGAAAGAAAGAAAGAACATGTCAATAAAAGCATGAATTGAAAGATGGGATGGAAAAGAAAGAAAGAAAGAAAGAAAGAAAGAAAATGTCAATAAAAGGATGAATTGAAAGATGGGATGGAAAAGAAAGAAAGAAAGAAAGAAAGAGAAATATTGAGTAAACCAAGTAAAGAAAATTAGACAAAGAAATAAAAAAGAAATGAGTAAGCAAAGAAAGTAATAGAAGCGCGAATAAAATAATAAAATTGGAAAAAGAAAAAATTATAAAAATATGACATAAAGACTTGAGCCGCACAAGAAGAAAGAAGGAAAGACGGATTAACACAGAAAGTAAGAAATGAGAAACAGAAACAAAACCGAAAAAAAAAAGACAGAAATATATTGGGAAAGGAAGCCAAAGAAAGAAAGAAACAATCAATAAAGCATGAGTAAAAATGTTAAACGGAATGAGAGAGGACGAAATAAAGAAAATGAGAAAAAAAAAGACAGGATAAAAGCTTGCACAAACAGGAATACGAATCACAAAACGAGGTGCAAGAAATCGTCTGCGACGAGAAGAATCCTTCAAGAACATCATTCTCCACACACGAGGTTTCCCACCCTTTTTTCTACCGTAGGAAAAGATGATTACAAGTCTCGCTTAATAGAAAGAAACGACACTTACGCTATGATAATCGTGCTTAGCATTCAGCCGTGAAAGTGCTTTCCCCATGAATGCCTAGCCTATTTATTCCTCTTCTACTTTTCTTCACTCAATATACACAGCCGCCGTGCGTCAATGTTTATGCGCATGTGTCGAGAGGGTGACGTTCTCTTCCGCCATTTTTTTCTCTCATCTTTGAAGCGTTTTCTTAGTTGTGGAGCAGATTTTCTTACGAATCGAACGTTCTTTATTTGGAGACTTACACAGCTTTTTTTTTTGTGCTAAGGAAATGTAAAATGCTTAAAAAATGGTTGGTCTTCTATATGACAGATGGGTATATGAATGAGTAGTTTAAATGTTTATAGATATATCTTATTGATTCTGAGTAATCTAATTGGTTGGGGATATTTTTAAGTAGGCCGATGAAAGAATATGAGAATCTACATAGGTGTGGCATTTTCTTGTCAAATATCAAAAGGAGTTTTGCAGACTAAAATCCACATATATATGCGTGTGTGAAAACATAACATATCTCTTTCTTTCTTTCTTTCTTTCTTTCTTTCTTTCTTTCTCAGTCTCTTATCTATCTATCTATCTATGTTTCTATCTATACACACATACACACGCGCACACACACACATATACATACATATATATATATATATATATATATATATATATAAATATAAACAAGACGTTCACAACCTCTCACACTTTTTATTATATAGATATATATCTATATATATATATATATATATATATATATATATATATATAATAAAAAGTGTGAAAGGCCGTGAACGTCTTGTTTAAATGGTATATTTATTGTTGTTGTTATTATACATGTTATGATACTTTAAGTGTCCATAATGGTATTTGTGACGCTACACGTGTTTCGAGTCTACGACTGACTCTCTTCAGGCGAATAAATTTGTAGCTTTACGTATGGAGTTCTTTTGTTTCTGAGGGCCAAGTTGTTGTTTATAAAGAAGTAAGTAGAAAAATAAAAAAAAAAGTAAACAATAGAAAGATAAAAATAAATCAGATCAGTAAAATAAAATAAAATAAAATAAGATAAAATAAATAAAATGTTGGCGTGTTGAATCGTCTGCGTTTTCTCACATCAACACGTGTATCGATGAAGGAATCAAGTGCTTACCCCAATTTGAAATGATTTTGTTTTCGGATTCCTTCATTAGTACGTTAAAATTATCTTCTAGGTGCCTTCTTTATTTACAAGTCTCTTCATCGGTCAGTTGGTTGTTTTATTGCTTTGATAATGTTTTGAATTTGATGTGTGTGTGTGTGTGTGTGTGTGTGTGTGTGTGTGTGTGTGTGTGTGTGAGAGAGAGAGAGAGAGAGAGAGAGAGAGAGGGAGAATTTTTTTGATTTCGTCTTTATGCTTTAGAATTGCTTTTTATGGGTTATCTTGTTCTTTTTTATTGTTTGAGGTTATCATTTGAATTTGGTGTGCGTGTGTAGGTTTATGTGTGTATGTATGTGTGTGTATATATGTGTGTGACTGTATGTTTTTCGGTGTGTGTTTTTCATGTTGTTTTGTTGAGCGAAGGCTTGTATTTTTTATGAATCTTTCTTCCTGCATTATTAGTGCATCGTAGTCTGTATTTTGGTAAATAGGTATTACTTTGAATTTGCCGCCACTACATTCATGCAAAAGTTGGGAGACATAATTTTCTGTTATATGATAATCTTATATTGCTTTTATGAAGGGATATTCTATTATTCAAGCATTGTGTCGCTCCCACATATATCTTTGCGCATTTTAGAGCGTAAACTACATTTTTAGAGTTGCAGGTCAGATCCGATTTTATTTCGAATGTAGTTGCGTTTTCGAACTGGAAGTGTTTTCCTTCTATTATTATGTTGCATACTCCACATCTTTTTTTGTTGCGTTTTGTGACCCCCAGTGTTGTGTGTTGTTCGAATTTCGATGAGGTTAGGATGTTTTATAAATTTTGGGGCTGGCGTTTGCTGTTAATTATTTTAGTTGTCTTTAAGATTTCGTTTATTTTTTCATTATTGTTAAGTAATTCCATGTGTGCTTTGATCTTTGCGAATAATTTTGGATTGTTTTTGTTGTGTGGAAACGTATGCTAGAATGTTTTTTTCCTTTTTATGTTTTTCTTGTTTTTTTTTATTCTAATGGTATTTTTTCTGCTAGTTGGAAACCCTTGTTTATGAGTGGAGTGGGGATATCCTCTTATTTGTAATGTTTTTCGTAGTTCTTCTAGGCGTATTTTACAAAGTGTTTCGTCTGTTATTGACGTGCCAATTCGTCGTGCTAGGGAATAGGGGAAAGATTTTAAACAGCTTTTAGGATAATGACTCTTGAAGTGGAGGTATTGTTGTATGTCTGTGGATTTGCGGTAAATGTCTGTGGTGATGTAATTGTTTTCGTTTTTTATGACTATGTCTAGGAACGGTAATTCTTTATAATTGTATTCTAGTGTGAACTTGATTTTGGGGTGCAAGTGTTGTAGTATATTGTTTAGTTTGTTTATGTCCCCCCCCCCTCATGTTAATTCCCCAAAAATTGAACATTCATCTAGGAATCTCTTCCATGATTTCGTGAATTCTGTTTTATGTCTTCCCCATATTTATGTCCTGTTTGGTTGTATAGGTTTTCTTCTAGATATGCTAGGGTGGGTGTTGCATACGTCGGTGCTATTTTTGTTCCCATTGCGGTACCTGTTGTTTGTATATAATTTTTGTTGTTAATATATATATATATATTGTTAAATAAAGACCAGAGGAAAACTATATTTCTCTCGCCTATTATGTATATTGGCAGCAACCTCTCTTTTATGCAGGTTTTATTTAAAAATCCCACACAAGGTATTACGGTTAAGATTTTTATGTAATTTTCCACGTGATCTTATGATTTTTTCTCAGAAATCTCACGAAGGCTAAAAACTGTTCTTCGGACAACTTCCACGACAAAATTCCAAAAAACTTCGCAACTGCAGCTAAATAAGTTAAAATCAACCCCAACATTGTCATCCGATGAGCCGATAAATCTAATACTTACGTAATGTTGACTAAATTGGATTCCCACCTGAAAATACAACACTTCATAGATGATAGATCAGAATGCACAAGAGTAAATAGGAACCTCACCAAAACTCTAAAAATATATGTTAATAAACTCATAACATCTTACAGTGCCGTTATAGAATCTTTGATAATTATCAAAATTACTGGTGATTATTAATCTGGATACTTTTGGTAACGTTTAAATGCACAAACCCGGATACTTCTCGTGATCTATCATTTGTCAGATCCCAACACCCATACACCAACTGTCAAAATTCATGAATGATACTATCATAACAAACCTAGCTATTAATTCTAACATTAAGCCCACCCACGAGTTCTCTAAATCTATAACCCCGAATCAATGTACCCTTGCGTCTCTCGAAGTCGAAAACGTATTTACTAATGTACAACACAAATATCATAGCATCATTCACGTGCGAAAATGACTAAAAATAATGGAAGCATTATTAATAAAAAAAGAAAAAAGTACTTACTGCGTTCGGAAGCCGTACACACTACACTACAAGCATACATAACACTGCATATATTCTGTTACTCGTAAAATAAAATCCGTCCTCGATAATGTCTATATGTATAGCCGAAAGACCCCAATAAAACGACTGGACAATTTTTACATAATTTATGTTCTAAGAAGAAAAAATCGTATAATCACATAAAATTTTTTATTAAAAACTTAACCATAATATCTGTAATGTTTAATGAAGCGTGTATATATATATATATATATATATACTAGCAGTATAGCCCGGCGTTGCTCGGGTGTAATGAAAGCTTTAAAATTAATCGATGATCCTGGAACTCAGACTCTTTGGACGTTAGCACGAAAGACTAAAAAGCAATAGTTGTTTCCAGTTAAAGCAAAACCGCAGACTGAAAGAAAACTGAATGGATGTAAGTCAAATTTTGATTTCCTGGTATCGATATCAAATAAGTTTTTTTTGTCGTACACTAAATTTTGAAGGCTAAATAAGTCCTCTGAGTAAATGGTATCATGGTTGAGACTAAGAACTACAATTATACCTACTTAGAGCCAAACCTGAAGCAAAAACTAAAATAAAAGGGCTGAAAAAATACAGATATACAGGCAGATAAACAGACACACACACACACAAATATCTTGCCTTTTATATATATATATATATTATCAATTTTCTGCACTATTGTAAGAACTGCAAACTTGAAACTTCTGAATATCGTTTCTTATGTCTGTATCTATGAGTGTATCAAATTTGATTAAAATCGGACCACTCCTTCTATAACCCGATTTTTTCGATTATCGATGTTCGATATTTGTCGGGAATACCTCGACACAAAACCTAGCTAAGAACACTCGCAGATGCTTATAGTACAACTGTGTAAATTTTCAAGAAAATCGGTTCAGACGTTTCGGAGTCTATAGGTAACGGACACACACACAGACACACACACACAGACAAAGTTCCATTTATATATATATCCAAGTGAATAAGGAACGATGAAAAAGTTGACAACATTGAAAATATTAATTTAAAACAATGTTCCATATAAATTAGAGCTATGAATATTTATTATAAATTATAGTTTGGAACATGTACAAATTACCATCTACTACAAAGTGTACATTTTGTTTCGATATTGAAAGGAAAATGTCTTATTGGGACACTACCTGATCAGACAATACGTACACTTTGTAGTAGATGATAATTTGTACATGTTCTAAACTATAATTTATAATATATATATATATATATATATATATATATATATATATATATATATACAGTTAGTTTTTGGTCATAATAAAATTAGTATTAAAATGGGTTCAATACAATTAAATTGTAGAACTTTTGAACATTTGTTATTTGAAAATTAGTTATTACGCAACCCAGTTTTCTACCTTTCGGTGTTTTCAGTCGATTTACAATAACTGATTTTACCCTTTTTTCAATCGCTCGAACAGGATATTTTGCGAACCCACGGTTAGAAAAAAATCAAATTTAAAAAATGAACAGCAACTACCAAAAACTATTAAACACTGAAGTAAAAAAAAAACAAACACAGACTATCCCTATTAAAGGAGACAAATCTAACAACATATATGAAATAAACTCAAAAGAATACGAAGAAAAAAAAAGAAACAAACGAAGAAATCATTAAATTTTACAAAAAAAAACAAAAAAAACTTCAGATTCTTATACTGAAAATATCAACGTGGAAGCTAAAATTAATGCATGAAGGCTATTTTGAAGCAACAAGATACAAATTTTGACAAGTAAGCAAGCTTTCCTAACAATAAAAGACCAGAAAAATAATTTCCCGAATAGTCCATCGGACCGGATTTTAAAAAAATCATCAAATATTTAAAAACATCTGTGACTTACTGAGAATTACTACTCAAGTCAAACAGTTAAACATTTTTTGGTTTAAAAAAATTCAAAACATAAACAAATATACTTTCATAAAATATGACATTAAAAACTTTTACCCATCAATATCTGAAAAAGGCGTAATGGAAGCGTTAAATTTCACTAAACGGTACATATTAGATATATCATATAAATATAATTCTCCATTTCCGAAAATCTATGCTACTCCACAATAGTGAAGCATCGATTAAAAAAAGGCACGTTCGATGTACCCTAAAGTTCGTTTGACGGAGCCGAAATTTTAGAATTGATGGGAATACACATTCTAAGTAGAATTAATGAAATAATCAGCAAAGACAACCACAGATTATACAGACATGACCGATTAATAATAGCATCGAACAACGAAAGAGAGAATGTTAGAATAAGAAAAATGCTTTACAAACTGTTGTGGGGTCTCCCCATTTTCAGGAACATAAACTCATCTAGAGTATACATATACTCCTGCTACAGAAACAAGAAGTGAGATGCCGACAGATACCGAGAGATACCGGAAGATACCGGAAGATACCGAGGTTTCACGGAGAATACAGCGTCAGTAGTTCATAGTAGCTCTGAGCTCCACTCAGCCAGAAGATTATTACACAGCATCCCGACGTGGACATACTTAGCATACTACGGCTTCACTTCAGAGACTTGTATATATACATCGTGCTAACTCGTATTCCTGGATTACTAATCTTCGTTTAAGTTTGTATCCTTTACGTTAATATACTTATTTTTCTATTTCAAATTCTGGTTGTTGTTCCATTATTTTGTGCGGTTCTCATTTCCGGGATCCAAAACACATACGTTTTAAAAATTTCGACTTTGAAATAGTAGTTGAAACAAATAAGAAGGTAGTCCAGTATTTACATGCAAAATTTAATTTGCAAACTGGCAGTGTCTATTTATATTTGAAAACAAACGCAACTTTAAAGTACTTAAACACAAGATTTCACCATCCAACAAGCATAATAAAACATATCCATAAAGGAATAAAGCGCAGGTTATCTAAAAAGTTCGTCAAACAAATTTTATTTTAATCAAATACCTGCCATAATTATTAGGCCACCCCAGTTTTTTAAAAAATTATGTATTTCATACTATTTATGAATTTATGAAATTTATTTGATTAAAATAAAAAAAACAGATTATGAAGATGCCTTAAAAAATCTGGCCATGAAAATCATTTTAGAATACGAACGCCAGCCAAACATAAAAACGAAAAAAAAATAGAAATCGAATCATTATTTAGTTTAACCCACCGTTTAACTTAGAAGTAAAAACCAAAACAGGACAAGTAATTTTAAATTAATCAATGAAAACTTCCCCAAAGACTCAGAATTAAACAAAATTTCCAATAAGAATTCAATCAAATGATGTTAGCTGTAATAGTAATTTAGAAAATCACATAAAAAAAATGCCAGAAACCTAAATAACAACGTGCAAAATAACATCATTAAAAAGGAATGCAACTGTAGGGACCAAAACAAATGCCCACTTCATGGACGTTGTAATACATGAAGGGTTATTTACAAAGCAGAGGTAAATGGTATAAATAGTCAAAGTAAAACATATCTAGGATCAACAAAAGACAGTTTTAAAATCAGATGTAATAATCATAAATTTATATTTAACCTGAAAAACCTCAAATATTGTACTGATTTTAAAAAAAAATCCGATTGTTTAAATATTCCAATCTCGCGTTCGTAATAAAATCCCTGTTCGAGCATTTAAAAAACGGCCAAATCAGTTATTGTATATCACCTGAAGATACCGAAATGTTGAAACTCAGGTTGCGGAAATAACCCATTTTCAAATAACATATATATATATATATATATATATATATATAAGTGTATGTGTGTGTGTGTGTGTGTGTGTTTTTTTTTTACATACACTACCGGTCATAATTATCAGGCCACCACAGTTTTTTTTTTAAAGGATACATTTCATACTATTTTTAGTATTTATTGCCAAGTGGTAATTGTAAATGAAAATAGAATGGATGTTTTTTTAATACTGCACAATAACATGTGCATCAAATGAACTGTTCTGGTGTCGACTTTGTGTGCTCCCTTCCCTATGCTAATCTCTTCTCCTTGGCTGGCCGAAGCAAAGGTTTCCTAGCTGCTTTGTAAAATTTTGCAAAATAATAATAACAAAAGAACCATTCTATTTTCATTTAGAATTATCCACTTGGCAATAAATACTAAAAATAGTATGAAATACATCATTTCTTTTCAAAAACTGAGGTAGCCTAATAATTATGGCCATTAGTGTATATATATATATATATATATATATATATATATATATATATATATATATATACATAAAATCTACAGGGTGCGATGAGTAAATGGTCGCTATTTGCCGTGTAAAAATTTGCAAAGTAATAATAACAAAAGAACCATTCTATTTTCATTTAGAATTATCCACTTGGCAATAAATACTAAAAATAGTATGAAATACATAATTTTTTTAAAAACTGGGGTGGCCTAATAATTATGGCAGGTAGTGTACGTACTATTACGAATGCCAGGCCCGTTTTTCCATAAATATAGCATATCTTAACACTATATTTACCAATGAGAATCAAAAACACAGAATGAAAAATAACAGAATTGATTTCTTTTTTCCTCCCTATTTCATTCTTTGATAAAGTTTTAATAAAAATTGCAAAATTCCATTTGATAAACGTCACTCTAAAAAATAAAAAAAATGTCTGCTTCTTACTTTCCACCTTGTAGAAAATTTCTGTTCAAGCAGTTTTTGGTAAACTCTGCCGCATCTTATCTTCTCTTTTATCTCTTGTTGGCTCCCGGATGTGCGTTGTGATTCAATGGTTATTGGCTTAGAAAGAGAAATCGGAAAGCCGAGTTCGAATTCCAGTTGAACTTGTTGTATTCACTTACGCACAAACACCCTGAAGAAAAGTATTAATTTATCTTTTCTTCCTCCAGCTATGGATTAAATAGCAGAACACATTAGTTTTTAAAGCCTTGGTTGGAAACCAGTCTACCGCAGGAAAATGACAATCTAATGCGTGAAAATCTTCTTCTTCTTCTTCTTCTTCTTCTTCTTCTTCTTCTACTATGTCCCCTGTCCTTTCAGGACGTAGGCGATCACGGCTTTCCACATCTCCCTATCCCTGGTGGCTCTTAGTACGTTTTCTCTTGTTACACTACGCAACCCCCGTTCCGTCATCCACCTGCTCAGGCCCTTCAAATGTGTTATCCGCTGCCTTCCTCTGTCTCTTTTCCTTCTATCTGGCCTGTCAGTATCAGGTTCTCCAAGCCCTTTTTCCTCATTGCATGTCCCAGGAACTTCAGTTGTCTCTTCCTGATGCTCACTATTAATTTTCTTTTCGTTGCCATCATTTCCAAAACCTCATCATTGCACACATGATCGGTCCATGATATCCAGAGCATCCTTCTGCAGAAGCACTTTTCCGCTGCTTCAAGTTTTTTCCTCATATTCGATAATATTGTCCACTGCCCCAGTCAAAAATGGATCGAAAGAGACATGATCGCCTAATTTTTTATTATGTATGACAACTAACTGACTGTCTGAGAGGCTTTAATCAATTTCAATTTGTTTGTTCATCTCATTTAGCACGGACTTCTTTCAAATAAACAATATGGCTATTGTTTCTCTAGGCAATTAATCAAAGTTTCAAATACGAACGATGAAGCGCTGGCTGCCGCTTTAGATATTTGTAATACAGTACCGTGCAAAAGTATTAGGACAAGAACTATTTTATCTTTTATGAGGCGTATTGACAGAAAATAAACAATTCAATTAAAATAATTTTATTTGATTTACTTAACAAATGTTTTACCAAGAAAAAAGACTTGTTACAAAATAAATATCATATTTAATATAATAGTCTTTTGCTTTGATCACAGCCTTCATTCTGTCAAACATTGACATCACAAGCTTCTTCAATGTATCTAATGGTATCTCCTGCCAAGCAGCTTGTATTTGTTCCCAAAGTGTGTTTTGCGAAGTAACATTACATTTATCAAGTTTTTTTTTATCCAAAATATCCCAAAGAGATTCAATAGAGTAGTTTCAAAATAACTTATTAAATAACTTATTTAATAGAAAATAGGAAAAATTAAATATAACTTCTTTTTAATACATTTCTTTTACACCTAGTTTTAAATAATCAATATTTATTAGCAATTTACTTGGCTTTTCAGCCTGTATTTGAATTTCAGTGAGGTTTTTAGGAAAATCGCCCCTGTCCTAATACTTTTGCACACTACCGATAGTGTGCAAAAGTGTTAGGACTGGGTTGATTTTATACTTTATTTTGATGCCTCATAAATGATAAAATAGTACTGGTCCTAATACTTTTGCACAGCACTATATATCAGACTGAAAGGTTATGCTGCTTCCGTCCGATCTTTTTATTCGGACTTTCTTAACAATTTGTGTTATGAAAGTCGTGTTGAAAAGTCGCTCTGCCTTTCACATTAATGCGGGTGTCCTCCAGATATATCCTTGGGCCTATTTTGTTTCTCATTTTCGTCAACGCCCTTCTCGATGTCATCAATTTCCGACAGTATTTATGCTGCTAACACATCTATTTACTTCTTCTTCTTGTTCTTCTATGTGTCTTGTCCTTTCAAGATGTAGGCGATCATAGCTTTCCACATCTCCCTCTCCCCGATGGCTCTTAGCACGCTTTCTCCTGTTATACCACATAACCCTCGTTTCGTCATCCACCTGATCATGTCCTTCAAATATGTTATCCACTGTTTTCCACTGTCTCTTTTCCCCTCTATCTGGCCTGTCAGTATCAGGTTATTCAAGCTCTCCTTTTGTCATTGCATATCCCAGGAACTTCAGCTGTCTCTTTCTGATGCTCGGTATTAATTTTCTTTTTGATTCCATCATTTCTAAAACCTCATCACTGCTCACATGCTCGATCCATGATATCCGCAGCATCCTTCAGTAGAACTACATTTTAGTTGCTTCAAGTTTTTTCTTCATCTTTGATGATATTGTCCAACATTCACTGCCATATTGAAGAACTGACATCACATAGCACTGCAGTACTCTTTTCTTTGTTTCTAGCGAAATTGTCCCGTTTCTTAATACTTTACTCAGCTTCTGGAATGTGTCCTTCCTCGTGCCAGTTCGCCTTCGGATCTCCGTATCGCACTTTCCGTCCTCCGTTAGAACACTTCCCACGTATGTAAATTTTTGTACCTGCTTGATTTTAGAATCTCCCACCTGTATTTGTCATTTTGAGCTGCCCTTTTTGCTGATGACTATGCATTCGGTTTTCTTGCAGTTTATTTGTAGTCTTTTTTGTTACTCTCTTCAGCTACCTTCTGTAGGAGGTCTTGTAGTTTCCTTTCTGTATCTGTTATCAGCACTGTATCATCTGCGTACCTTATGTTGCTTAAATTGTGGCCTTCGATTACAAATCCTGGCATAACATCTAGGGTACTCTAAGTTTTATGGGTTTGATGAAGAAAAACCGGTAGCTGATCTCGAAATTGATCTCCAATCAGTTGTTAACTGAGGCAAGTAATGGCTAGCAAATTTCTCGAAAATTAAACTGCAAATTTTTAGTTATCAAAAAGAACTATTTTGCCTTCCATCACAATTGCTGACCTAATCTCCTAAAGAATAATTTATTGCATCTTCCTGGTGTCATGAAGTTAAATGATTATATTTAATCAATTGCTTGGTCGGCTGATAGGAAAGTTCGTTCATTATGTCCTACCAGACATTTCCCCATCCGCAATCCATTTCGCTTTACTATAAATCATCCGTACGTGAACTTAATATTGCTGCTGCTTTATTTGGCATATTGATCCTTCTGTATAATCAAACATTATCGACTAAATATAATGAGGAGACTGTAATGTTATCGATTCAAATCCCCACCGTTGGGGCGTGACTTTTAGCTGTTTTATAAACATCTTCATGGAAATTGTTCTGATACTCTTTTCTCTTTGATATCTCAATGACATGAATATAAGTGCACTGCTAGATTGTCAGTTAGGTCACATCATTTTGCTGTTGAAATAGATGTAACCGTCAATTCTATTCTAACAGTTTCTTCTCTTGCGCTTCTCGCTTATGAAACTCTCTTCCAGCTTCTTGCTTGCCTGCCAACCATGATCTTCCAAAATTTAAATGTAATATCAACTGTTACCTTCGTTATTCTTGTTCTTTTATTGTTCTTTCTCCTTAATTATGTTTTCTTCTTCTCATATTATTGTAAGTCCTATTTTAACAGTTTCTTCTCTCGCTCGTGGAACTCTCTTCCGGCTTCTTGATTTCCTGTGGTCTTCAAAGATCTAAAGTTAATGTTATCCTTTCTCTTCTTAATTCTGGTCTTTTATTGTTCTCTCGCATTAATTATGTTTTTATCTTCTCATGTTATTATAAGTCCTGTGCTAACAGTTTCTTCTCTCGCTTGTGTAACTGACTTCCAGCTTTTTGCTTTCTTACCAACTGCGATCTTCCAAAATTTAAATGCACCGTCAATTATCACTTTTTTTTATCCTTCTGAAACCTGTTGATTTATTGTTCTCCCACCGAATAATTTTTTCTAAGTTTTACCCTTTCAACAACTAATTACAATTAATTATTATATCCTGTAAAGCAAGAATTAAATCTTTGGCTATAACTTTTCACCTTGCACTACGCAAACACTGTATTCCTGGGTATGACGATAAACTACATCCGGCAGTAAGGCCTCTGATGAGAAGATGAGAGGTTTTTTGAAGTGTGGAACCACCTTTTAATTGCTATTCCTGGGTATGACGATAAACTACATCCGGCAGCAAGGCCTCTGATGAGAAGATTAGAGGTTTTTTGAATTGTGGAACCACCTTTTAATTGCTATTCCTGGGTATGACGATAAACTACATCCTGCAGTAAGGCCTCTGATGAGAAGATGAGACGTTTTTTGAAGTGTGGAACCACCTTTTAATTGCTATTCCTGGGTATGACGATAAACTACATCCGGCAGCAAGGCCTCTTATCGGTAGCATGAAAGATTTCAGGAGCGTGAAATGACCTCATAAGTTCTGTTGTTCCTAGGTCTAGCCTGACCCGGAATGATAACACCTGTTAGGGTCCCTGCTATAGGCACATAGTGAGCTTTCAAGCAAAAACAAAACACTATGAAAATCTAAAAATACATTTTAATAGTAAATGGCAATACTTATTTATAGTAAAATTATCAACAATACATTTTTAAATCAAAATGATCAGCAGTTCATTTTATAGTAGCGAATACAAGAGGCATACAATTGCGTTCAAAATACATATATATCAGTATTAAATAACATCTACAGGTTGATATGCCGCTAAATAAAATCAGCCAACTAACGTAATCATTGATGGGTACGGAATTTGTAGACATCAGTTTGTTTGGTATGGGCTCGGAACGAGAAATCGGGGAGCCGAGTTCGAATTCCAGTTGAATTCATTGCATTCATTTACGTGCAAATACCCTTGGGAAAGGTATAAATCCGTCTATTCCTTCCAGTTATGGGTTAAATGATAGGATAGATTGGGTTCTATAGCCTTGGTCAGCAACCAGTCTACTGCAGAAAGCAATGGCAACCTACTGCGGAATAATCTTCTGCCCAGTCAGTCATGTCTCTTTCGAGACATGATCGCCTAAGCGTGTATCACGTATGGCACTTAACTGACTGACTGATATGCGAGAAAGCAGAAAGCAATGGCAACCTACTGCGGGATAATCTTCTGCCCAGTCAGTCATGTCTCTTTCGAGACATGATCGCCTAAGCGTGTATCACGTATGGCACTTAACTGACTGACTGACGCTCTCGTTGTTATTTATATAAAAACGCTATAAGGACGCACCTTACGTAAAAACAGTAAAATTGATGATGTTGTCTTTGGTAGTTTTTTTTTAATGTTTATTGAACCGAAAATACTAACGAGTTCCGTATTTGTTTTTACCGATATAATTTCCTTTGTTGCGAGCACCTCGAGGTGGTGCAATGGTTAGCAAGCTTGTCTCGCTAGATCTATTTCAAATCAGTAGTGAGTTCGATCCTCACTGGGCGCTCCATACTTTCGGCATTGTGCCATATCTAAGCTGAGCTTAGTAAATTACTATAATTTCCTTTGTTGCATTTATTGTAAAATTTAAATATATTACATATATATATAAAAGACAAGATATGTGTGTCTGACTGTCTGTTATTTATAGTCCTTTATACAAATCCACAATTTTTATTATTATCCTTTTTACAAATCCACAATTTTTATATGATCCTCACCAAACTTCACACAAATATTCTTTAGGCTTCCGTTCAGCTCATGGGATACTTATTTTTAACGATTTACCCCCGATATTGGAAACTGATCCCTCGATATTCGATTAGCTCAGATCAAGATCAAGATTTCAGCCCTTTTATCGTGGTTCCTGCTGCAGAAATTGCTCTAACTTGGTAAAATTATAGTTTTAGTCTCAAACATTAGTAAATCTTCTCAGACGACTCATTTTCCCTGATATCGGAAATCGATACCCCCGATATTCTATCGAATCTGATCAAAGACATATATTCAGCCATCAATATGGCTCATTTTCTCCAATTTTACTCCTGACTGGTACAGTAAGTTTTCATAGACTTACTCAGGTTAGTTTATCTTTGGATGACTGATTTGATGCCAATATTGGAAATCGATACCCGATATCCTATCGGGTCTGATCAAAATCAGGCTTTTAGCCCTTTTATTTTGGTTTTTGCTTCGGGTTTTGCTCTAAGTAGATATAATTGTACTTCATAGTCTCAGCCATGGTACCAATTACTCAGAGAACTTATTTAGCCATCAAAATTCAGTTTGCGACGGAAAACGTATTTGACATCAGTACCGGATATCAAAATTTGACTTAAATCCATTCATTTTTCTTTCAGTCTACGGTTTCGCTTTAACTTGAAACAACTATTGCTTTTTAGTCTTTCGTGTCAACGTCCAAAGAGTCTGAGCTCCAGGACCATGGATTAATTATAAAGCTTTCATTACACCCGAGCAACGCCGGGCTATACTGCTAGTTATACATAAATTCAGTAAGATATAGGTGAAATTTCTAGGACCCATAATGAGGAAAGAAAGCTTGAAGAATTAGACACTTATATGACATATTGAAGGCAATAGGGCCCAACGACAGACTTACATAACGTGATTTGGTAAATGGATGACAAAAGTGATAGTGAGAATGATGAAGAAAAGGCAAACATTGTTAAGAACTACGAACGATAAGAAGTTGTCGAGAACCATGATTTCCATGTCACACCATATTAGTTTTTGACTTATTTAAATTTCAGCTGTTATTTTTTCTTTAACTTTTATGACAACGCTTGTGCCGGTTTTGATTTCTACGATTGTTGAGTAATTAAATAAATAAAGAATAAAGATGCGGCCGCCGACGAGATTTTTACTCGTAACTTCTCTCATGAGGGACTTAATGTAGGAGGGTTTAATTACTAGTTAAATGAAGTTATGGTTTCCTCCCACATCAACATGATCCGCCCTTCGCCAAATATAACAGAAATCCATGATTCAAAAATCAATATATTAACCGCCCAACTAGAAAAGGTTTCATGTTGAAATCTAAATTTTTGAAAAGGTGCAATGGAAAGCAGAGCGTAATCGACATAACGAGATTGTACAAATGGATAACAGAATAGGTGAAGAGACAAAAATTAGTATGAACTACGAAGTGGTGGTGATTTATTTATACCAACGTCTTAAATGGACACGGCACAAGGAAGAAAAATTTGAAATGAAAATGGAATAAGGACGATTCAAGAATAACTATCGAGATGCATATCCCCGAGATGGGGGGTTTTTCTCCCAAATTATAAATTACTACTTTTTTCCAAGCTTAATAATTTATTGCATTTTTCCTCCAGCATTAATATTTGTGGTATTTTTACAGCTTTATCTTTTATTCTATTATGCCTCCAGCATTAATATTTTTCAAATTTTCATCCAGCATTATCAAGTATTGCATTATCCTCCAAGCATTATTATTTATTCCAATTTTCCTCCAGCATTATCATTTATAGCATTTTTACAGCTTTATCATTTATTACATTATCCCTCCAGAACTAATATTTTTCTCAAATTTTCCTCCAACTTTATCACTGATTGCATTATTCCCCAAGCATTGTTATTTTTCCAATTTTCTTCAGCATTATCACTTACTGCCTTATCCCTCCAGCATTATTATTTTTTCCAATTTTCCTCCAGCATTGTCACTTATTGCACTTTTACAGTATTATCATTTATTGCATTATTACTCCAGAATTTTTATTTTTTTCCATTTTCTCTTAAGCATTAGCAAATTTCCTCCAACATGTCCTTTATTGCTTTCTTCCTTCAGCATTGTTATTGTTTTTCTCCAGCATTATTATTTAGTTCATTTTCCTCCGGCATATTATTTATTGCCCTTTTCATCCAACATTATTATTTATTGCATTATTCCTACAGAATTTTTATTTATTCCATTTTTTTCTCAAGCATTAGCATTTTCCTCCAGCATGTCCTTTGTTGCTTTCTTCCTTCAGCATTATTATTTATTTCTTTTTTCCTCCTGCATTATTACTCAGTTAATTTTCCTCCAGCATTATAATTTATTGCCCTTTTCCTCCAGCATTATAATTTATTGTCCTTTTCCATCAGCATTATAATTTATTGCTCTTTTCCTCCAGTATTATAATTTATTGCCCTTTTCCTCCAGCATTATCATTTATTACATTTATATCTTACACCGCACAAGCATAATTTGCACAGACATGATTCGCGTTGATGTGTAAGATTTCGTAAATCGAAGATTCAGTGTTTAAAACATCATAAGAGCCCATTCCTACTGAGTACGTGTTTTGTTTGGTTTTGAAGTATTATTATGCAAACTATTGTCTCCATGTTGGTATTATCACAAGGTTTAAAAAGAAATTCAGTGTTTAAAACATAATAAGAGTCCATTTGTACTGTATACGTTTTTTTGTTTGTACGACGGTATAGCAACACAATATGGGTCATTTAATGTTGAAATTTAATTTTCTTGGGAGCTTTGACGCAATAAAAATATGAATTGTTATTCTGCTTTCATCGTAGAATACATGGTAAATGATACCCAGCTTTTCTACAAATTTTTTAGTTGATTTCTTGATTGATTTTGTTTCGTGACATATCAATCACAATTGGTTATCTAATACCGAAATCTAAATTTGAACACAATTTTATGGCTTCAACTACAGATAAAATGTAATACTGATCATGTTGCTTTAAAAATTCATTGTTGCTAATTTTACTATAAAATATATTATTGATCTATGCATTATTATTTGTTTTGTTTTTTTACATAAACATTTATTGCTGGTATTCTGGCTACAAAAATATATTTTTATTATTTGTCAATATTTCTTGCAGGGTTAGAGGGAGATAACTCATGACTTCCAATCGAAGCATTACTACGCAAGGAATGAGAATGATATACCCCAGAGATTATAATAAAGAGTTCGGTTCGAAATTCCTAGCAGCTGAAGAAGGTCGGAGCGTACAATGGCCGAAACGTCGTACAAATTGCAACAAAGATGAGGACAATAGTCCAAATAATGTAAATACTGTAAATGTATTTTAAAACTCTCATAGTGACTTGTTCTTGTTTGGAGGATCACTGTTTGCGTATAGCTGGGACCCTAGCAAGTGTTACAACCTCGAGTCAGGGTAGACCTGGCGATAAACAGCGATTAAGAGGTCGTTACACGCTTCTCAAAACCTCCAATCTCACAATTAGCAGCCTTACAGCCGGATGTAGTCTATTGTCATGCTGATACTAGATGTACCGACTGACTTTGAGGTATTATTATGCAAACTATTGCCTATATGTTCCTATTATCACAAGGTTTCAGCTGTTTTCCCCGGACGTCATCAGGTGTTAGATAATGCGGCTGACCTAAAGGGAACTTTTTAATCTACAGGAGACTTACGGTCATATCACGTTCAAATATCGGTTCTCGTCTGATCACAGAAGTTAAGCAACTTTTATCAATACCTGCATAAATAAGCACTCAGAAATAATAGCTACTGTAAACTTCGATGTGCGGCTGTTGTATTTGATAACAGCACGAAATGAACAATTGGAGAGCCGAGTTCAAATTCCGTTCGATGTACAATTGAAGAGACTCATCCCTTGTTTCCTGTTTAGGATGTGGTTTCCGGCTTTCTCTTTTCCAATGTTTTCACTCTTTTCTTTTTTTTTTTTTTCAATTGGAGTAGATAGACTAAACTATCGCCCGTTTCATACTCCACCTACGTCTATTGAACAGGTGAAGAGGCTCATCCCTTGTTCCATGTTTATGATGTGGTTTCCGGTTTTCTTTTCCAATCAATATCGATATCAAATTTTCTGCACTATTGTAAGAACTCTAACCTTGAAACTTCTGAATATCGTTTCTTATGTCTTTGTCTATGAGTGTATCAAATTTGATTAAAATCGGACCACTGCTTCTATAATCCGATTTTTTCGATTATCAATTTTTCATATTTATTGGGGGTACCTCGACACAACCTAACTAAGAACATTCGCAGACGCTTATAGTACAACTGTGTAAATTTTCAAGAAAATCGGTTCAGCCGTTTCAGAATCTATAGATAACGGACACATACACACACATACAGACTCACACACATAATACCATTTACGCAGAAGACTTATTTAACCTTCAAAATTCAGTTTACCACTAAAAAACTTATTTGATATTGATACCAGGAAATCGAAATTTGACTTAAATCCATTCATTTTTCTTTCAGTCTACGGTTTCGCTTTAACTGGAAACAACTATTGCTTTTTAGTCTTTCGTGCCAACGTCCAAAGAGTCTGAGCTCCAGGACCATAGATTAGTTTTAAAGCTTTCATTACACCCGAGCAACACCGGGCTATACTGCTAGTTAAGTATAAGGGTTCTTTATTCTTCCCTATTCCCTAAAACATGTTACTCACATGTTTAGTTCATAGTATCCTTAGCATCCTTCTGTAGACCAACATTGCTGTTGCTTCACGTCTTCTCTTCATTCCATGCCATATTGAAGGATATATATTACATAAAAATCTAGTAACCTCTTCTTTGTCTCCAGCTTATAATTCCTGTCTCTCAGTACTCTACTCAGCTTCTGGAATGTATCATTGGCTATGCCAATACGCCTTCAGATCTCAATGTTACACTTCCCATCCTCTCTTAGAACACTTCCCATATATTTAAATTTCTGTAATTGTTTGGATTTAGTATCCTGGGTCCGTTGTTAGCGTTTTGGCATCCTCTTTCTACTGTTGACCATGAATTCAGTTTTTTGTAGTTTTTTCTTTAGCCACCTTTTGTAGGAGTTCTTGTATTTTCCTTTCCGTGCCTGCTATCAGCACTTTATTGTCTTCGTATCTTATATTGTTCAGATTGTGGTCGCTAATGATGAATTCTGCCATGACTTCTGGATTTCTCTTGCTGTATAGGTTGAATAGATCTGGTAAGACAGATTTTCTTATACTTTACTGTGTCTTACACCTCTTCATTAATTTGTATATCTGCTGAACTCGTTTTTAGGTCCGTATGCAGGCAGTTTGCTGCCAATACAGCTTTTTGATTAATTTAATGTATTTCCCCGAATATGTCCAGTTTGCTGAGAATCTCCATCAAGTCTTTGTGGCGTACTTTGTCGAATGGTTTGCGTAGTTTTTGAAACACAGGTACACGTCCTTCTACATCTGTATTCATCACTGGCATACAAAGCATAAATATATTCCGAAAAACCTGTGGCGTAATCAATATAGCAGTTTTTTAATCATCTCACCCCAAGCAATGCATTCTACTGTCACTGTTGTGCAAAAGGTTACATAGGGGAAAGTGATGAGAAAGAGGGGTTAGTTATAGGAAATGTCAGGAGGAGGGTAATAGACGGATAGGAACAGGGGTGGAGTAGATGAAAAAAAGAAAAATATTAGGGTAAGAACAGGGGTGGAGTAGATGAAAAAAAAAAGCTTGAGAGAATGGATGCAAGTTAGAGATATAGAAGATGTCTATCGACCTTGCATTTAAATTCCTGGAGATTGTAGATGTCGGGAAAGGAAGGGAGTTCCACAGACGGGAGGTGCGTGAAAAGAAGCTGTTAGAGTAGAAATTGCGGTTACATTTTATCGGTTTCACTGTAAAAAGTTGTTAATCTAGTAGCTCGTGTAAATTCATATCTAGGGGGCACCAGTAATCTAAGTTCATTAGAGCAGAAGCCGTGAAAGTATTTATAGAAGAAGCACAGGGAAGTCACGTCACACCGGTGAGATAGCGAGTGCAGCCGTGCTGCCCAATCGGCATCGATCACATTGCAGATTCTCCGTTAGATTTTGTCAAGAGCCCCGATGTGAATAGCAAGGGTCCCCGACCAGATGTGGCAACAGTATTCAATACACGGGCAGATGGGAGATTTATATATGTGCAGGATGGACTCGTTGGATACATATATACATACCAAATCCAGCAAGAAAGAACAATAACTGATTCTTCACAGTCATCAACAAATGATCCATATCATCCAATCAATGCACTGATAATGACCAGAGAATACATGATCTAAGCGTTGTGTCTATAATAACATCTTTATTAACCAAGATAAGAACAATAGTTCGAAATAATACCATGATATTATTTCCTTCGTTTGAAAATGTATTTTTAGCTAAACAAATACGTATTCCGATTTCAGGATCACATTTTCCCTTCTTTGTTAGAAGACTTCTCATATATTTAATTTTTTGTACATGCTTTGGATGTGCGTTGTGGTGCAATGGATATTGACTTGGAACGAGAAATCGGAGAGCCGAGTTCGAATTCCAGTTGAATTCCTTGCATTCACTTACGCGCAAATACCCTTGGGAAAGATATAAATCCGTCTCTTCCCTCCACTTATAGGTTAAATAATAGGACAGACTGGGTTCTATAGCCTTGGTCGGCAACCAGTCTACCGCAGAAAGCAATGGCAATTTACTGCGGGATAATCATCTGCCCAGTCATTATTATTAATATTAAGCTGAGAATTCGAATCTTGTTTATAACTGATTGAGGTGTGTGTGTGTGTGACTTATCCTGTAAACATTATGAATTAGAGCAGAAAATATTAGTTCCTGTTATTCTATTCTTTAAAACTGGTTTCATCACCTTATCTCTTTCATAATTATTTATTTATTCTTTCATGTTCATTACCTCCACTTACGTGAAAATACCCTTGGGAAAAGGTATGAATCCATCTCCACCCAGCTATAGGTTAAATAGTAGGATAGTCTGGAAACATTGTTATTCACAAAAAATTAATATTTACTTGCTAAAAAAATAGGAATATTCTTACATCCCAAAATAAACTTCAGGTTTAAATAACCCATTAAGAGTCAATAAACTTTAAAAAGAAAATCAGTCATTCTACTCTCTGGCCAACCTCAGGTGTCTGTCATATTTTATAATTTTTTAGTAATATTTAAAAATTCTTCTATTGATCTTCATTTACATTCTAATACTTGTCACATCCTGTGTCTTTTAATCTATGAATCGGACAATGATTTTATTTAATGCTGTTAGTTTAGCTAGCAAATATGACAAACTCTTGAGGAAGGCCAGGGAATAAAATGGCTAAAATATTAGGGTAAAAGCAAGACAATTGGAGGAATGTGTTTGGGTGCACAAACTAGCAACAAGATTTTTCTCAAGCAGAAAAAAATTACAGACAATACAAAATCAAATGCTTTTGACAACAAAAATGAGAAAGCAAGTCTGAATGAAAAATTTTATAACATCTGTTTGGGAATTTCTGATGCAAGGAAGGCGAGAAACTTTATTTGGATAAAAATAACAAAAAAAAAAAAAAGACTCATCCAAAAGAATTAATATATAATAACCATAATACTCAGAAATTCAGATAAAAAAGTTTTGTTCCAGTTATGAGTCATGGCTATTGATGTGCCACCAAGAATATGATCTGAATATAACATGATATTTATTAAGTCTTGAATAATTTGTCTCGGATGTAATTTGCCTTCATGTCAGCAATATTATTTTTAACTGGTATGAAATTGGAGAACTGAGTTTGAATTTTAGTTGAATTTGTCACATTCACTTATCCACAGATACCCTCAGAAAAGATATTAATCCATCTCTTCTCTCTCCAGCTATGGGTTGAATAGCAAGACAGATTGGCTTCTATAGCCTTGGTTGGTAACCAGTCTATCACAGAAAGAGATGGCAACCAACTGCAAAAAAAAAAAATCGAAATCTTCTGCCTAGTCATTCAAGGATCGAAAGAAAGAGACATGATTGTCTATGCATGTGTCACATATGGTATGTCACTGATTGACTGAGGTGTGTGTGTGAGAGAGCCTTATCTTGTGAACATTATGAGTTAAAGCAGAAAATATTAGTTCCTGTTATTCTATTCTTTTAAACTGGTTTCATCACCTTGTCTATTTCATAACATTTTATTTATTAATTCATGTTCATTACCTTCACTTATGTGCAAATACCCTGGGGAAAGGTATGAATCCATCTCCACCCAGCTATGGGTTAAATAGTAAGATAGTTTGGAAATATTGTTATTCTCAAAAAATTAATGCAATATTTATTTGCCAAAAGGTATGAATCTATCTTATCTATCCAGCTATAGCTTAAATAGCAGGACAGATTGGGTTATATAGCCTTGGCTGGCAACCAGTCTACTGCAGAAAGTAATGGCAACCTATTGCGGGAAAATATTCTGCCTGCTTAGAAACGTGTATCATGTATAGCACTTGAATGACTGATGCTTTTCTTGAATTTGTAACCGGTTTATCTGTTCTGTTTTATCGGCTTATATCTTATTTCACAATCTTCCAACCTTTTGGCATCAACATAATGTATAACGGCCTTTCCCCAAACCAAGTCACTTGTGAAGAAGGCTACAGTTCTTGACAAAATGCCGCTTTTATTTAGAAGTGTGGTTCTTGATTAAAGTGACAAATTAACTCTATTTGCCTGCAAATTACTCTCCCTTTAAGTAGGGCGTTGTGGAGACGGCCGGTCAGTTGGGCGACACAAGTGCACACTTGTTTCTGCATAATTTATAACACAAAGTCTGCCGTGTGGAATTCCTGCTGACAAGCTGGAAAGGAGGAAAAGAAACACCATTTTATGAATTTGAGTAGCATTTGCTAGACAATATCATCAAAGATGAAGGAAAAACTTGAAGCAACTGAAATGTAGTTCTACAGAAGGATGCTGCGAATATCATGGATCCAGCAAGTGAGCAATGATGAGGTCTTAAAAATGATGGAAACAAACAAGAAATTAATACTGAGCATCAGGAAGAGATAGCTGAAGTTTCTGGGACATGCAATGAGGAAGGAGGGCCTGGAGAACCTGATACTAACAGGCCAGATAGAGAGAAAAAGAGACAGAGAAAGCAACGGACAACATATTTGAAGGACCTAATCCGGCGGATGACAGAATGAGGATTGCACGTTGTAACAGGAGAAGACGTGCTCAGAGCCACCAGGGATAGGGAAACGTGGAAATCCATGATCGCCTACATCCTGAAGGGACAGGGAACATAGAAGAAGAATCATTTTTTCAGGCATCAGCAAATAAAGAATGAGATGTTGTAGCGCCATTGAATAGAGTAGCTAAAAGAAAGATACTATAACAAAATAACTAAATATACTGGAAGTTTAACGCCCAGTCTGTAATTTAGATAACTAAGTTAAGTTTAGTCACGGACGTGCGTTGTGGGATGCAGTGCATATCGACTCGGAACGACAAATCGGGGTTCGAATTCCAGTTAAATTCTTTGCATTCACTTACGCAAAAATACCATTGGAAAAGGTATTAATCCGTCTTTTCCCTCTAGTTATGGGTTAAATAATAGGATAGATTCGGTTTTATAGCCTTGGCGTTCAACCTACTGTTTGATAATCTTCTGCAGTCAGTTATGTCTCGAAAGAGACATGATCGCCCAAAGCGTATATCGCGAGTGGTACTTAACTGACTAACTGCAGTTTAGCACAAGGTCAAGAGTATTGGGTTTTCTAAACAAGTTTCACCCTATGCAAAGCTCGAGAGTAACTCAAGATAGAGATTGGTTGGTTGGTTGAATTTGTTAAGCGGCGTATAAACATCTGTGGATTAATTAATAGCGAAATCTAAATATTTTTTTACGTAATCTCCCGATCAGTGGTCTTGCTGCTGGATATGGTTTATCGACATATATCGAGGACACCTCAAGGTAGAATTATAGTCTAAATCATAATACTGAATAAGGTGTGTGATATGAATTGATGTAAAGCTGGTAGTGTTCAGGTAAGCAACCATGCTAAAATGTCTGCCACAACGTAGCATTTCTTCGTAAAAAGCTGAATAGAACGTTCTTCTCACGTTTGAAATATGGAGTAAATAAGGGTAGAGGTGCTAAGTCGAGAATGCAAAATAAGTTTCAGACACGAGCTCGTGTAGACGTTATTGAAGTCTACCAAAGCTTTGAATGGAAGACTGAATAGCGCCATCCCAGATACTTTATCCTTGATCTAATCTAACCTCTCAAAAGAACAAGCATGGCAAAAAGAAAGCAAAAGTTAGTCAGTTACTTCCTAGAATGATAAAATCCATTTTAAGTATCTTTAGCAGTGGATGGCATGTACGATTTCTACTAGAGATTTGGAGTAAAATAAAGATCCAATAGAGGTTCATAGCATACATCCTCATTGAGTAATAAAACCGTTAATCTTTACTAGAGAAAAAACATAGCTACAATGTCGAAGAATTTAAATGCAATGTCAATTGCCATTTTTTTTCTTCTTGACTGTTATTCTTCTTTTATCCTTCCCACCTGACGAACTCATGTTTATTCTAATCTGACTTCCTTCTTTGTGTTTTATGCGCCGTGTCCCTTCAGAACATATATGATCATGGCCATCCACGTCTTCCTGTCCCTTGTAGTTTTTAATATATTGTCTTGTTCTATCTCCCAAACCTTGTTTTGACATCCATTTGCTACATCCCATAAAATATGTCACACGTTATTTCCCCAAGTGTCTTCATCTATCTATTCGTCCTGTAAGTATCAGATTCTCCAAGCCTCATTTCCTCAGAAACTTTAGCTGCCTCTAAGTATAAGTCTTCTTTTTGTTTCCATTCTTTCCCAAACTTCGTCGTGGTCCATGGTATCTTTAGCATCCTTCTTTGGAACCACATTTCTGTTGCTTTGAGTCTTTCTTTCATCTTTGAGGAGATTGATCAGCATTCGCTCACAAAGCAGAAGATGGTGGACACTAGCATAATCTGAATTTTTGGTTTTATGAAAACAGCTAAAGGCTAAAAAACATAGGACACATTGTAGGGCCTACGCAACTCAGTGTTAACGCTTTTTAGCCGGGGGAATAGCAGGACAGACTGTGTTCTCTAGCTTTAGTTTGCAACCAGTCTACCGCAGAAAATAATGGCAACCTACTGAGGAGAAATATTCTGTTTGGTTAGTCATGTCTCTTCGAGTCATCATTGCCCAAGCGTGTATCACGTGTTTCCGATTTCCGGTCTTGCCAATATACAAATAAACATAAACTATATATATTAAGCCAAGTATAGTACAATTGCGTTGTGGTACAGTGGATATCGGCTCGGAACGAGAAACCGGGGAGCCGGGTTCGAATTCCAGTTGAATCCATTGTATGCACTTACGCGCAAATACCCTTGGAAAAGGTATTAATCCGTATCTTCCTTCCAGTTATGGGTTAAATAGCAGGACAGATTGGGTTCTATAGCCTTAGTCGGCAACCAGTCTACAGCAGAAAGCAATGGCAACCTACAGCGGGATAATCTTCTGCCCTGTCAGTCATGTCTCTTTCGAGTCATGATCGCCCAAGCGTGTATCACGTATGGCACTTAACTGATAGTACAATTGTGATGTAATATGAGTCCTCTTATATAGTATTCAATTTTGGTCAGTTACGTCACAGTACATAGTTGTGTCAACACAGATCAACTCTTTTTAAATGAAAGTCTAACTAAAAGTAAAAAACGACAAAAAATAGATGTGTCTGTACTGAATATAACTAAGTCAGAAAGAAGGTCGGATATGAATGGTGCTCAATAAGAAGCAACAATACTGGCATGGATAAGTAACTTTAAAACACATTTTTAGCAATATTAATTTTTGAAATTGATTTTAAAAACTCCCAGAATCACTCAAGGTAGAGTGTCCCAGTCGAGATTTTACTGACGAACGTGGTTTTAAAAATGAATAACATTAAATTCATTTTCATTGTGCAGGAAGTTTTCCCCGTCTGAGTCCATCCTGCACATATATAAATCTACCATCCGCCTGTGTATTGAATAGTGCTGCCACATCTGATCGGGTGCTCTTGCTATTCACCTCGGTTTCTTGACAAAATAGAAAGGAGAATCTGTAATGTGATCAATACCGTCTTGGCAGCTCGGCTGCAGTCGCTCTCTCACTGATATGATGTGGCTTCCCTGTGCCTCTTCTACAAATACTTTCACGGCTTCTGCTCCAATGAACTTAGCTTACTGGTGCCCTCTATGTATGAATTTACACGAGCTACTAGACTAGCAACTAGGTCCCACCCTTTTACAGTGAAACCAATAAAATGCAACCGCAATTTCTACTCTGACAACTTCTTTTCTCACACTTACCACTTGTGGAATTCCCTTCCATATACTTGCTTCCGCGGCAGCTACAATCTCCAAAAACTTAAATGTAAGGTCAATAGATATCTTCTATCTCACTAATTCGCATCCATTCTCTCAAACACTTTTCTCCATCCACTCCACCCCCATTACACCGGTATTCTCATCCGTCTATTACCCTCCTTCTGACATTTCCTATAACTAACCCCTCTTTCTCATCACTTTCCCCTATGTAACCCCCTGTACAACAGTGGCAGTAAAATGCCTTGCTTGGGGTGAAATGATTTTTCAAGTGTGAATGACGTGATTCAAATATCAAGTATAGATTCACACGGTGAAGCGCCGATTGATAACCTAGACTTACTATTGGTATGATAAATAGTTCATCGTTCTATAGGTGCACCAAAACGTTTGTCTTGTGCCTGATTAAACTATGTCTGGTAACTATCAGAAAGAAAGTTTAATTCTTTGATGAAACGTTAATGTCTTTCATAAATTCTTTATTACCAATGTTTATTTGCATATTGGCAGAACCGGAAATCGGAAATACGGTGTTTTCTTGAATTAAATTACCCTATGACCCTTTCGTAGTGTTTTTGTCGATTTTTGAAGTTTTTGAGCCGTAGCAAAACGGCGTCACCTCACGGCTCAGTGGAGGTTGTGACAAGCGTCCAGGCGTTTCATTGATTCTTTTTTGTCCGTTCTCTCGACTGCCAGATATTGTTGCCTGTCTTGTTGAAAGAACTCTTCCGAATCACACGGATGATCGAAGTAGTTAGCCACGAGGAAAAATGGTGAGACGAGAAAAATGATTAGACAGAATGGAAAATGGAGAATAAGGAGTAGTATATAGAAGAAAAGAAGAGAAACAAAGAGGGATTTTTGTAGAAGTGTAGAATTGAAATCTTGGGAAAGAAAGAAAGAAAAAAAGAAAGAAAGAAAGAAAGAAAGAAAGAAAGAAAGAAAATTAAAAGAAGAGGACGTCGAAAAGAAAGAAAGAAAATTAAAAAGAGGACGTTAGAAAGAAAGAAAGAAAGAAAGAAAGAAAGAAAGAAAGAAAGAAAGAAAGAAAAAGAAAAATGTAAGCAAAAAAAAAAATATTAAACCGAAGAGGACGTCGGAAAGAAAGAAAGAAAGAAAGAAAGAAAGAAAGAAAGAAAGAAAGAAAGAAAAATATAAATGAAATAGAATAAAGAAAGATGACGTGGGAAAAAGACAATAGGGAATGAAAGAAAAAACGAAAGAAACAAAGAAAGAAAAAGTAAGATATAAAAAGTGCAAAACGAGAAAGAAGATGTAGAAAGAAAAAAGAAAGAAAGAAAACGAAAGGTATAAAAAAGAAAGAAAGAAAGAAAGAGAGAGAATTGAGGAAAATCGAAGGAAGCATAGATGAGATATAAAAGAAAGAAAAACAAAGAAAGAAAAAGTAAGATATAAAAAGTGCAAAACGAGAAAGAAGATGTAGAAAGAAAAAAGAAAGAAAAAAGAAAGAAAGAAAACGAAAGGTATAAAAAAGAAAGAAAGAAAGAAAGAGAGAGAATTGAGAAAAATCGAAGGAAGCATAGATGAGATATAAAAGAAAGAAAGAAAAAAATAAAGAAAGAAAGGCAAATCTAAAAGTATAAACATAAGAACAACAACTTGAAATAAAAGTGAGAAATAAACAAAAAAATAAAAATGAAAAATACTGATTTCGTTCTTCATCCAATATTTCATGACTACTTCAAATTTTAGTTACTGCATAAAATTAACATCGCCAGTTCTAAAGAATTAACTGGTGATTTTATCAGCTTTTTCATGACAAGATATATCACCCAAAATTATCTGTTAAGAAAAAAGTATATAAATAGCAAAACCAGATTCCTACTACCTTATTATTAATATTTATTTATCACGCGACAACAAAATATGTAACAGATTATCAGATTTTTATTGCAAAAGAACGCTTCTATAGACCCACAAATACTCGTACTGATGCATTTTACCATGGATCATCTGAAAATGATTCAATGATTCAAAATTTCTTTAACTAATGATCTTAAGTCAGTGAGGAGGTCCAGCCCGAAAATTCGACCTCTAGTTATTCTACAGAAATTTCAAAGAGACATGTTCAAACAAACAAAAATCGATTTGTATACGCAGACAATGCTGGATGCAAAATAAGTACCAGATGGATACCAGATAAATATGGTGACGACCTAAGAAGCTGTAGTTTCAAAATTTTAAAAATGCTTACCATTTTTTTCGTAAAATACATCTATTTGATGCTTCTGTACGCATCATCAGTGATGTTTCTAATCAAGGTTCATTAGGGATTTCAGGTCTTTCAACATCATACCCTCTCTCCATGATGACACAGCCTATTCTGATCAGGTATAGATTTGTGTACTTGCTGTCAGCTACAACTTTTTCCATCTTCGAAAACGCACGCCATATGACTCTTCTTGGCAATTTACTTTACAATCGCGAATGACTCCGGTTCACCAGTAGCGTACGCTCTTCCATAAAAAAGGAAGGAAAACACAACCACAATTTTCAATCTATCTATGATCATGAACGTGGCAGCATGCTTGACTTGAAGTAGTAAGTGAAGATTTGATTCCCTTCCCTCAAGACATATATATTTACTCGCACACACGGAGAAACGCACTCAAACATCACATTCTGTTTACATTTATCTCCATTTTCATTCATAATCAGGCAATGTTAAAAAAATACCGTAACACTAGCAAAGGGCAAACAAGTGCTAGATCCTAGCCAGGGATCACCCGTATGTACCAATTGTTCGGAGTACCTTAATTCTGTCCCTAAATCAAGCCTCCATTGCTGGATGTAGTTTTAATTCATAACCAGGACCCAAAACAGTTGCGAAATATGATGACTTGAATGTTTACCATTATGAATATCACATAAGCAGCAAATAATACCTACCAGATGATAGCCCGATGCTAACCTTATCAACTGCTAGCTGAAGCAGCTAATAAGTATCATGATGAATAACAAATGATTACCAGATGTAATTCATGACGACAAACAGATGATTATTCGTTGCTTACCTTGAGGACAATCAGATGACTGCCAGATGTTAAACACAATGACGAGTATGAGTCTCAAAGTATGATGAATGCCACATAATATACAGAGGCAAAATATGATGACTACCAGATAAATGATGACAAAACTATGAATAGGATTGACTACTAGATGATAACCACAACAACCGCTAGATGAGTAGCAAATTCAAACCATGATTAGTACCAGATGACTACCAGACGTAAACACTGTTGAATACTAAATGACAACCACAAAAACTAAATACTTGCAAATTAAATATGATTGATTCAAACTAATGCTACAAATGAAAATTATGATGAGTACCAGATGCTAACCATTATAAATCCTATATAAGTCAGTCAGTTAAGTGCCATACGTGATACACGCTTGGGCGATCATGTCTCTTTCAATACATGACAGACTGGACAGAAGATTATCCCTCAGTAGTTTGCCATTGCTTTCTGCGGTAGACTGGTTGCCAGCCAAGACTATAGAACCCAATCTGTTCTGTTATTTAATCCATAACTGGAAGGAATAAACGGATTAATACCTTTCTCAAGGGTATTTGCGCGCAAGTGAATGCAATCAATTTGGCAGGAATTCGAACTCAGCTCCCTGAATTCTCGTTCCGAGCGGATATCTAATGCACCACCACGCACATCCCCTATATCTATATTTTTAGCTTATTTACGTTTGTTACTTGGATGTGCGTTGTGGTACAGTGGATATCGGCTCGGAACGAGAAACCGGGGAGCCGAGTTCGAATTCCAGTTGAATCCATTGTATTCACTTACGCGCAAATACCCTTGGGAAAGGTATTAATCCGTCTATTCCTTCCAGTTATGGGTTGAATAGCAGGACAGATTGGGTTCTATAGCCTTGGCTGGCAACCAGTCTACCACAGAAAGCAATGGCAACCTACTGCGGGATAATCTTCTGCCCAGTCAGTCATGTCTCTTTCGAGACATGATAGCCCAAGCGTATATCACGTATGGCACTTAACTGACGTTTGTTACTTACCAAAATAATTAACAAACGTAAATAGGCTAAAATATAGATTTCGAGGTGATGAATACATTCTAATTTACAGATTGAACAAGGATGAAGATCGCATGATTTTCAAATTTTAATTATAATGTTTACCACATGAATAACATGATGAAACCAGTCAGTCAGTTAAGTGCCATATGTGATACACGCTTTGGGAAATCATGTCTCGAAAGAGACATGAATGACTGTTCGAAATATTATCCCGCAGTAGGTTACCATTGCTTTCTGTAGTAGACTGGTTGCCGACCAGGGCTATAGAACCCAATCTGTCCTGTCATTTAACTCGTAGCTGGACAGAGAAGAGATAGATTATATTATATTATTATATCAAGTGTGAGTATTGGGAGATCACTTTATTACTTTATAGCAATAGAAAACCGATCCCCCATTCATGCCCAGTAAAAGTTTCCAACAATTATATTTAGTCAGTCCGTTAAGTCGTTGATATCCACTGCACCATTATTATGAAATAGCATGTAAAATTAGTTTAAAGATGGCTGCTAGATGCTAACGGTCACGAAACTCGGAAGAATAAGAAATGCAAGAATGACAACCAGATGGCTGTCAGATGCTAACGGTCACGACACGCGAAGAATAAGAAATGCAAGAATGACCACCAGATGACTGCCAGATGCTAACGGTCACGACACTCGGAAGAATAAGAAATGCAAAAATGACAACCAGATGACTGCCAGATGCTAACTGTAATGACACCCGGAAGAATAAGATATGCAAGAATGAAAACCAAATGGCTGTTAGATGCTAACTGTCACGACACTCGGAAGAATAAGAAATGCAAGAATGACAACCAGATGGCTGCTATATGCTGTCACGACAATCTGAAGAATGAGAAATGCAAGAATGACAACCAGATGACTGCCAAATGCTAACTTTCGCGACACTCGGAAGAATAAAAAATGCATGAATGACAACAGGATGGCTGCCAGATGCTGTCACGACACTCTAAAGAATAAGAAATTCAAGAATGACAACGAAATGACTGCTAGATGCTAACGGTCACGACACATGACAGAATAAGAAATGCAAGGATGACCACCAGATGACTGCCAGATGCTAACGGTCACGACACTCGGAAGAATGAGAAATGCAAGAAGGAAAACCAGATGGCTGCCAGATGCTAAATGTCACGACACTCGGAAGAATAAAAAATGCATGAATGACAACAGGATGGCTGCCAGATGCTGTCACGACACTCTGAAGAATAAGAAATTAAAGAATGACAACGAAATGACTGCTAGATGCTAACGGTCACGACACTCGGAAGAATAAGAAATGCAAAAATGACCACCAGATGACTGCCAGATGCTAACGGTCACGACACTCGGAAGAATAAGAAATGCAAGAATGAAAACCAGATGGCTGCCAGATGCTAACTGTTACGACACGCGGAAGAATAAAAAATGCAAGAATGAAAACCAAATGGCTGCTAGATGCTAACAATCACGACACTCTGAAGAATAATAAATGCAAGAATGACAACCAGATGACTGCTAGATACTAACGGTCAAGACACTCGGAAGAATGAGAAATACAAGAATGACAACCAGATGAATGCCAGATGCTAACTGTCACGACACTCGGAAGAATAAGTAAATCAAAAATGACAACCAGATGACTGCTAGATGCTAACGGTCACGACACTCGGAAGAATAAGAAATGCAAGAATGACAACCAGATGGCTGCTAGATGCTAACGATCACGACACTCGGAAGAATAAGAAATGCAAGAATGACCACCAGATGGCTGCTAGATGCTAACGGTCACGACACTCGGAAGAATAAGAAATGCAAGAATGACCACCAGATGGCTGCTAGATGCTAACGGTCACGACACTCGGAAGAATAAGAAATGCAAGAATGACAACCAGATGGCTGCCAGATGCTAACTGTTATGACACGCGGAAGAATAAAAAAATGCAAGAATGAAAACCAAATGGCTGCGAGATGCTAACAATCACGACACTTGGAAGAATAAAAAATGCAAAAATGAAACCAGATGGCTGCGAGATGCTAACAATCACGACACTCGGAAGAATAAGAAATGCAAGAATGACAACCAAATGACTGCTATATGCTACAGGTCACGACACTCGGAAGAATATGAAATGCAAGAATGACAACCAGATGACTGCCAGATGGAAAAGCGACGTGTATCAGATGAGTAGTAGATATTAATCCTAATGAATTACTAAATGCAAATCCTGATAATCATACAACTTTTTAGATTCCACAAAGTTTGGTTAATATCACATTCTAACCATAAAGTCTCTCAGATAACTGACATACGCCCACCATATTGTCTGGAAGTTTATAATCATCTTAGTGTGTCTGGCTATAAATTGACAGTCATCAGAGTAACAAATGCAAAAATGATGACTACCAGATTATAACAATGATGGCTACAGATATGTAGCAGATGCACAATATGACTGACGGGTATTAACACTTGCATTTGTCTATTTAAATGACGTCTGCCAGATGCTAATAATATGATAGTCTCAATAAATTCAGATTTACAGAGGCTAACCATGCTGATTACCAGTATGTGTAGAAGACGCAATAAATGATGTATACTAGATGACTTCCAGATGCAAAACAATTTGATTGCTTCATAAATAATACTGACCAACCGATGACTTCGAAACGTTAAAAATGTTCACCTGTATAGAAGGCACAGTTTTTAATGCTGATTACCAGATGATATGGATTTGCCGATTAGAAAAAAGAAACAATGCTGACTACCAGGCACCTCGGCGTGGTGTAATGGTTAGCAAGCTTGTTTGCGAAAACCGATTACAACTGAGTAGCGATTTCGATCCTCACTGGGTAACCCATACTTTCAGCCTTGTGCCACATCTAAGTGGAGCTTAGAAAATCAACTACCAGATCACTAACATATGCTAAACTAAGTTCCATATGTGTTGGGAACGCGATTGATATCAAAAACCAGATGACTGTAGATGCTAATCATCTCGATTACTTCATGATTTCACACACGCAAACAATTCTGACTACCAGATGATATCCAGACCTTGTTGACTACCAGATGTGTGGTGGATATAATAAATGTAAACTATCAAATAAGAGCCAGATGTCGATTGCCTGATGAGTAATAAAGGCATAAAATGCTGACGACCAGATGCTAAACATTTTGACAATGGATGTGTAGAAAGCATAATAAATTCCAGATGAAAATGTTGATTACCTCATGAGAAAAATAACTAAACAATCTTACTACCAGATGTGTATCAGTGCCAAAACACAAACTAAATGATGACTGCAAGTTGTTATGTTTAGCGGACGAAAACAATGATGACGACCAGACGACTAATAAATGGTAAACATAGAGCCGGAAAGATTAATAGAAGACACTATAAATGATGGCTACCAGGTGTCTAACGCATGCTAACCATGTTGACTACCAGGTGCGGAGAAGAGGGAGTAAATGGTAACCACTAAATGACTAACACATACTAAAAATGTTGCTGTTGAACTCGAAAGCCAGCGCGTATCTCTGTTTCAGTCAGTTAAAGTGCCATACGTGATACACGCTTGGGCGATCATGACTCGAAAGAGACACGAATGACTGGGCAGAAGATTATCCCGCAGTAGGTTGCCATTGCTTTCTGCGGTAGACTGGTTGACGACCAAGGCTATAGAACCCAATCTGTCCTGCTATTTAACCCATAACTGGAAGGAGAGACGGATTAATAGATTTCCCAAGGGTGTATACAATGGATTCAACTGGAATTCGAACTCGGCTCCCCGATTTCTCGTTCCGAGCCGATATCCACTGTAACACAACGGACATTATATATATATATATATATTAGAAAAAAATATGAATTAAAAAATGATTAATAAGGAACAAACTTCAGCCAAAATTCTAGACTTTATATAATCTTAAAATTCCCACGTGACCCACCAAGCCACACCTCTTTGCCCTTGCATTTTTGCTTTTTTTGTTTGTCGCTTTGTTGAATTTATCTACAGCCGGATGTATACCTCAATCAATATCCAGGAATCTATCCCTTTCAATTAGGTTGACATTTTTGTTGACCTTATCTACGACAGGATGTATTTGACAGCTACATCCACCGTTCAAGGTAATATATTACAATGGTGGTGTCAAGACAAATGTTTTTAACTTGTACGTTTGTTAAACTTTGAAAAAATTGTTTCAGAAACAATTTCTCGAAAAAGGTACCGGCGGATTTTATTTTATCTTTATTAGTCTGCACAAAAGTCGCCGAACATAACTGCAAAACTCTATGATATCCGTGTGCCAATACTAAATTCAATCGCAAATCTGTTGTGAACAGTCCAACAGGCAACGTAGTAGCAAGAACATGGTCAGAAATCAAATCTTCCCTTTGCAACAGCAGAAACACACTTTCACTCACTCAGTAAAGTGCCATACGTAATACACGCTTTGGGCGATCATGTCTCGAAAGAGACATGAATGACCAGGTAGAAGAGTGTCCTGCAGTAGGTTGTCATTACTTTCTGCGGTAGACTGGTTGCCAGCCAAGGCTATAGAACCCAATCTGTCCTGTTATTTAACTCATAACTGGAGGGAAGAGACGCATTAATACCTTTCCCAAGGGTATTTGTGCGTAAGTGAATGCAAGGAATTCAACTGGAATTCGAACTCGATCTCTCGTTCCGAGTCGATATCCACTGCACCACAACGCACATCCAACCCCTGATAAGCAAAAAAAAAAGTAACGGCTTTTATTCACCGAGCAAATTTTCAAATTGGCCACTCCAGACAGGGAGGAAAGATTCACTAGCATAGCTTCTTGTATTCATAGCAGCTTTTTTGCGCTACTTGCGGTAATTTCTTCGCTACAAAAACACCAGAAAGAACAAAAGAGGCAGTAAATCCAGAAAAAAAAAACTTCACGTAGAACACTGCTCACAACAGTTTCGGCGCAATATGCAGCTACGTTCAGTTTTGCGTCACACAGCCGAAAATCTTTGTGAGATTTTCCCTTTCATACAAATATGTTCTGGATTTACAAGAATCGTGTCAAGATTATTGGCATTTGCTAGTTTCGTAACAACTTAAAATGCAGTTTGATTATGTTGTCTGTCAATCAAATGAGTGTGGCGAGAAACGTAAATGGCTCATAAAAAGAGTCTTGAGAAGAAAAAGGCGAATAAACGACATAAAATGGAACGGTTTTATGGCCGGCCAGGGTTTTATGACCACGTTTTGCGACAGGACGAAATAGATTAAAGAAAGCGATAACAATGTTTATCTATAGAACAGTTGATTGCGTGATCAATTCACCGATCGATACGGGCTAATACATAAGATTTTTTTAAATGAAGTAATCGATAAGTCAGTCTGTAGACACAGATACAAGCGCCATAGTAATTATAGTAATTATTTCATTTATCCGAAATCACTTATTTTTACGACAAACGGTTATAAGAAAAATAAATTCGGATGAAAAAATTCATTACTTTAAAATTGCTTTGTCTACGGGTCGGGTATGAAAATAAAATTAGCAAATATTGCCATCGAAATGTCCTCCCAAAAAAAAGAGTAACTGAGACTTGAGTTCTCCATGGCTGAGCGATTTCAAGTGCTCTCAGAATAAAGATTGTTTTCCAGCTTGTTCTACATATAGTTTTATTATTTAAACGTTATTTTAATTGCATACTCGTGTTTAAGTAGACGCTCCGGTTATTTATTAAATAGTATATGTATTTATTTCCGTTTGGCTTATTTTCGCCTACGGACCTGAATATTCGACAAATCTTGTTAAAGAAAATTATGCATTCTCCGGTAGGATTCAAACCTGCGTTCTACTAGGAGAAAACGACAGTAGATTTGATTTGTTTTGACCCCTCGGTTACAGAGTGCGTCAATGACCGAGCAAAGTTGAAGAAGGTCTTTAAACACAGATATATCTATGACTCTTTAAGGTACACTAACGACCATAATTATTAGGCCACCCCAGTGTTTTTAAAAAAATTATGTATTTCATACTATTTTTTTAGTATTTATTGACAAGTGAATAACTGTAAATGAAAATAGAATAGTTCTTCGTTAATACTGCACAATAACATGTGCATCAAGTGAATTCATAAATATTTAATAATTACCTATATTGCAGTTTAATCAATGAAAGAATGAAGAAAATTTACGGTGATTCGTACGAGTTCATCTTTGCTTCCTTGCCTTGTAAAATTCTGAAAAGTAATAATAACAAAAGAACCATTCTATTTTCATTTAGAATTATACACTTGGCAATAAATGCTAAAATAGTATGGAATACATCATTTCTTTTAAAAAACTGGGGTGGCCTGGTAATTATGGCCGGTAATATAGCATTCAACTTTCCTAGGAAAAATAAATTTATGATTCCTCCGGGTTGGCAATTTTAATTTCGTAAGGTTTGTCGATCTAAGCCGGTGGACATCAATTTCATTATGTAAAAAAAAAAAAAAAATGGGGCATTGCAACTAAAATATATCACGATGACAGAATTGGACGCAGAAGAAAGTAGCGATTAATGTACTTGATAGGTTTGTGCCATTTGTTATTACCTTTGCTTAATGGCCAGGAGGAGCATGAAACCACCTCTTAGCCGCTGTTGTTCTAATGCTCACCTTTACTCGGGTGATGGAATCTGATAGTGCCCCAGCTATGGGTTAATAGTAAACTTCCAATCACAATGAAAATATGAAATGCATTTTTATAGCAAAAATAGCAGCAATATATTTTATATAGTGAAAATTTAACAACAGTAACTAGTTATCGAAAAAATTACCAAGAATACATATTTATAGTAAAATTACTGTTGTGGCGAATCTTCGTCACCAAGTTGTTTTCGCCTGTTTGTGCCCAGAAGTAAGACACAGAAACAAGAAGTTAGGTTCAAACAGTGTATTAGAATAACAGAACAATATATGTAATAATAAGTGTTAGTAATCAGCAAATAAAAGTGTAACTCCGAAGTATAGTTACGCTGCGTCTCAACTGTCTTACGACTGCCTCACGATTGCGTCACAATTACTTACAATATATTTTATCTGTAGTTGAAGGGATACAGTTGCGTTTTAAATATATAAAGTGAGTTAAAATTATGTTAATAATTTTGCTCTTACATTTCGCCCTTCAAATTTTTACAAATCGTTGGATAGGTCGCGGACGACTTTTGGCATGGCCTTCACACTCCCCTGATCTGACACCGTGTGACTTCTGACTATGGGGCACGATAGGGGATCGCATGTATACCAAAAACTTGGGAGACATCGAAGAACTCAAGAAGTAACTGTACTGTTGATCTCTGGGTTTTATGCATAACTCGTACTCTTTTAGTCTAGGGCCAACTCTATCGATCGTGTCTTCATAATCTACATTTACTTTCTCACGCCCATACCAACACAACAACCTAATTTAGCAACTTTTTAGCCTGAGCAGCTCTTGGGAAACAGGTAGTGGTGGTTGGAATTAGCGGACACAGTAGAAGAAAATGGTTAAGAAAAGTGCGGGTATAAATAATAGTGAAAAAAATCAAGATTTTTATATCCATCCTGTGTACGTCCTGAAGATCCATGGGATCAAAATTTTGTTGAGAAGTTATGGAAAATTATGATGACCGGTGTTCTGAAGGGATATAACACAGAAAGATTTGTTTTCTAATCACCACTTAGATGTGGCACATAGTCGCAAGTATGGGGCACACAGTGAGGAACGAACTCACTACTAGGTGTAAAGTTTTTAACGAAACAATCTTCTTAATCAATACACCATATCGAGGTGGCCACACGACACAGAAAGAGATTGCCAAGACCAGCCTTACATCCCTCGACCTAGTAGACAAAAAAGTCATGACTACGGGAAAATAAAGGTTTGTTTTAAAAGTGTGTACGGCTAGAAAATTCACCGACCATATTCATGTGCTCGAACTGGTATAACTAGTCCGGTTAATACCAAATATATAGGTACATTATTTTGTTGGCTTCATTTCAAAGATCGTTGAGCGGAAACCTTTCTTCCCCGATATTTGTAAGGTATTTTCTCTGGCCTTATCAGTATTTTTTTCTTTCATCTATCAATCTCAAGAAACAAACTTACCAGCTAAAAAAACAATTTAACGATGAAAGAACTAAATCAATAAACTAGTATAGAAATTTAAAAAAAAACGTTATGTTTATCTTACTGTTTGGCAGATAAAAAGAATTTCTTTTTAAATGAAAGCAGTTCCGGAGTAAAATAGAATAGAACGAAATGAATAGAAAAAAGAACTAAAAAACGATCTTGACTAAACAGAATGCTCAATGTTTAAAAGGTTCTTGACAGACAGTAATTGTAAAAGAGTAAAACAAATTGAAATGATAGGATTTCAAAATAAGTAATGCATCCCGTTTGAAAATCACAATCACCAACATCATTATCAAATAATTTTTTACTAGCGGAACCCGTGGAATTTCCACGGAAGGATAATTATGATTTCCTGGAAAAATTTTACTTTGACATACTACAAATGATAGTAACGTCTTTAAGCATAAAGATATTGGATAATCAAATAACGATAACACAGAGTGTAATTTTATTAAAATATCTATAAAACCATAGAAGCTACTTTACTGTAATCTTATATTAAGCGGCATATGCACAGACCATAGCCAAAAAACTGTACGCTATTTTGTGAAAGATTTTGAAAGAGAAAATGTTTTTTTATTACTGAAAAATCATGGCTCCTGTGTCCATTGTAAACAGACAAGACCAACTGAGTAATGGCCAAGGGTGTAGAGGCCAGAAATTTCGTTATTAGATCGCGGGATACGAGAACAAACTACACACACACACACACACAATTACTGCTACAAACACCAACTTAAGCCGTTACATTTTTTTAAAATTATATCACCCCGAGCAAGGCGGTAACGCCACTGATGTGCAGGGGGCTACATAATAGTGAAAAGATCGGAAAAGAGAAAGCCAAAAACCATATCCTAAACAGGAAACAAGGGATGGGCCTCTTAACCTGTTCAATAGATATGACTGGAGTGTGAACCGGGCGATAGATAGATCTATCTACTCCAATTGAAAAAAAAACAAAGTGAGAAGATTGGAAAAGAGAAACCGCGTATGGTAATGCTATATGATCTCTCCTCCTACTCTCTCACTGTTTACTACCCTTCCGTTTGACAAAGGTGAGAGAAAGGCTGTTGGAGAGTCGCTTCTAAAAATATAGAGGGGAAGGAAAAGCTCGTATAGAGAGGAAGTGACGTAACGGACGGACGAACTAAGTAACTAAGGAAGGCACATCAGAATTATTATATGATTATCATTATCATAATCAATTTTAATCATATTTACATTCGGACTATTGGTCATGATCAGGAGTATATCGATCTATTTAGACTATATCAGGAAGAGACAGATGAGGTTCCTTGGACACGTAATGAGGAAAGAGGGTTTGGATAATCTGATGCTCGCAGGATGGACAGAGGGGTGGTGAATAAGGAACGAAAATAACTTTCTTCTTTTCACTGTTTTCAGCTTCCCGAGTCTGTGCGAAAATGTATTTTGATCAATAGAAGTTGAAGAAGAGAGAGTGAGAGAGAGTGTGGGGGAGAGAGAGAGGGGGATAGAGAGGGAGAGAGAGGGGGAGTTCTTGAACCTCTAGAAAAGGTGTGGGTGAGCGAAAAAGGACGTGAACTGAAGATAAAATCTTTTCTCATCCCACTCAAAGATTAACATTGCAGACTCTGTTTACTTTTTTGAAAAGTGATGTTTCCCTTGTATAAGACTCAAGAACCACTCCATCTGGATCTAAAGAGTAAAAGGCATCACCTCAAGAAAGCCGATAATGCCAGCATTTTACAACAGGAAATAAGGAATAAACCGCTACTCTTGTTAAAAAAAACTGTTAAAAGTGTGAACCAGACCATAAGCAAACCTATCTACTCCGACTGAGCAAAATACAATAACAAGTAAATAAATATTAAATACAATTTAAGAGTTTTAGGCGGATGTATTGATTGCCCGGTTCACACTCCACCCACGTCTATTGAACAGGTGAAGAGGCTCATCCCTTGTTTCCTGTTTAGGATGCGGTTTCCGGTTTTCTCTTTTCCAATCTTCTCACTTTTCTTTTCTTTTTTTTTTCAATTGGAGTAGATAGACTAAACTATCGCCCGGTTCACACTCCACCCACGTCTATTGAACAGGTGAAGAGGCTCATCCATTGTTTCCTGTTTAGGATGCGGTTTCCGGTTTTTTCTTTTCCAATTTTTTCACTCCTATGTAGCCCCCTGCACATCAGTGGCGTTACCGCCTTGTTCGGGGTGATATGATTAAAAAAAAAAGTATAAGCCTGAAGTAGACTTTAGATGGAAATGGAAACCCAATTCAAAACAGTAAATTAGTGATTTGCAAACTGAGAAAGAGTAACGAGATGGCGTCAATTGTTTTTATACAAATAGGTAGAAAACGTTGAATCAAACAAGAGAGAGAGGGGGGCAGGCAGAGTTCCACGTGTCTGAACAATGCTAGTGACAATTGAAATGTTCTTTTTATCTTTCTTTCGATCTTAAACGTCACTTTTATTTATATTTTCAGATAGCTTTTCCTTACTTTCCAATTTTTCACTCACAATTCCATTTCATTTCATCCTGTTATCCTCAATCATTTATTTCTTTTTTATTCTCTTTTTGCCTTCTTTGATTTTTAATCTGCTAAATCAGGTGCTTATGCCTGCTCCACGCACTCCTTCTCCCTCGTGCACTTTTCCTCAATTCCACTGCCTTGAGGACGTTACTGTAGCCAAGTGTAAAACCCTCTGATTTCTACTGGTAATAAGATAATTCATAAGCTGGAGCCACGGTCCACTCTGGCCCATCTCTCAGCAGTATTTACCGACGTTGTCTTGGCAAACGGTAAGAGAGCGCCGACAGCGCCTGTGTCCCTGTCTGCGACCCGGTGGAAGCCCGGGGCCCGGGCCTTGACTTGGCCATGTCCCAAACAGGCAGGAATGCTTGGAAGCCTCAGTTAGAAGTGGGCAACGCTCAGTGACAAAATCAAATGGAGAATAGAACACAGAGGAACATAAAGAAGGAAAAGGGAAGCATTTACAAAAATTCTGGAAAGTAGAGAAATAAGTACTGAGAAAAGGGTGAAAAGGAAGTTAAGAAGACTGATAAAGAGAGCGAGAGAAGAGAAAGAGACGGAAAAGGCGAAGACTGAACAAAAGAGAGAGAGAGATAGAATGTAGAAGGGAAGGATCGAGGATTGAAAAGGAGAGATATAAAGAGGAGAAAATAAATAGAGTAGGAGTGAGAGAGAAACCAAGAAGAGTAAAGGAGATATCTACAAGGAAAGAAATGAATAATAGAGAGTGAGTAGGAAGAAGCAAGAGAGAAACCTAGGAGAGAAAAGGATATAGAAAAATATGAGAGAGAGGGAGAGAGAGAGGGGGGAGGGATAGAGAGATCTAAGCGAGGATGAATAAACAATAAAAAGACTGGAATATGGAGTGAGATTAAAGATAGAAAATGGGAGACGTAAAAAGAAGGAATGAATGAGAAAATGAGAAAGAATATGAGAGAGAGAGAGAGAGAGAAAGAAAGAAAGAAGGAAGGAAAGAAAGAAAAAAGAGGGAAGCTAGAAAAAAAGAAAGTAAAAAAAAGAAAGTAAAACGAAAGAATAATAGAAAAAGAAAATATAAAATAAAATAAAGAATGTTAAACTAAGAAAGAAAGAAAGAAAGAAAGAAAGAAAGAAAGAAAGAAAGAAAGGGGGGGGGGAAGCTAGAAAAACAAAAAGAAAATAAAAAGAAAGAATAATAGAAAAAGAAAACATAAAATAAAAGAAAGAATATTAAACTAAGAAAGAAAGAAAGAAAGAAAGAAAGAAAGAAAGGGGAAAGCTAGAAAAACAAAAAGAAAATAAAAAGAAAGAATAATAGAAAAAGAAAACATAAAATAAAAGAAAGAATGTTAAACTAAGAAAGAAAGAAAGAAAGAAAGAAAGAAAGAAAGAAAGAAAGAAAGCTAGAAAAACAAAAAGAAAATAAAAAGAAAGAATATTAGAAAAAGAAAACATAAAATAAAAGAAAGAATATTAAACTAAGAAAGAAAGAAAGAAAGAAAGGGGGAAGCTAGAAAAACAAAAAGAAAGAAAGAAAGAAAGAAAGAAAGAAAGAATAAAAGAAAGAATAAAAGAAAGAGAGAGAGAAGCTAGAAAAACAAAAATAAAATAAAAAGAAAGAATAATAGAAAAAGAAAATATAAAATAAAAGAAAGAATGTTAAACTAAGAAAGAAAGAAAGCAAGAAAGAAAGAGGGAAGCTAGAAAAAGAAAAAGAAAAAATGGAAAAAAATGAATGAAAAATGAAATGTAAAATAAAAGAAAAAATGTTAAACAAAATAAGAAAGAAAGAAAGAAAGAAAGAAAAAAGAGAGAAGCTTGAAAAAGAAAAAGAAAAAGGATAAATGAAAGAAAAATGAAATATAAAATAAAAGAAAAAATGTTAAACAAAAGAAAGAAAGAAAGAAGGAGAGAAGCTTGAAAAAAAATAAAAAAAATAAAAAGAAAGAATAATCTAAAAAGAAAATATAAAATAAAAGAGAGAATGTTAAACTAAGAAAGAAAGAAAGAAAGAAAGAAAGAAAGACAGAAAGCGTGAAGCTAGAAAAAGAAAAAGAAAAAGGAAAATTGAAAGAGAAATGAAATATAAAATAAAAGAAAGAATGTTAAACTAAGAAAGAAAAAAGGAAAGAAAGAAAGTAAGAAAGAGGGAATTTAGAAAAACAAAAAGAAAGAAAAAAGAAAGAATGAAAGAAAAAGGAAATATAAAATAAAAGAATGTTAAACTAAGAAAGAAAAAGGGACGCTAGAAAAAGAAAAAAAGAAAGAATGGAAGAAAAATGAAATATAAAATAAAAGAAAGAATGTTAAACTATGAAAGTAGAAAAAAGAAAGAAAGAAAGAAAGAAAGAGGGAAGCTAAAAAATAGAAAGAACGAATAAAGAAAGAATGAAAGAAAAAATATAGAAGAATAAGAAAATATAAAAGACAGAATTTAAACTAAGAAAGAAAGACGTTTGCTCAAAAAATAAAAACAATGAAAGGAAAAAGAAATATAGAACGAAATAAAGAATGGTAAACTAATAAATAAATAAATAAATAAATAAGAAGATAGGAAAAAGAAAGAAACAGGAAAGCCAGAAAAATAAAGAAATAACTAAAGAAAGAAAATTTTTTTCTTTTAATTTTTTCATTTATAGTTTTTGGCAATATCAACCCTCCTGTTATTCGAAGTGACAATGTGAAAGCCGGCGAGTTTGGAACCTACATTGTGAATGACTCTTGTTACTGAAAGCGTTCGTTGGCTCGCCGAACAATGTCATGTGCCATGTAAATAGCTGGGCAAACTGAGCAGCACATTCGAACCGAATGTAGTCCCAATATTTGACGCTTTACTCTGTGAGCGCCACTCATTTTCATTCAATGTGCTTAAAAGTGGAAACTTATTATCGCAGATATTTTTTTCTTTAGCTATTTCCCAAGTTTGTGCTTATAAAAGCCTTTTGCCAGACCTTACATGCTTATAAGACGAGATGCAGAAATGCTATTGTCAAAAAAAGATTCAGATGTTTGGAGATTTCATCAGTAAGATTATTAATTTTCTTCTTTATTAGTACGGGTTTTTTTTATGTGATTTGTGGTAATAAATAATTATGAAAAAGTTCAAGGGAAACATCTTTCATCACTCATTCTTAGTTTAATATTTTTTCTTTCCTTATTTATTTTTTTTTTCATTCTCTCTTTTTTCTTTGTTTTTTTCTTTTTTTATTTTTCCAGCACCGGTCTTCCGTTCTCTGTTTAATGTTCTATCTTTCTTTGTTTCCTTACCATTACCCACTTTTCTTTATTTGTTTGACGTTATTTTCTTTATTTGTTACATTTCCAGCGTCACTCTTCCTTTATTTGTTTAACATTTTATCTTTTTTTGTTTCTTTTTTAGCACCCTTTTTTCTTTATTTGCTTAACGTTCTATTTTTCTTTGTTTCTTTTCCAGCGCCTCTCTTCCTTTCTCTGTTTAACATTCTATCTTTCTTTGTTTCTTTTTCAGCACCCCTCATCCTATATTTATTTAACGTTCTATCTTTTTTGTTAATTTTTCAGCGTCCCTCTTCCTTTATTTATTTAACGTTCTATCATTCTTTGCTTCTTTCCAGCACCCCTTTTCCTTTATTTATTTAACGTTCTATCTTTATTTGTTTCTATTCCAGCACATTTCCTTCTTTATTTGTTTAACGTTATATCTTTCTTTGTTTCTTTTTCATTAATCTTTTTCCTTTATTTAACGTTCTGTCTTTATTTGTTACTTTTCCAGCGTCCCTCTTGCTATATTCATTTAACGTTCTATCTTTCTTTGTTTCTTTTTCATTTCCCCTTTTCCTTTATTTGACATACTATCTTTATTTGTTACTTTTCCAGCGTCCCTCTTCCTTTATTTGTTTAATGTTCTAACTTTCTTTGTTTCTTTTTTATTACACCTTTTTCTGTATTTAGCATTCTATCTTTATTTGTTACTTTTCCAGCGTCCCTCTTGCTATATTTATTTAACGTTCTTTCTTTGTTTCTTTTTCATTTCCCCCTTTTTCTTTAGTTAACATTTTATCTTTATTTGTTACTTTTCCAGCGCCCCTCTTCCTTTATTTTGTTTAACGTTCTGTCATTCTTTGTTTTTTTCCAGCACCCCTTTTCCCATATTTATTTAATGTTCTATCTTTATTTGTTTCTATTCCAGCACATTTCCTTCTTTATTTGTTTAACGTTCTATCTTTCTTTGTTTCTTTTTCATTACCTTTTTTCCTTTATCTAACGTTCTGTCTTTGTTTGTTACTTTTCCAGCGTCCCTCTTCCTTTATTTGTTTCACGTTCTATCTTTCTTTGTTTTTGTATACCTCTCTTTTTCCTTTCTTCGTTTAGCATTATTTATTTTTAAATGTTCTCCTTTGCAAAAGCAAACAATAGAAGAAGAAAAATGTTGATAAAAAGTAACCTACCGAATGTGCGTTTTGGTTCTGTGGATTTCGTCTCGGAACGAAAAATTGGAGAGCCTTGTTTGTATTCCATTTGACTTCGTCGCATTCACCTAGGCACAAATACTTTTAGGAAAGTTATTAGTCTGTTGCTTCTCCCTCCAGCTATGGGTTAAATAGCAAGACAGATTGGGTTCTACAGACTTGGTTGGCAACCAGTCTACTGCAGAAGTAAATGGCAGCCTACTGATGCAAATTCTTCTGCCCAGTCACTCGTCCAAGCGTGTATCACGTATAGCACTTAACTGACAGACCGGAAGTCTATAAATTTCACGTTTGGTATCTGGAATAATCAAACCAGACTTATGGAGTTTCTTTAAATCTGCTTGTGTATAAATCAGTCCATCCCTTTTATTGGGGTATTGCACCATCTTCCAAGTTGCCGTAAATCAGCGCAGTCGAGTAGGCGAAAAGGGATCGTTCTACAAAGCACGGACTGGTACATTACCTGAGACGAGATAAAAATAAATTCAAAATCTATTGTAGGCAGCGACATGATTAAAAAAACAATAAATCCGCCAGGGAAAAATCCATATTACTAATAACATATTTAAGTCATGTTCTTAAAAGTGGTACAGTGGATATCGGCTCGGAGAGTCGAGTTCGAATTCCACTTGAACTCGTTGCATTCACTTAAGCGCAAATACGCTTGGAAAAAGTATTAATCCCTCTTCTCCCCAGCTATAGATTAAACAACATGACAGATTGGGTTCTATAGCCATAGTTGGCAACTAGTCTACTGCAGATACTAAAGGCAACCTCCTGCGGAAAAATCTTTTGCTCAGTCAGTCAAGTCTGTTGCGAGACATGATAACCCAAGTATTTATCATGTATGGCATTTATCTAACCGACTGACTCTTGAATAGTTGTATCAGATAAAGATATACAGATTCAATGGATGGCGCCAGAGTTGTTCAGAAATGTCTAAAGTGTCAGTTGTATACAGCCGCTTTCACAGCTCAATAATTGAAAATGTTTTCGGACCTATGAAGTCTGTACAGCTGAGCGAGGATCATGCTGCTTTGAGCATGTTGGAATGGTGATATACACACAAACTGTACCAAATAGCACAATCCAAATCACTTGACGAGTTTCAACTATATTATTCGGTGAAACTAGCTCGGACATTTATAAGTCTATTACGCCATCTATCACAGTCCTGCATCAAATTCATTAAAGTAGCTAACCGCCAACACTCGCTCTGCATTCCATTGGCGAGAATTAAGTTAAACTCAAACAGCTTCTTTCTGCGAACTGCTTCCCTATGGAAGTGTTAGGGCGCCACTCCTATTTGACTACAAATGGACTGTTCGCATTGCTATATATAGCAATGGTTGATTCTCTACAGGGGAGTCGTAGGCAGTCGTAGAGAGTCACTTGAGAGTCTCTAATGAGTTACTGAAGAGTCAGTGCGAGTCAGTGAAGAGTTAGTCATACTTCCGGTGGCGTACCGGAAGTAATCACGTATACACACGTCTTACGACGGATTGGACTTTTGTATCTTTCTATTGTAAATATTACTAATCACTTCTGTACATACTAACCGTCTTTCCGCGGAATACAACTTATATTCTGATTCTGTTGTTGAGTTATTCATTTATACTTGGCGACATAACAGGAAGAAACTCCCAAAGGAATGTTTCCTTGATGACTACAATTTTGACCTGTTCATGTCTAGTTAACGGTTAACTTCCCTGCTTATCTATATGAACTGCCGCTTTAGGTAATTCTCTACCTTGAGTGCAGTACGTACCTGAATCCTCATGCTGTTATCTATCTTTATAAGATCCAGAATGGAGTACTGCTGTCATATCTGGGCAGGCTTCACTTTCCCGTCTTGATAGTTCAGAGGCGTCTACGAGGCCTTGTTGGGTAGAGACGAATTATTTTCCACTCTCGAACTTCTCTCTAAAGGCAAGGTGTGGGTGGCAAATCTGTCATTACTCTCTCGATACTACCATGGAAACTGCCAGGTTCTACCTTCATGTGTACTACCTGCTATGCCACTTAGATTGTAACAAACTACCCATATTCCCTCCATATTCAATCGGCGAGAAGTAAGTTCTATTCTAAGAGCTTCTTCCTGTGAACCACTGCTAGACTCTAAAGAAGATGTTTTCCCGATCACGAGGATCTTGACCTTTTTAAGTCTAGATTTATCTTCTCCTCCTATCTATATAAACTACCCCTTAAAGTAATCTTAGGCGATGAACATTAGTATCAATATAGATGATTGCAGGGCGACCAGTTCGTCTTGCACCATGGTTAGGTGTCCAGAGGACATGATCTCTATCAAAATTTGATTTCACTCACCAGCAGTGTCATGTGTGGTGAGTATAAAATAATAACAACTCCCTTTCCCTTTGTCTTTATTCTTTTTTATTTTAAAAAACTGAAAATGTTTCTAGTTTTGTGTTCAAAAATGTTTTCCTGAGAATAATTTTTTCCTTCAAAAATGTGTCATGATAATTTTTTTCTTCAAAAATGTATTATTGGTAATATTTTTCCTTCAAAAATGAATATTTTTCTATAAAAGTCTATTCTTATGTATATATTCCTATAAAAGTGTATTTCTATGTATATACTTTTTTAAAAGTCTTTCATGGTTTTTTTTACCCCAGTTTGGGGGTTAACTCTTTTTTGACCCCAGTTTGGGAGTTGCCTATAGCTGGAGCCCAAACTGGTGCTAACACTCTGGGTCAGGGTGAACCTGGGAACAACAGCAATTAAGAGGTGGTTCCATGCTCCTCACAACCATCCCATCCGGCCTTGCTTCTTATATCAAAGAGAAACTAAAGACATAATCAGTATGTTGATATTTCACACTTTTCTTCTTCAGTGCCCTGTCTCTTCAGGACGCAAGCGATCATGGTTCTCCACGTCTCCCTATCCCTTGTGGCTCTTAGTATGTTTGCTCCTGTTACACCTCGCAACCCCCGTTCCGTCATCCACCTGATCAGGCCCTGCAAATATGTTATCCGCTGCCTTCCTCTGTCTCTTTTTCTTTCTATCTGGCCAGTCAGTATCAGGTTCTCCAAGTCCCCCTTCCTCATTGCATGTCCCAGGAACTTCAGTTGTCTCTTTCTGATGCTCAGTATTAATTTCCTTTTCGTTGCCATTTTTTTAAACACCTCATCGTTGCTTGCATGCTCAGTCCACGATATCCGCAGCAGCCTTCTGTAGAACCACATTTCCGCTGCTTCCAGTTTTGTTCTCATTTTTGATGATATTGTCCAGCATTCACTGCCGCATTGAAGAACTGACATCACATAGCAATCCAGCACTCTTTTCTTTGTTTCTAATGAAATTTCCCCGTGTGTTAATACTTTACTCAGCTTACTGTCCTTTGTCATGCCAATTCGCCTTCGGATCTCTGTGTCGCAGTTTCCATCTCCTGATAGAACACTTCCTAGGTATTTAAATTTTTGTACTTGCTTGATTCTGGTATCCCCCACATGTATTTGGCATTTTGGGTTGCACCTTTTGCTGATGACCTTGCATTCAGTTTTTTTAAGTTTATTTGTAGTCCTTTTTTTGTCACTCTCCACCGCTACCTTCTGTAGGATATCTTGTAGTTTCCTTTCCGTGTTTGCAATCAGCACTGTATCATCTGCATACCTATGTTGTTCAAGTTGTGGCCTCCAATAACAAATTCTGGCGTGTCATCTAAGGTCCTCAAAATATTCTCACTGTTCAAGTTGAACAAATCCGGTGAAAAGACACATCCTTGTCTTACGCCTCTTTCTATCTTTGTAAATCTGCTGAAATCGTTACCTGTCCGTATGCAGGCCGTTTGCTGCCAGTAGAGATTATTAATTACTCTGATGTCTTTCCCAAAAATGTCGAGGCTGCTGAGCATCTCTATTAATTCTTTGTGTCGTATTTTGTCGAATGCCTTCGCATAATCAAAAAAAAAAAAATAGGTACAAGTCTTTCTTCATTTGTACTGCCCTTTCGGAGAGCATCCTAATCATAAATATGGCGTTCCTTGTTCTAGTGTCTTTGACGAACCCACACTGTTCCTGTCTTATCTCTGACCTGATTCTGCTTCTTGCTCTATTTATCAGGATTCTGACAATCAGTTTTGTAATGTGACTCATTAAGCTGATAGTTCTGTGTAGTTCACACTCGTTTGCACCTGGTTTCTTCAGCAGTGCTATAAATTTAAATCTAGCTGCCTAGACCTCACTCTCCAGCCTTGACAGACTCTTAAACCACCTCCGAGCCCATGTGAGTGACGTATTATTCTCTACCCTCCAACCTCTCTCCCATAGTTGGGATGTGGCAGACCTCTCGCTTCTCTATCTGTTATGGGGAAACACACCAATTCCTCAGATAATGGACTCTCTCTCCTATATTAATAAGAGTTAACAAGAAGTTCTGGGAAAGTTCATGGGAGTTCTTCAAAGTTCTATTGGAGTTCAGTAGAACTACTAGGCAGTTGATATTAGTCGGCAGTTAGCCGAATACTAAGGAGTCAGCTTTCAGTGGAAGATTATCAAGTTTCTAACATTTTGGGTACGTTAAGTCGATTAGCAACCGACATAGCACGATTATAACCTTCAGTGCGGAAAACTACTCCACAGCACTATCACTACTTCTCCAGAAAGTGCTCGGGCAAACCACGTCAAGGTTTAACGGAAGGGAAACGCCCTGCCACTTGTATAGAAGAGAACTACCCACAAAAAGTAAGTTCCACTCGAACAGCTTCTTTCCACGAACAGACACCCAAGAGGATGGTTCCACTTCAGTATTAACTTGTTCAAATTTAGGGTTAACTGTTAACATCTTATCCGCTCAAATTACTCCCTAACGTAATCCTCTACCAGGAGTATCCCTCGGGCCTTGTAAATAGTGAACCTTAAATAGATAACCGCAATTCATTATCTTAGTAAAAAGAATTACCAGCTATACTTTTTTGCAAAAATAAAAGAATTACTACCAGCAATACATTTTTGTATGAGCAATTTCTAACGCTCCCAAGATAATTAAATCTCCCATTCAGTCAGTCATTTAAGTGCCATACGTGATACACGCTTGGGCGATCATGTCTCTTTAGAGACTGGACAGAAGATTATCCCACAGTAAGTTGCCATTACTTTCTACGGTAGACTGATTGTCAGCCAAGGTTATAGAACCCAATTTCTCCTGCCATTTAACTCATAGCTGGAGGAAGACGTGATAGATTATATTACATTATTATATTAAGTATAATTAGTGAGGGATCGGTTTATTACTTCATAGCAATAGAAAAGCGATCCCCCACATTATGACAAGTAGAAGCCTTAATCATGATTCTAATTATAATATTTAGTTAGTCAATTAAGTGCCATACGGGACACACGCTTGGGCGATCATGTCTCGAAAGAGATATGACTGACTGGGCAGAAGATTATCCTGCAGTAGGTTGCCATTACTTTCTGCGGTAGAGTGGTTGCCGACCAAGGCTATAGAACCCAATCTGTCCTGTTGTTTAACCTATAACTGGAGGGAAGAGATTGATTAATACCTTTCCCAAGGGTATTTGCGCATAAGTGAATGCAAGGAATATGACCCATAATGTGTTGATATGCTACTAAACAAACAAAGAAACAAATAAACAAACATTTTATCTACAAACTACAATCAGTCAGCGAATTGCTATACGTGATACACGCTTGGGAGAATAATGTCTCTTTCGATCCATGACTGACTAAGCAGAAGATTTTCCCACAGTCGGTTGATTTTCTGCGGTAGACTGGTTGCCGACCAACGCTATAGAAGTCAATCAGTACTGCTATTCAACCCATAGGTGGTGGGAGAAGAGTTGGATTAATACCTTTCCGAAGGGTAATTAATTGCGCTTGAGGGAATGTGATGAATTAAACTGGAACTTGGTTCTCTGAGTTGTTAAACTATATATATATATGTATATATATATATATATATATATATATATATATATATATATTATATTTTATATTATATACATGGAGCTCTCTTCCTGTATCATTTTTTAATATTAAAATAAATTTTTAATATTAATTAGGATCGGTTTTTTGGAAGTTACCTTCCTGCTTTTTTCCCTTGGATTGAAGTATCTGAATTAAAATATATATATATATATATATATATATATATATATATATATATATATATATGTACGTTTTCCTCGAAAGAATAAAATTACGTATAAGATATTTCGGTATTGCATAATTCATAGTTTGAATCACCGTAAATAAAATTAACATTGATCAATTAAGGTTGATTCTCGAAAATATATCGACGGCTTAGAGAAAATATCAAATAACTTTTATACAAATAAATTATTAATTAAATCATATAAATCATTTTTTGCAAAAAAAAAAAAAAAAAAAAAAAAAAAAAAAAGAAGAGGAAAACAAAGACTACGAAATTATTTTTTACACAAGTCTCTTTTTTTCGTCCGTGTTCTACTTTTAGGATGATGCCACAAATGTTTCTTTTCTGAGTCCTCTTTCATATCAGGTTTATTCTTGGGTTGCATGTAAAAAGAAAAAAAAAAAAAGAAACGAAAAGAGTTCCGGTCCGAAATTTCGCTACATCTTGAACGTTGTAAAAAGCAAAGTAACGGAAATAGCTAACCCGAAAAGAAAAACTCGAAAAAAAGCAGGCCTCCCTATAAGAAGAAAAAAAAAAAAAGAAAAAAAAAGAAAGGTAAATCGGATAAAGAATAAAAGACTGCTAAGAATATACACATGTAACATTCCATTAAATACGTACAGAAAATAAACTGACAGTTAAAAAATACAGAGAAAAACTCACTTTTCCGTTTACATCAAACATCTATCTATCTATCTATCTATCTATCTATCTATCTATCTATCTATCTATCTATCTATCTATCTATCTATCTTATTCTATTCATCTTATTCTTATCTATCTATCTATCTATCTATCTATCTATCTATCTATCTATCTATCTATCTCAGCCTGTTCATTATCTATCTATCTATCTATCTATCTATCTATCTATCTATCTATCCTATGTCTGCATTTTATCTATCTATCTATCTATCTATCTATCTATCTATCTATCTATGTCTGCTTTTTATCTATCTATCTATCTATCTATCTATCTATCTATCTATCTATCTATCTCAGCCTGTTCATTATCTATCTATCTATCTATCTATCTATCTATCTATCTATCTATCTATCTATCTATCTATCTATCTCAGCCCGTTCATTATCTATCTATCTATCTATCTATCTATCTATCTATCTATCTATCTATCTATCTATCTATTGGTTGGAACATTATCTTTAATCGATATTTGCATTTTTAGCGGATAGTCTGTTTGTTTGTTTGTTTGTTTATTTTTTTTATAATTAAGCAGTATATTTATATATATCTACCGGCCTAAATATTAGAGAAATCTTGTTAGGAATATTTTCCTAAAAAGATTTTTCGAATATTTTTTATGATTTCTCGAATATATTTTATAACTGAACAGTATGTTTATATATACATATATATATATATATATATATATATATATATATATATATACATACCAGCTTAAATTTTCCTAACATTCATATGCTCTTCTCGAGAAGGATCTTCTCATTACATTGAATCAATAGCTGAATCGACTGCTAGGAAGGTTGGTTCACTGTGACGGGCCTAGAAGTTTTTTCTACCTGAGTCCATCTTGCACATATACAAATCAACCATCCGACTGTGCATTGAATACTGTTGTCATATCTGGTCGGACGCTACTGTCATCCATCTCAGGGTTCTCGACAGGCTACAAAGGGAAATCAGTCATGTGATAGGTACCGACTTGGCGGTTCGACTCCAGCCACTTTCTCGCCGACGGGATATAGTTTCCTTCTGCCTGTTCTACAAATATTTTTATGGTTTCTGCTTCGACGAACTTAAGTCACTGGTACCCCTGCCACATGAGTTTACTCGTGCAACCAGACTAGCAACTGGGTCCCACCCATTCACAGTTAGATCAACCAAATGCAGGCGACAATTCTACTCCACCAGCTTCTTTCCTTGCACTTCCCGCCTGTGAAACTCGCTTCCATATTCTTGCTTTCCTGATGACTACAACCACCAGGAATTTAAATGCAATGTCAATACCCATCTCTTAACCAATTGACTCCAGTTCTTTCTCCATCACCCTGTATATATTTTCCTTTCTCTCTACATTTGCAACTGTCATCACACCTGTATTCCCATCCTTCTCTTGCCCCTTTCTCTGATATCTCCTGTAAGTATTTCGTCTTTCTCTTTACTCTCCTCCTATCTAATCTTTCTCTCTGATTTAGCACCCTGCACATCAGGGGCGTTACCGCCTTGCTTGGGGTGAAACGATTAAAAAAAATGTAATGTTTTCTATAATGGCAAAAAGGGAATATATATTGGATTTCTGTCACGAAGCATATATTTCTTTAATAAAGACATCTCAATTTCTAGGCAGGTAGCTTCACAGCTTAAAAAACTAACACAGATGCTAAATCAAAACATCTTTTTCCATCGTTTACGTCATTAAAGATTTTATAAGTTTAAACCCAAAAATAGTACTGACTGATCAGTACGTGAATGCGAAATATTTCGTTATAGGAAATCAGCTAATATTACTATCACCATTGAAAAATCAAAACTGGTGTCATGACGCTGGTAATATTCGGATTCAAGCTTTTCTTAAATATATTTTAGCAAGGGAGTTATAAACAGACTCACCGTGACTTCAAACACAGTGTAGTAATTCCATTTTTTCCAAGTCACTAAATTTATATTGACATTAAGACTCATCTGAGTGAGAAAAGTTTTTATTGGCAAATCTCCCGGACGTTAATCTTTCTCATTCAGCAAAATCTCCCCCTGAATCAAAATGATGGCGCCGAGCCAATGTTTATGGATAAAAATGATATAAACATTAGCGATAGTCCGATGGGAAATGTCCAGAAATATCAACGAAACCGGCAAATATCAGCCTGGCAAATTATCTGTTCATTGACTTCTCCTTTACAATAATCTAACATTAATTTTCTTAAATCTAGATGCCTTGAAAGTCAAAAGATTTTTTTAAAAATTTAAAGTTATTTTCTGTATATTTTATTTTGTTTTAAAAAAATCGAAACATAAAAATAACGATTTATAGTATTTACATTATTCAGACAATTGCCCTCATGTTTGTTGCCATTTGTACGACGTTTCGACCGTTGTACGCTCCGGCCTTCTTCAGGAGCTAAGAATTTCGAACCGAACCCTTTATTACAATCACCGGGGTATATGATGTTCATTCCTTGCATAGTAGAGCCTCTTCTGATAGTCATGAGTTATCTCCTTCTAACACTAAGTTCCTTGTTCACCACATAGCCATGATTTGAAATCATAATTCTTTGGTTCAAGTCACAGGAGCTAATCAACGTCTATATCCACAGAGCAATGTGTCCAGAAGAGGTTCTACTCTACTTCCTCATGAAATACGGATGGAATTCATAAGATTCAGCACCATAGACGTACACTAACGGCCAAAATTATTAGGCCACCCCAGTGTTTTAAAAATGAAGTATTTCATACTATTTATTAGTTTTTATTGACAAGTGAATAATTGTTAATGAAAATAGAATGGTTTCCTTTGTTAATACTGCACTATAACATGTTCAAATGAATTTATGAATATTTAATAATTACCTATATTGCAGTTTCATCAATGAATGAATGAAGAACATTTAGGGTGATTCGGACGAATTCATCTTTGCTTCCTAGCCTTGCAAAATTTTGCAAATTAATAATAACAAAATAACCATTCTATTTTCATTTAGAATTATCCACTTGGCAATAAATACTAAGAATAGTATAAAATATATAATTTCTTTTAAAAGGTTGGAATGGCCTAATAATTATGGCCGGTAGTGTAGTTGGACAGTCTGTGTGAAAGTAAAATGTAGAGCTCATCGAAACGAACACACACACACACACACACACACACACACAGATATATATATATATATATATATCTGTAAATTCAGATAAAACTTAGCGGGGAAATTTTGTACATGTCATTTTAAGACATGCATTTTTAACCCCTTATAAACAGTGAATAAGGAAAAATTCTATACCCAGAATAAGGAAAAATTCTATACCCAGATCTTAGCTCTACTAAAGGAAAGGGTTGTGAGGTATTGGTTTTTATAGGGTTAAGCTAGAGGAATGTTAGTAGTAATTTCCTCTTTAGTAGTGGGAGGTATGTGGCTTGACCCTTGAGTTAGTAGTGGTAGGTGGTGGGGAATAACTGCTTAGCCAAATTTTAAAAAACCCTTATTGTGACTCTTTGGAAGAATAAAATAATTATTGTAAATTATACTTATTTCTATGACAACACATACTTATGATCCCTCTTCGTTTATTTAGGAGTATATTTTGGTATCGAAATTTCAAAATGTTTAATTGGTAATGACAGATAAGATATTATCATTAATTTTTTAATATAATTTTTCATGTGTTCTTATGATTTTGTCGTTTTTTTTCTTTTTGTTTTCTAAACGCTTTCCGCTATACTTGTAGCCATGATCAATGATGGATATTGTTTTGCTTTTACATAAATATGTATAAAGTTTATGTATATAGAATCATTTGTATGTTATGTTCCGAAAACGGTAACCACATAACATAATACGCATAACTTTATATTCATAAGCTTTACACTCCGCCCGTGCATTGAATACTGTTGCCACATCTGGTCAGGTGCCCCTGCTGTTCTCCTCGGGGTTCTTGACAAAATACAACGGAGAGTCTGTAATGTGATCGATACCGACTTGGCAGACCAGCTGTAGTCTCTCTCTCACCGGTGTGACGTGGCTTCCCTGTGTCTCTACTATAAATACTTTCACGGCTTCTGCTCCGATGAACTTAGATCACTGGTGCCCCCTAGGTACGAATTTGCACGAGATACTAGATAGCAACTAGGTCTCACCCTTTTACAGTAAAAACGATAAAAACCGCAATTTCTACTCTAATAGTTTCTTTTCTCGCACTTCCCTGACTGTGGAATTCCCTTCCACATGATTACTTTTCCCCGACGGCTACAATCTCCAGGAGTTTAAATGTAAGGTCAATAGACACCTCCTAACACACTAACTCGCATCCATTCTTTCAAACACTCTTCCCATCAACCAACCCTCAGTCTCGGTATACTTACCCGTCTATCACCTTCCTTCTGACATTTCCTATATCTAACCACTCTTTCTCCTTACCTTCCTCTATGCACGATAGTTGCACGATAGTGGCAGTGGAATGCCTTGCTTGGGGTGAAATGATTAAAAAAATAAATAAATAAAAAAAAATTCGTCCTTGATGTAAGCTAAAAGTTTAGCCGAAAGCGCTCCAACAAACAAAACTTTAGGACAATTCTTATATAATTTCATTTCGGAATCGACAAAGAAATAACATGAGAACACATGAAAAATTATATATATATATATATATTAACCATATCGCCCCAAGCAAAACAGTTTGCTGCCACTGGTGTGCAGGGGGTTACATAAGAGGCAAGTTATGGAAAAGGGTAACAGGTTGTAGGGGGTGTCAGGAAGTGGGTAAAACAAGGATGAGAATACTGATGAGAGTGGAGTAGATGGAGAAAGGAGCACGAGAGAGGATACAAGTTAGTATGATAGGGGATGACCATTGACTTTACATTTAAATTCATGGTGATTGTAGCTGTCGGGGAAGCAAGTAAACAGAAGGGAATTCTACAAGCGGGTAGTGCGAGAAAAGAAGCTGATATAGTAAAATCTTCCCTTACATTTTATTGGTTTCATAGTAAATGTTTGCTAGTTGCTAGTCTTGTGGCTCGAGTAAATTCATGTATAGGGGGCACCAGTGTGCTAAGTTCATCGTAGCAGAAACCGTGAAAGTATTTATGGAAGAGACACTTGGAAGCCACATTGTGCCGGTGAGAAAGTGACGGTAACTGAGCTGTTAAGTCGGGATCAATCACATTACAGAATCTCCGTTGGATTTTGTCAAGGATCCCTGGGTGAATGGCAGGAGCACCCGACAAGTATAAAAAAAACTTAATGATAATACCTGGTTTACATTTTTGTTGGTTTTGTTCAGTTTTTCTTTTTTTTTCTTTTTTTTTTTCCAAAATGTATTGTTGGTAATTTTTTTCTTCAAATGCTTCTGTTTTTAATACAAAAATCTACTTTAATACTACATATTGTTTTGACAGCAGTTAGGGTTTTAACTATCTGTCTATAGATGGGACCTTAACTTATACTATAATCCCGACTCAGGGTCGATCTAGGAACAACAGCGATTACGCAAGCTACTCAAAATCTCCTAAAGAGTGGACTTGTTGCCGGATGCCGTTTTTTTATCATACACAGGAACTAGGACGTTTCCTCTGTGGAAACGGATGGCAAATAATCAATCCGTATCCGTTGTTGAATTCTGTATATGTATGTGTATATATGTGTGTGTGTGTCTATGTATATATAAATAAAAAAAAAACAAAGAATTAAAAACAAAACCTTCCCTGTTCGATATTCAGTTAGTCAGTTAATTGTCATACGTGATACACGCTTTGAGCGATCATCTCAAAAGAGACATGAATGACTGGGTAGAAGATTATCCCGCAGTAGGTTGCCATTGCTTTCTGCGGTAGACTACTTTCCAGCCAAGCTATAGAACCCAATCTGTTCTATTATTTAACCCATAACTGGAGGGAAGAGACGGATTAATAACATTCCCAAGGGTATTTGTGTGTAAGTGAATGCCATGAATTCAACTGGAATTCGAACTCTGCTCCCCGATTTGTCGTTCCGAGTCGATATCCAGTGCAGCACAAAGAACATCTTATTTACCCTGGAAGCAAAAAGAGATCCCCTCACAAGTATAAGATGTGAACTACTGCCACACACAAACTAGACAATGACTGACAAACACTGTTTGAAGACGGTCGCGCGACCAGAGGTGAAGACTGGAAGGTCTTACAAAAAGCAAAACAATCGGACGCAGAAACTTACTAGAGCGGAACACTACACTGACCGTTTTTGGTGTGATCCAGGTCTAGGATGTGCGTTGTGGTGGAGTGGATATCGGCTCAGAACGAGAAATCGGGGAGCCGAGTTCGAATTCCAGTTGAATTCATTGCATTCACTTACGCGCAAATACTCTTGGGAAAGGTATTAACCCGTCTATTCCTTCCAGTTATGGGTTAAATAATAGGACAGATTGGGTACTATAACCTTGGCTGGCAACCAGTCTACCGCAGAAAGCAATGTCAACCTACTGCGGGATAATCTTCTGCTCAGTCAGTCATGTCTCTTTCGAAACATGATCTCCCAAGCGTGTTTCACAACTGACTGACTGACTGACTGACTAGGTCTTGTAAAGATAAATTATAAAAATAGTAGCCAGATACTTATTGGAGTGGTACAGTGCATAAACTATTTAGGATTTAATCTTGTTCTTGTAAAGAGAGGATATTGCAGGGGGTGCCAGGTACTTACTGGAGCAGTGCAATGTACCAACCATTTTTATTTAGCTCTTGGAAAGAGAGAATATAAGAGGGGAAGACAGATACTTACAAGAGCGGTACAACGAACCAGCCATTTCCTCCCTCTCCCATCGCAGGTGTGCAACTTGATTTCGCCGTTTGCAGAAATACAGTAGTCACTCTGAATTTTGTGGGGGTGGACGGATCTTACGAACACCCTTTTATTTTAGTTTGAATAGTTTGTTTAAATTTTAGTTCGTTTTTTGGGTAGTTCGTCTCCTCCTTTTTTTCACTGCATTATCATTAAATCTTTTAAACATATTTTTGTAATTATTGTGTATTTTAGCAAATTTTTTACGTTATGGGCTTGTTTCCTCTTTTTAGGTGCCCCTTGTAAATATGTGGTATTGTGTTCCGTGAAGGACTGGGAGGTGATGGATGGGTTCTTGTGGTGAACATACAAATTGTTAATGTGTGTTAGGGTCATGAAAGTGTTCAGCTAGGTATAGGAGAGTTAATGAGTACCAACCTCTACCCACACCCTTTTTCGACCATTTGCCACATTTTGGATTTCTATAAAAATAAATAACTTTTGTTTAAATTTTAATTTGTTTTCAGATCATTAAATTTGTTAAAATATATTTTTGTATCTATTCATATAAAAGGCAAGATGTTTGTGTGTGTGTGTGTGTGTGTGTGTGTGTGTGTGTGTGTGTGTGTGTGTGTCTGTCTGTCTGTCTGTCTGTCTGTCTGTCTGTCTCTGTGCATGTTCTTTACACAAATCCACAAATTTTATCCAATTCTCACCCAACTTCACACACATATTCTTGAGGCTTCCGGTCATGTCATGGACTACTTATTTTTTCCGATTTTCCTCCTATATCAGAAACTGATACCCCGATATCCAATCAAGTCTGATCAAGATCAGGATTTCAGCCCTTTTATCATGGTTCTTGCAGCAGAATTTGCTCTATCTTGGTAAAATTATAGTTTTTAGTCTCAAACATTAGTAGATCTTCTCAGACGAATCATTTTTCCGATATCGGAAATCGATACCCTCGATATTCTATCGAATCTGATCAAAAACTTATATTCAGCCATCAATATGGCTCATTTTCTCCAATTTTACTCCCGATGGGTACGATAAGCTTTCATAGACTTACTTAGGTTAGTTTATCCTTGGATGACTTATTTGACTCCGATATTGGAAATCGATACTCCGATATCCTATCGGGTCTGATCAAAATCAGGTTTTCAGCCCTTTTATTTTGGCTTTTTGCTTCGGGTTTTGCTCTAAGTAGGTATAATTGTAGTTCTTAGTCTCAGCCATGACACCATTTACTCAGAGGACTTATTTAGCTTTCAAATACAGTTTGCGACGGAAAATGTATTTCACATCGATAGCAGAAAAATTTTACTTACATCCATTAATTTTTCTTTCAATTTATGGTTTCGCTTTAACTTGAAACAACTATTGCTTTTTAGTCTTTCGTGCCAACGTTCAAAGAGTCTGGGCTGCGCGACCAAAGATTAGTTTTAAAGCTTTCATTACACCCGAGCAACGCGGGGCTATACTGCTACTTGTAAAATGAAATTTTATGTCATGGGCTTTGTTCTCCGTCTTAGGTTTCTTCCTGCGAATATGTGGTATTATGGTATATGTAGAATTGTTAGACGAAGGACGAGTTTTTAGTAAATGTACGAATTGTAATGAGTGATAGGGTCATGAATGTAATTAGCTAGGTATAGGATAGTGTTGTGGATTCCGGGTGAAGAACCGCACAAAATAATGAATAACAAACCAGATAATTGAGATAGAAAAATATGTTGAACGTAAAGATACAAACTTGATCGAAGATTAGTAATCCAGGAATACAGTTAGTAAGGAATATATATATACAAGTCTTTGAAGTGAAGCCGTGCTGGAATTAGTATGTCCACGTCGAAGTGACGGGTGATGTGTGGAGCTATTCTGGCTGAGTGGAGCTCAGACCTACTATGACTACTGACGCGGTATTCTCTGTGAAACTTCGGTCTTGTTCGGTAACTTACTGATCAGTCACTGTTCTCTTACGGTACTCTAACGGATCTTACTGTACTCTCCCGTAACTCACTATGGCAGGAGTATATGTATACTCAAGTCGAGTCCATTATCATAGAAAAAGGGGAGATCCACAACAGATAGATAATGGCGACCGACCATGACCACACTTTTCAGCCACGTGAACACATTTTTGTATTTATTACAAAACAAATATCATGAACCAGCCATTCCTGGTCTAATGTTGCTCGTGTGAAAACAGAACATAACAGGAGTATTCAGATACTTACTGGAGTACTGCAATGTACTAACCATTTGTCCAGCATTTTAGCGATTGATCTGATTGTTTAACTTACAAGCAGGCATAATTGGATACAAGCGGCCAGCCATTATAAAAGTGTAAAATTGGCATTATTTTATCAATACAACAATTCTTATCCGAAGTTATGACGTGTGATGAATTGCAAAATTGAGACTTGATCACGATAATATCGTCAAGGTTATTAATTTTGATGCAATGATTACTCTAAAAACATCTCTGGCGCTTGAAGGCTCGTTAAATACGCAAACCAAAAAAGAAAAAAAAAAAAAAGGAACGTGTAAAATATTGAGCGCTTTTTGGCACAGTTTCTGGTCATGTTGAATAATATAATTTTACGCGTGTCACTTATGTAGCATTAATATTTTATAAGTATTTTGATGCATATAAATCCGGCATTTTTAAGTTGCAACAGCGCCGTAATTAGAAAGTACTACATCTCACCAGATGTCTGGTCATTAACGCACGAAGTACTTACTAAACGACTAAATCAATTAGGGATTCGAATCATCTCTCAGTTGCGAGGGCAGAGGTGCATCCGAGAAAAATCATACTGAGTAGATGCCCGGTCCCTGGGAACAGTGTCCCGCGACGGCGCCACCCCATTTCACCAGAGGGTGGAGCCGATGCTAGTCACCGGGTCCAGCGCAACCGGGGACGGGGAATTTTTGTTCCTTCGTCCGTCCGTACACGTTCCGGCTCCCCACGTTAAAAAAGACCTTCACGAATTTACACGAGATACTAGATTAGCAACTAGGTCCCACCCTTTTACAGTTAAACAAATAAGATGTAACCGTAAATTCTACTCCAACAGCTTCTTTTCTCGCGCTTCCCGCCTGTGGAACTCCCTTCCACAAGTCTGCTTTCCCGACAGCTACAATCTCCAGGTGTTTAAATGTAGGGTCAGTAGATACCTCCTATCACACTAACTCCCAATTATTCTCAGAACACTCTCATCTACCCAACCCTCATTCTCGGTATCCTTACCCGCCTATCACCCACCCTCTGATATTTCCTATATTTAACCATTCTACCGCCTATCACACACCCTCTGACATTTCCTATATTTAATCATCCTTTCTCCACTCTACGTAGCCCCCTGCGCAGTAGTGGCAGTGACATGCTTTGCTCGGGGTGAAACGCTTATAAAAAAAAACAAAAAAAAATATCCCATCTCGATTCAGTGGGGGGAGTGGGGTAAATATCCTTACTAACTGACTTGTCTTCAAATAGAATTGTCCAGCTGCTGTTGTTGAGAGCCTTCACGCCGGCCACAAATCAAAAGGTTTTGGTTGTTTCTTTCGTTGTTTTTGATTAGCGGCATATTTAATGCTGAAAGCTAAATATTTTGCACGCAATTTTACGGCTTCAACTACATATTTTGTGCCATTTTTTATACTTTCAGGTCAAATGTGTGTTTTTTAGATATAGGTGATAAACACTATTTCTGGTAATTTTATTATAGATATGTATTTTTGTACGTTAGGACTGTATTAATTGTCGTTTGGATTTAATAATGTATTACTGCTAGTCACACACACACACACACACACACACACACACACACACACATATATATATATATATATATATATATATATATGAAATCCCCAAAAAGATTATAATATGTAAAATCCCAAAAATCAGATCCTGTTAATATTAATTTTATCAATATTAAAAATGATCCAAGTGGAGGGCTCGATGTAAATAGTATTATCTATTTTACAGAGCCAAATATATATATATTGCAGAATCTAAATTTTATAATTTATATATATATATATATATATATATATATATATATATATATATATATGTATGTATTAGGTGTCCTTGACAAAATCCAACGGAGAATCTGTAATGTGATCGATCCCGACTTGGCAGTTACGATACAGTCGTTTTCTCACCGACGTAGTTTAGCTTCCCTGTGTCTTTTTTACAAATAATTTCACGGCATCTGCTCCGATGAACTTAGCTCACCGGTACCCACTATATATGAATTTCCTCGAGCCACATGATTAGCAACTAGGTCCCACCCTTTAACTTTGAAACCGATAAATTGTAAACGCAAATCCTACTCCTTCAGCTTCTTCACTCGCATTTCCCATCTGTGGAATTCCCTTCTGCTTACTTGCTTTCCCGACAGCTACAATCTTCAAGAATTCAAATGTGAAGTCAATAGTCATCCCCCTTAGTCTCACTAACTTGCATCCTCCCTCTCATGCTCTTTTCTCCGTTCATCTCACTCTCATCAGTATTCTCTTACTTCCCATACCCTCTTCCTGACACCCCCTGTAACCTGTCTCTCTTTCTCATAACATTCCTCCTATGTAACCTCCTGCAAAACAGTGGCAGTAAAATACCTTGCTTGGGGCCACACGATTATAAAAAAATAATTACAATTATATATATAATTATCAAAGTATATTTTTTCCCAGAAAGGCACTACAAACACTGCAACACTAACCGTAATCTATAATTAATGAAAAAATAACAACAACAAAAAAAAAAAAACAGACAAGCAAAAAACAACTTCACCCGAAAAGAAAGTCCCTCTTTATTTTAATTTTTTTCATTTCTCGTCTTAATAAAAAGACAGAGGCGTAACCGAAAATTCTTATTTTTCAATATTTCTCAATATGCTTAATATTGTAAAATAAATATTATTAGTTCTATTATTATTTTTGTTTTTATCTCTTAAATTTTATCACCTGCCTATGGTCATCCACATACAGACTTTTTTTCGCTGTATCACAGCTCATCACTGGGTATATATATATATATATATATATATATATATATATATATATATATATAATATGCTTTTGGATCTCCCACTAAGAAATATATATGCGTATATATATATATATATATATATGTGTGTGTGTGTGTGTGTGTGTGTGTGTGTGTGTGTGTACAAGTATAGGGTAGGTATGGATGAAATAAAATTCTGTGTCCAAAAAACAGTATTCTTAAAAAAGTGCTCAATACAAAGTAGACCGAAAAATATTCATTTAGAATTTATAACATAAATATATCTTATCCCTACAAAAGTAGCCATTTTGTTTTAACATTGTGTCTTATCGATTTATGATGTTTATTTTAAGTTGAAGAGTTTTTAAAAGGTTCAAAACTATTAAAAACTATTCAAAAATCAGGAAGACATAGTTATGTATTGTAAAGTAACCAATATGAATTATATATATCTAAACTTATTTATAAACGGAATTTTGTCTGTGCGTGTGTATGTGTGTGTGAGTGTCTGTGTCTGTGTGTGTGTCCGTTACCTATAGACTCCGAAACGGCTGAACGGATTTTCTTGAAAATTTACACAGTTGTACTATAAGCATCTGCGAGTGTTCTTAGCTAGGTTTTATGTTGAGGTACCCCCGATAAATATCAAAAATCGATAATCGAAAAAATCGGGTTATAAAAGGAGTGGTCCGATTTTAATCAAATTTAATACACTCATAGACAAAGACATAAGAAACGATATTCAGAGGTTTCAAGTTTGCAGTTCGTACAATAGTGCAGAAAATCGATAATATATATATATATATAAGGCAAGATGTTTGTGTGTGTGTGTGTGTGTGTTTATCGGCCTGTATTTCTGTATTTTTTCAGACCTTTTATTTTACTTTTTGCTTTGGGTTTGGCTCTAAGTAGGTATAATTGTAGTTCTTAGTCTCAGCCATGATACCATTTACTTAGAGGACTTATTTAGCCTTCAAAATTCAGTTTACGACGCCAAAAAACTTATTTGATATCGATACCAGGAAATCAAAATTTGACTTACATCCATTCATTTTTCTTTCAGTCTCCGGTTTCGCTTTAACTGGAAACAACTATTGCTTTTTAGTCTTTCGTGCCGACATCCAGAGTCTGAGCTCCAGGACGATGGATTAGTTTTAAAGCTTTCATTACACCCGAGCAACGCCAGGCTATACAGCTAGTATATATATATATATATATATATATATATATATATAAATTCTTTGCTAAATAATCTAAGTGGATACTAGCAATATAATATTAAAAATTATAGATTATTAAAAACGATCCACAAAAAGAGCTTTATTAATCACAGACCAAATATTTATTAAGCAAACCCTCTAACACTGTGAAGATGAGATTTTTATTTCGAAATACTAATATATAATAAATAGGTGATATCCAACAACTTATTTACCTTCCTTTATTTTACTAAACGCATTGTGACATCCTTCAACACCTAACCATATATACTTTTTTTTAATCATATCACCCCTAGCAAGGCAGTAACGCCACTGATGTGCAGGAGGCTACGTAAGAGTGAAAAAATTGGAAAAGAGAAAGCCAGAAACCACATCCTAAACATGAAACAAGGGATGAGCCTCTTCACCCGTTCAATAGACGTGGGTGGAGTGTGAACCGGGCGATAGTTTATCTACTACAATTGAAAAAAAAAGAGTAAAAGAATGGAAAAGAGTGAAAAGATTGGAAAAGTGAAAGCCGGAAACCACATCCTAAGCAGGAAACAAGGTGTGAGCCTTTTCACCCGTTCAATTTCGAATAAATTTCCTCGTCTGGGGAATAGCTTATTTCGGCAGACGATAATATCTGTCGTCTGTCTTATCAACCCCGGTGTGAGTTCAGTGTGTGTCGTAAGTACAATTTCCTCAGAGGAAAGGAACGAGACAAGACTCAGGGGAGAGTGGAAATTTTTTGTGTAGAAGGGAATAAGCTATATAAATATAAAACCGTAATTATTACCGTATGACATTAATTTGGTTTTATATGAAGAATTAAAAAGTGGGGTAAAAATAACATTGATACCTAGATAAAATAATGGGTAAAGCAAGGGGTAAATGGAAAGGTAGTTAGGGAGATCATAAAGAGGGGGGAGTCTATCAATTATAAACGGTAAGTGTATAGAGATTATAGAGAGGGAAGAATTAGAATTAGTTATACTTCGACATTATAAGAATTAGAGGGAAGTGAATACAAGAAAGATAGTAGCTAATTAAGTTAAACCTATATTATGGAAATTTATATTTGTTTTTTATGCCGGCATTTAAACACTAATTTATTCCTCTAATACAATTATATTATTCTAATTTTTTCTTCTAAACATAACTTACACCTATCCCTAAGATGTAATAGTATGTAACCATCTGGCTATTGGGCGTGTATAATGATAATATAGACGCTAAAATGCCTGCCTTCATCTACCGAGTGCCCATAGCCCAGAGAGGTTCAATCCTGGGTTAAAAGCAATCGGAGTCTAACCGTACTGATGAGCTGTGATACAGCGAAACAGATCTGTCTGCGGATGACTATATATATATATATATATATATATATATATATATATACTACCGGCCATGATTATTAGGACACCCACGTGTTTTAAAAAAATTGAGTAATTGCAGATTATTTTTTAGTATTTATTTTCAAGTGAATAATTTTAAATGAAAATAAAATAGTTCTTTTGTTAATATTGCACAATAGCATGTGCATCAAATGAATTTATACATATTTAATAATTACCTATATTGGATTTTCTTCAATGAAAGAATGAAGAAAATTTGGGGTGATTTGGACTTTTCTTCCTTGCTTTTAAAATTTTGCAAATTAATAATAACAAAAGAACCATTCTATTTTCAACTGGCAATAAATACTAAAAGTCGTATGAAATACATCATTTCTTTTAAAAAACAACTGAGGTTGCCTAAAAATTATGGCCGGTAGTATATATATATATATATATATATATATATATATATATATATATAGGCGTGTGAGTGCTTGCGAACTGAAGCCTTTTCCTAACCTAATTCGTTTAATGAAGCCTCAAATGACGTACGCATCAATCCGATGTCTTAACCACAAAACCATACCTGCTGATGAAGTGAAAACGCTCGATTCGTAGACGCATAAAAAACGTAATCACTAAGTTAATGATACGTGAGGCTTCTGGAGAAGCGCCTATTCATAATATAAATACCTCCTGTTCATTGTTTGTGCGTGGAATTTGGCCGTAAGGCGAATGAAAAAAAAAAGGAAGGTAAAAGAAGGCATGAAAATAAAGACCTATGACTACAATTCTTCTAACTGCGGGCTTTTCTGGAGCGACTTCTCAGCTGCTATGTTTAGTCATTTGCTGATTTTGGCTCACGTCGGCAAATCATTCCGCTCTGCTGAAATTGTGTGCTTGCCTAAGTTTGGAGGGAAATAGAACTAGCTTTTCGAGAACCTTGTCGTTCAAATAATCTAAACTTATTTATAAATGGAACTTTGTCTGTGTGTGTGTGTGTGTCTGTCTGTATGTGTGTGTGTCCGTTACCTATAGACTCCGAAACGGCAGAACCGATTTTCTTGAAAATTAACACAGTTGTACTATAAGCGTCTGCGAGTGTTCTTAGATAGGTTTTGTGTCGAGGTACTCCCGATAAATGTCGATAATCGAAAAAATCGGGTTATAGAAGGAGTGGTCCGATTTTAATCAAATTTAATACACTCATAGACAAAGACATAAGAAACGATATTCAGAAGTTTCAAGGTTGCAGTTCGTACAATAGTGCAGAAAATCGATAATATATATATATATATATATAAATAAGGCAAGATGTTTGTGTGTGTGTCTGTTTATCTGCCTGCATTTCTGTATTTTTTCAGACATTTTATTTTACTTTTTGCTTCGGGTTTGGCTCTAAGTAGGTATAATTATATTTCTTCGTCTCAGCCATGATATCATTTACTCAGAGGACTTTTTTAGCCTTCAAAATTCAGTTTACGACGAAAAAAACTTATTTGCTATCGATACCAGGAAATGAAAATTTGACTTACATCCATTCATTTTTTTTCAGTCTACGGTTTCGCTTTAACTGGAAACAACTACTGCTTTTTAGTCTTTTGTGCCAACGTCCTAAGAGTCTGAGCTCCTGAACCATGGATTCGTTTTAAAGCTTTCATTACACCCGAGCAACGCCGGGCTATACTGCTAGTATACATAAAAATAGACCTTTATAGAAAAATACACATTTTTGAAGGAAAAATATTACCAACAATAAATTTTTGAAGAAAAAATTATTTCCATAACATATTTTTGAAGGAAAAAATTATTCTCAGCAAAACATTTCCGAATACAGTACTAGAAAACATTTTCAGTTTTCTAAAATAAATTAAATACAAAAAATCTTCATTAAAATCTGACTAAATCAACCTTCTCACTACAACCAAAATTTTTTTTAAAATACCCTAAAACCCCACCTTTTTGACATTAAATAACCCACAGAGGTGTTGATATGCCGTTAAACAAAACTCAAACTCATACTCAAAGACTCTATATTTAAAAGTGCCAGGACAGAACAGAAAATGGAGTATTGCTGCCACATCTGGGCTGTGTCTGACCAGTTCTCACTTGCTTATCTAAACTTACTATGTGTCCTCAAGAATATATGGCCTAGTGGATAAAAGCCTTAGTTGGATCAAGAGACTTAACCTAAAGAAGTGTGAGTTCAATACCAGACGGCATCAGTAGCGAAAAAATTTAAAGAGATAACTAAAACACCGGAAGTAGCCTCACTCACAGAACAAGAACAATTTACCCCAGTGACCGAAATAAGGGTTTCGGTTCAAAATTCTAATCACCTGAAGAAGGTCAGAGCATACAACAACCGAAACATCATGAACATGATAATAAAGATAAGGACAACAGTCCGAACAATGTAAATAATAGAAATAAAACGTAGACAAGATATTCCACATAGACAGTCTACCCCCGTAGATTAAATAAAGCATTCGGTTCTGAATTACCTGCATGTTACCGGATCTGATGAAGGCCAAAAAGAACAATACTCGGAACGTTGCGATAACAACAACAAAGATAAGGACAATGGTCCGCATGCATATAGTGTAAATGATCATTTTATGTAATTATGTAAGATTTTTCTCTTTTCAGGAAGTTTCGAGGAATACTTCATATTGCTACCATCAGGAGAAAGATGCACTCAGAAATATTTTCCCATTAAATATCTTGTCGAAGTTTTTCCGAGAAGTTGTCTTGTGCAATTACGCTTTGGACAAGGAATCAAAACAGATTTCTCTTATGTTTATTTATGGTCACTGTCGAGAGCTTTAATATCTTTTCTAATCAAGAAATTGATCTGACCGGAGTTGTGATGGCCAACGTCGTTTTACAGCGACACTTTTCTCCCCATCTAATCTCAAAGAGACTTACATTTCAGACATCTATTTTTATAAAACGGTCGACTGTGTAGTAGTGCATGGGTTGCGTACTAAAGATGTAATATTTATATTTTCTTTCGGTGGATTCATCCGAATGCTGACAACAGAGTCGAAAAGCCGAGTTTTGTTACCATTTGAAAATCTTTCTAATGGCGTTGGGCTGGCAATGGTGGGAAATGCATTTAACAACTAAGAATCAGAAATAGGCAAAACATTAAAATTACAAAAAAAGACTTCTTTCTTTTTATGTACGCAGGACGGAGGTAATCATGGCCCTCCACATTTTCCTATTTCTTGTAGCTCTTAATAGCTTTTTTTTACTATTTCTCCCAAATCCTGTTCTCTCATCCATTAGATTATACCAAACAAGTATACCGTTATTTTCTCCTGTTTCTCTTTGCCTCTATCCGCCCTGTGCGTATCAGATTTTCCAAGCCCTCTTTCCTCATTAAGTGTCTCCTCCTGATGTTAAGTATAGGTTTCCATTTGTTTAGATTCCTTCCAATATCTTGCCGTTGTTCACATGTCCATAGTATCTTCAGTATCCTTCTGTAGAATCACAATTATGTAGCATCAAGTCTTTCCTTCATCTTTGACGAAATTCTCCAGCATTCGCTGTCATATCGTAGGGGAGATGTTATCTAACACTCCAGTACTCTTTTCTTTGTTTCTAACGAAATTTTCCTGTCTCTTAATACTTTGCTTATCTTTTGGAATGCGTCTTCTGCCATCCCAATATTTTCGGATCATAATGTCGTACTTTCCTTCCTCTGTTAAAACACTTCCGAAGTATTTAAATTTATGTGCCTGCTTGATTTTAGTAACCCTGTTCTGTAATTGTCATTTTGGGCTCCTCCTTTCTCTGATGACCATGCATTCAGTTTTCTTGTAGTTTATACTTAGTCCTTTCTTCTCGCTTTCCTTCCCTACCCACTGTAAGAGATATTGTGGTTTTCTTTCCATGTCTGCTATCAGCATTGTGTCATCTGCATATCTTATATAGCTATAATTATGGCCGCCAATGACGAATCCTGATGTTAACAATTTACAAGAATTACAATTTCTCATATCGAAAATAGCTATAAGAAAATTATTTGAATCAGTTAAGACACATTAAATATTGTTGTGGACCCAGAATAGGTCCGGAAGAAAACTCGTACTCGGATATTAGTGAAGCATATATATTTAACGAAAGAACAAAGTGTTACACGTCAGTCCGACTGCCAAGTATTAGACCGGAGTGACTCAACTCAAAACCGAGAGGCATATTTTCCCGGTATTATTATTAAGGGGAAGAGTTCATTATAGTCCCATAACAAATAGATACTCAAAATTTGAATTTGCAACATCGAAATTCTGTAGTTATTTAAAACTTTAACATCAAATAAACGCTGTTTTATTATTTAAAGAATATACCTTGCCCCACGTAGTGGTTCTTTCTTAAAGGAAATAAACAATTGGCATGTAAATTGTTATGGTGAAATACACCTATTCCTCAGATAATGGACTCTTCCTCCTATATTAATAAAAGTTAACTCGAGAAGTTCTGGGGAAGTTCATAGCAATTCTTAGAATTTCTAGTGAGTTCTTTAAAGTTCTATTGGAGTTCAGTAGAACTATTAGTTAGTTCCAGTTTGGACATAGTTGGACTAAGGCAGTTGATATTAGTCGGCAGTTAGCCGAATACTAAGGAGTCAGCTTACAGTGGAAGATTACCAAGTTCCTAACATTTTGGGTGCGTTAATTCGATTAGCAACCGACATAGCCCGATTATAACTTTCAATGCGAAAACTACTCCACAACATAAATATCCTCACATTTTTTTCTAACTACAAAGAATATGAACTTGTGGGAAGTCTTGATCATAAAAGAAGAAAAGTCAGTCAGTCAGTTAAGTGCATACGTGATACACGCTTCGGGTGATCATGTCTCGAAAGAGACATGATTGACTGTGCAGAAGATTATTCCACAGTAGGTTGCCGTTGCTTTCGGCGATAGACTGGTTACATGCCAAAGCTATAGAACCTAATCTGTCCTATTATTTAGCCCATAATCGGATGGAAGAGACGGATTAATACCTTTTCCAGGGGTATTTGTGCGTAAGTGAATGCAAGGAATTCACTTGGAACTCGAACTCGGCACCTCGATTTGTCGTTCTGAGTCGATATCCACTGCACCACAACGCACATAAAGGTGACGTAAAAGAGATCATCTAAAACACCTCCCCTATGACTATTTTGTCTGGCCGGGAAGTAAAACAAACAAAATTTTATGTGTATGGTTAGGTCTTGTAGGCTATCACAATGCGTTTAGTAAAATCAAGGAAGGTAAAGAATTTGTTGGGTATTACCTATTTATTAATCATTAATATTTCGAGATCAAAATCTTCAGAATAATAGAAGAGCTTGTTTTCGAGTTCCTCCGTGAACCGTGCCTTTCAACGAATAGCCATCCTTCGCTGCTACTGCTGTCGTTTATTGTAGTGTGTTTTTTTTTGTGTGTGTGTGTGTGTGTGTGTGTGTGTGTGTGTGTGTGTGTGTGTGCTAGAGCAAGTATGTGTGCATGTTTACGGTATATATATATATATATATATTTTTGTGATTGATAGTTGGCACCGTTTTACGGTCTGATGATAACAGTCTGCTTTAATTTATGGTTTATCTAAGTATGTGTTGACCTGACCGATAATATGGCCTTTGCCAAATTGATAGTAGGCTTCGTTTTATCACTTGGTGTTGTATCTATCTGCTTTAATTGGGGGCGTGTTTATTGCTACATATTTTTTGTCATCCTGTATCCGTTCGTGTGTTCTCGTGTGTGCGTGTGCGTGTGCGTGTGCGTAAGTGTGTCATGTGTGTGTATTTATGTGCGTATACTTCTTGTATTTAATTTTACTTTTTTTTCTCTTCTGTGTTCATTTTATATATATATATACCTACATACCTTTTCTCAGTATCATGTGTCCATGTGTGTGTGTGGGGGGGGGGGCGTATATAGATACGCGTGTGTGTGTGTGTTCCGGTGTATTGCGTGTTAGTATATATATGTATATGTGTGTGTACGTGTTCCAGTGTAATCTATGTTGGAGTGTGTGTGTAAATATATATGTATGTGTGTGTGTGTATCTCTGTAACTTATAAAAAAAAACAACCGCGATATGTTTAGTGTGTTGCAAAGTAATAAACACTGTAGCCAATATTTATCAGTTGCAAAATGTATAACATAAAAACTAAAACTAAAAACTAAAGAAATTAAACACAAAATATAAATGAGTCAGTTCGTTGCGTGAAGAATGTGCTCACGTCTGCGCTTACAAAGCAATGAATTAGAAATTAGAAATTAGACGTTTTGAGGAGTGTGGAAATGCTGTCGAAGTAGGGAGATGTATAATGTTTATTAAACTGGCCTTGTGTCAAACATAACCAAACTTTCTACAACTTACAGGTTTTATCCAGAATTACCAGGAGGTTATCAGCCGGTGGATTTAATGAAATATAAAAGTATATCTTTTGTATGTTTAAATAGAAATTTGTTAATAGAAATGAATAACATGAATTGGTAGAGTTAAATGTTCATTAAGAAACAGTAGTATGTAGTTAAGGGTGTCAAGCGTTCGTAGTAATTCTTGCAATAATGAGTTTATGTGTACGTAGGCAGGGACGTATGTGTGTATGTATATGTGAGCGTTATTGTTGGGTAGGAATATCTTTGAAGTATTCGCTCAGTCTTAAAGGGTTCCGTTTGGTTACCAAGTATTAGAAAAAGTAGACGAGTGAATGATGAAGAGGAAGGAGGGTTTTTTTTTAATCATGTCACCCCAAGCAAGGCATTCCACTGCCAATATAACGCAAGGGGTTACACAGGGCGATAGATGAGTTAGGATGTACATGGGGGAGAGTTGGAGAGAATGGGAGGGTTAGTGTGTTAGGAGGTGGCTATTGACCTTACATTTAAACTCCTGGAGGTTATAGCCCTCGGGAAAGCAAGCATGCGGAAGGGAATTCCACAGGCGGGAAGTGCGAGAAAAGAAGCTATTGGAGTAGAAATTGCGGTTACATTTCATCGGTTTCACTGTAAAAGGGTGGGACCTAGTTGCCAGTCTAGTATCTCGTGCAAACTCACACCTAGGGGGCACCAGTGATTTAAGTTCATCAGAGCAGAAGCCACGAAAGTATTTATAGAAGAGGCACAGGGAAGCCACGTCACGCCGGTGAGAGAGTGACTGCAGGCGGTCAGCTAAGTCGGTATCAATCACGTTACAGATTCTTCGTTGTATTTTGTCAAGAAGCGTTGAGAGAAAAAGTAAAAGGTAATAATAATAAAGATTACTCGACATTTGTCAAGGGTACGTGTTAATTACGCTCGTCTTCTTCTCTCTCTGGCGACAGTTGAAATTGCTCCGTCTTTTATTTCGTTTGTGGGGCTCGAAAGGTCATTTGGGAATTCACTTCCGGAAGTGACGAAGACAAACCTCGTGTCAGATGGCGAAAAGGCTCCGTAAAATAATTTGTTTTTGATAATTGAAGATTATTTGAATTTTGTTTACTAGTTTTCTACTGGCCGAAAAACATTTAAATTTCGGGAGTTTTGTGTCTGCTAAGCAAAGGTTTTGTAAATTCGTTTATTTTAACAAAATTAATGAGCCATTGCTTAGCATTTGTTTTTTTAAAATCTAGAACTTGTTTTGTTCACTACAGAACCCCGTCTTAATTGCTGTTGTTCCCAGGACCTCGACTCGGAACAGTAGAACCTGACAGAGCCTCAGATATGAATAGATAGTGAGCACCCAAACACTATGAAAGTATAAATATATTTTTATTGTAATAAAAGCAGCAATACAGTTTTATATAAAACAAAAGGACAATACGTATATATGTTAAAATTACAAACAATATATTTTTAAAGCAAAATGACTAGTAAAACATTTTATTCCTAGCTAAAGGTATAAAACTGCGTTCAAAATATTTAAATTTTGATATTAAATGATATATGGAGTTCGACAGAGTGGACGGCTTGATTGTGAGGTAGGTGAACAATGAACTACTCAATAAAGGTAAAAGATGTGCCTTTTGTTCTACTCTAGTTATTTCACCACTCCGTATATCCTTTCCTTTCTCTCCACCTTTGCAACTGTCATCACACCTGTATTCTCATCCTTCTCTTGCTCCTTTCCAACTGGTTCGTCCTCCTCTTCACTCTAGACTAAACTATCGTCCGGTTCACACTCCGCCAACGTCTATTGAACAGGTGAAGAGGCTCATCCCTTGTTCCCTGTTTAGGATGTGGTTTCCGGCTTTCTCTTTACCAATCTTTTCACTATTTTTTTCAATTGGAGTAGATAGACTAAACTATCGTCCGGTTCACACTCCACCAACGTCTATTGAACAGGTGAAGAGGCTCATCTCTTGTTCCCTGTTTAGGATGTGGTTTCCGGCTTTCTCTTTACCAATCTTTTCACTCTTTGCTTTTTTCTTTCTTTTTTTTTTTCAATTGGAGTAGATAGACTAAACTATCGCCCGGTTTACACTCCACCCACGTCTATTGAACAGGTGAAGAGGCTCATCCCTTGTTTCCTGTCTAGGAGGTGGTTTCCGGATTTCTCTTTTCCAATCTTTTCACTCTTACGTAGCCCCCTGCGCATCACTGGCGTTACCAACTTGCTCGGGGTGATATGATTAAAAAAAATATGCCGTTAAACAAAATTAATCAAACAACATACATAAAATAACTCTTTCCTGAGACTAATCGATCTAATATTATACAATTTCTTCAATCAAACTCTATTCCAAAATACTTTTTCAACAAAACTACAATATATCAAGGCCTCTAGTAATTATGTCCACACTAACACAAAATATTCACAAAGGCTGAGTATCATCTACCATATATCTAATTGTGAAAGTAGAATAATATAGATACTATCCATATTAGTTCAAAGCGCTCAGGAAAATTAAATTTCAGTATTAAATAACCCATTTATATGCTCAGTTTTAAAAAAATGTATTTTGGTGTATTGATAAATGTTTTTAAATTTTTTTTTAATCATCTCACCCCAAGCAAGGCATTCCACTGTCACTATTGAACATGGGGCTACATAGGGGAAGGTAAAGAGAAGGAGTGGTTAGACATAGGGAATGTCAGGAGGAAGGTGACAGATGAGTAAGGATAGCGAGGATGAGGGTTGGGCAGATGGGAAGAGTGTTTGATAGAATGGGAGCAGGTTAGTGTGTTAGGAGGTGTCTATTGACCTTACATTTAAACTCCTGGAGATTGTAGCCGTCGGGGAAGCAATCGTGTGGAAGAGAATTCCACAGTCAGGAAGTGCGAGGAAAGAAACTGTTGGAGTAGAAGTTACGGCTGCATTTTATCGGTTTCACTGTAAAAGGGTGGGACCTAGTTGCTAATCTAGTATCTCGTGAAAATTCGTATTTAGGGGGCACCAGTGATCTAAGTTCATCGGAGCAGAAGCCGTGAAAGTATTTATAGAAGAGACACAGGGAAGCCACGTCGCGCCGGTGGGAGAGGGACTGCAGGCGGTCTGCCAAGTCGGTATCTATCACATTACAGACCCTCCTCTGAACCTTATCGAGAAGCCCGAGGAGAACAGCAGGGGCACCCGACCAGATATGGCAGCAGTATTCAATGCACGGGCGGATGGCAGATTTATAAATGTGCAGGATAGATTTAGACGGAAAAAACTTCCGGGCCCTACACAGAGAACCGACTTTCATAGCAGCGGATTTAGCAATGGATTCGATATAGTCATTCCATTTGAGGTCCGCTGAAAGTGTGAGACCAAGGAGGCGTAGTGTTTTACTCTCTAGGAGGCAAGCCTGGTCCATGCTAATGGGAGGTAGGTGAGATTGTCGATGATGGTTAATTGAGAGTAGCTTCGTTTTAGAAGCATTAGAATTTACTAGCCATTTCTTACCCCAGTCCAATATGGATTGGAGGTCTTTTTCAATCTCGGCTGCGAGGTTAGCTTTGACGCCTACACCAGATTTTTGTAGGAGGCGAGAGTAAACTGTGGTGTCATCGGCGTACAAACCTATTTGGGCTCTTATGGAATCAGGGAGATCATTAATGTATATAAATATATGTATATATAAATTTTTGAACTTGATTTATTTTAATGTCTCTAGAAGATTCTTCACACCTTCATGCTGGGTTTTTGCGGAGGAAAATCGTTTAATAGCGATGATAGCCGATGTTGCACGCACTAAGCACTTTTCTGTTTCTCTGCTGCAATGGAATCTACATTGGAATGAACTCTTCCTCCTTTATAAATACTAACCTGCGAGACCTTCTAGGAGAGGTAGTCGAGACGCACGTTGACAGTTCGGACGGACACTTCTCTCTGTTGACTAATAACACTTTTATTTTGTAGATATGTTCTGTTATTTCAATACACTGGATCAACCTACCGTGTTCCTTTTGTGTCTTTCTTCCTGGCCCTAACAGGCCTCATCAAATACACAGTTAATTATGTGACTCTAACTGTTGCGAAATAAACTATCGGGTTTCTGCATTTACAACTTTTGTTTTTATTGCCTATTTCGTTTTCTTTTAGTTAAGTGTCAGATTTTGCTGCTACATAATCTACTGTCCCAGTTGAATACTGTTAAGCGAGTAAGCTAAGAAAGCGACCACAATCTGTCGGTCTGTGTTGTACCTTCTTAAATCGAGATAACAAACGTCATGTCCCTTTGCACACACACACATACATATATATATATATATATATTCAAGCATGTTTCATTAAATAATATAGACATATTATGCCTATTTATTTTTATAATAACCGTTTCCAGTTCCATAATCACTTTTTGGAACAACAAAACTTTCGGCGCCTTCTTTAGTCTATTTCAACTTAACAGATGTTAATTCTACTTCTTCTACGTGCCTTGTCCTTTCAGGACGTAGGCGATCACGGCCTTCTACGTCTGCCTATCCCTGGTGGCTCTTAGCACGCTTTCTCCTGTTACACCACGCAGTTCCCGTTCTGCCATCGATCGGCTCAGGTCATTCAAATATGTTATCCGCTGCTTTCCTCTTTCTCTTTCCCCCTCTATCTGGCCTGTTAGTATCAGGTTGTCCAAGTCCTCTTTCCTTATTGCATGTCCCAAGAAAGTTAGCTGTCTCTTCCTGATGCTCAGTATTAATTCCCTTTTCGTTTCCATCCTTTCCAAAACCTCACCATTGCTTACAGCTCGATCAATGATATCCGCAGCATCCTTCTGTAGAACCACATTTCACTTGATTCAAGTGTTCCCTTCATCTATGATGATATTGTCCAGCATTCACTGCCATATTAAATAACTGTCATCCTATAACAATTCAGTACTCTCTCCTTTGTTTCTAGCGAAGTTTTCCTGTAGAGAACTAGAAAGAAATATTTTAAAAATAAAAAGATATAATGAAACTATATTATTTAGTGAAATATGTTTGAATGACAATATGTTACCTAAATAAAGACACACACACACACGCGCGCATAGATAGATAGATAGATAGATAGATAGATAGATAGATATATAGATAGATAGATAGATACGAAATTTTACGAAATCAGTAAAGAAATTAAAAATTTTTTTCTTCAGATATTATTTGTAATGGATACTCGTAATTGAGTAGATCAGTCAGTTGAGTGCCATTCGTGAAACACGCTTGGGCAATCATGTCTCGAAAGAGACATGACTGACTGGGCAGAAGATTATCCCGCAGTAGGTTACCATTGCTTTCTGAGGTAGACTGGTTGCCAGCCAAGGCTATAGAACCCAATCTGTCCTGTTATTTAACTCATAACTGGAAGGAAGAGACGGATTAATACCTTTCCCAAGGGTATTTGCGCATAAGTGAATGCAATGAATTCAACTGGAATTCGAACTCGGCTCCCCGATTTTTCGTTCCGAGTCGATAAACACTGCACTACAACGCTTGTATATATATATATATATATATATATATATATATATATATATATATATATATCCTTTTGTCACCTCGGGTATCTTGTTCTTTTCCTTTCTCACTCTGTCCTCGCAACTGTCATCACACCGGCATTCACATCCTCCTCTTGCCCTTTCTCTGACACACACATTAACCGGTTAGTATTTGTCTTTGCTCTTCTTCTGCTGAAACATTCACTCTTCTCTTATGTATCCCATTGCGCACCAGTGGTAGTATCGCCTTACTTGGAGGTGAAACGATTAAGAAAATCTAACAAAAAACGAGTGTCCATTAGAAATAATGTTTAAATAAACAAATTAAACTTGTGTGTGTGTGTTTGTGTGTGTTATGCAAAACGTTGAAGATGTTTATTTTGCATAGCAATAACTAGCAGTATAGCCCGGCGTTGCTCGAGTGTAATGAAAGCTTTAAGACTAATCCATGGTCCTGGAGCTCCGACTCTTTGGATGTTGGCACGAAAGACTAAAATGCAATAGTTGTTTCCAATTAAAGCGAAACCGTAGACTGAAAGAAAAATGAATGGATGTAAGTCAAATTTTCATTTCCTGGTATCGATATCAAATGAGATTTTTTCGTCCTAAACTGAATTTTGAAAGCTAAATAAGTCCTCTGAGTAAATGGTATCATGTATGAGACTAAGAACTACAATTATATATACTTAGAGCAAAACCCGAAGCGAAAACCAAAAGAAAAGGGCTGAAAACCTGATTTTGATCAGACCCGATAGGATATAGGGATATCGATTTATCGGAGTCAAATAAGTCATCCAAGGATAAACCTAAGTAAATCCATGAAAACTTATCGGTCCCCCAAAGGAGTAAAATGGGAGAAAATGAGCCATATTGATGGCTGAATATCAGTTTTTGATCAGATTCGAAAGAATATCGGGTGTATCGATTTCCGGTAACGGGAAAATGAGTCGTCTAAGAAGATCTACTAATGTTTGAGACAAAAAAACTATAATTTTACTAAGTTAGAGCAAATTCTGCAGTGAAACCCACGATAAAAGGGCTAAAATCCTGATTTTGATCTAACCTGATCGGATATCGGGATATGGATTTCCGATATAGGTGGAAAACAGGAAAAAATAAGTAACCCATGTCCTGACCGGAAGCCTAAAGAATATTTGTGTGAAGTTTGGTGAGAATCGGATAAAATTTGTTGATTTGTATAAAGGAAATACACACACACACACACACACAAATACATAGAGACCGACACACACACACACACACACACACACACACACACACACACAAATACATAGAGACCGACACACACACACACACACACACACACACACACACACACACACACACACACACAACACACAAAATACATAGAGACCGACACACACACACACACACACACACACACACACACACACACAAATACATAGAGACCACACACACACACACACACACACACACACACACACACACACAAATACATAGAGGCCGACACACACACACACACACACGCAGAAACATTCTGCCTTTTATATATATAGATGACGAATAGAAAAAAGGAACAATTGAACAATGCAAGAGAAAAGAAGAACGAGAATTTGAATTTGATAGAAGACAAGGAAAAAGGAGGGAAGGTTTTAAGAAGCAACCGAAATAAAGAAAGTGCTAAGAATAACTAAAAAAACAAAAAAGCATTTCGATAAGGGAAAAAAAGCAAATGGAGAAAGAGAATTAAAAAAATACGACGGCGACTGGATACAAATGAATTGTGAAAAATAGCGGTACAAAGATAAACTATTTTTATCTCAGTCGTCAATACTTGTCTTTTGATGTCAGCATTTCCAGTAAGATATTGTTTTTCAGAAAACTTGGTTAAGAGGACAGACCTCAGTATAATGATGTTATTAAAGTTGCCGATTTGTTTTTTTCTATTAGTCTTTTATTTTTTTTAACCTTTTAGTAAGTGATTTCCTGTTTTGACTGTTTTTTGTTGTTGTTTTTGTTGTTTGTTTTTTGTCTCTTGAAAAAGTACTTGGCGTGTTTTTTAATGATGTTCCCGATACGAACGATAATATCTTTTAGAACTAAAATTATCGATTAACATAGATAGATAGTATCTCTTTCACACGTATATACACTTATGTGTTATTAAAAGCCCCCGACGAAGAAAGATAGTCTATATATTATCTAACATCTCCTGTTTCTATATGAGCGAAAGAGGGTCAGTGTAAGGTGGTCTACGTAAGAAATGCTGAGAGGTATTTTTCTTGCAGTGTTTTCACTTATTCATTTATATAATATAAACCACATGAAAAGGTCTGGGTAAAAAGCATTAGAAACGAAGATCTGATAGTATACAAATACTATATCATCCAACAGTGAAATAAAACACAGAAATCGGATTAAAACGACTAAAACCATTTTGGAAAAACCAGGACCAACGCAAATTTCACAGGTCAGTATGAAACGCAATATTCTGGATCCTGATTGGATAAGAAACAGAAAATTCATATATGACGTCAGTCAAATATTTTTTCACGCCTAAAGAATGAAAATGCTATTTGGATCCATTCACATGATGAGATTCACTACTTAAGGACGTCTCCTTACCGGTCAACTGTCAAAAAGGCGCAGAGGTCAGAGAGACCTAAGAACTGATAGACAGGTCTGTTGCTGGCTCAACCAATACAAAAAAGAAGAAAGAAAGGAAAACAACAACAAAAAAACAAGATATCTTCAACTGCCCATAAAACTTTAGCATCTCTCACCGGTCAGAAAAGGGAAAGGAACAAAAACTTTATTAGTTAAGTCGATTGATTAATCTTTTCACACAAACGCATTCTGCTACTTACTACTACCTCTATTTGACCCTTTTCTCTCTCCTCGGTTATTTTTCACGCACACTCTCTTTTTCATTTTAAATTGATAGACCTTTTCCTTTTCCATCTACTTAGCGGCGGACACATAAAAAAAGGAAAGAAACAAACATTATCACACTGTTGAATTACAAACAGCGAAACACAGACACTTAATTTGTTCAACCTACATTCGCTTAAACTTGAAAGGCATTTTTCCACCAAACAAATTATACAAAAAGATACACAAACCGTTTATTCTGCATATATGTTGTTAGATATATTATTTTCTAATTTTATACAAACATTTCTTATTGCGTTGTCTTTTCTTGAAATTTGTGTTGTATTTTGTAGACAGGATATCCCTCCTTTAATTCTCCCTTTTTAATCCGGGCGTTCTGTAATTTCACAATATGCATGAAAAAAAAATTGTCAAATTGCACACCTGCAAAATTGGATCCAAACGACTTAAAGCATTTTAAAAAAACCCAACTAAGGCAAATTTCACAAGTCAGTGTGAAAAGCGAAATTCTGGATCAGAGGCCAGAGAACCGACAGACAGGTCCGTCGCCGACTCATCCAATACAAAAGAGAAGGAAAGGAAAACAACAACCACAACAAGATATCTTCAACTGCCCATAAAACGTTTTACATCTCTCACCAGCCAGAAAAGAGAAAGAAAACAGACTTTATTAGTTAGGTAGACTGATTAATCGTTTTATTAGTTAGGTAGACTAATTAATCGTTTATTAGTTAGGTAGACTGATTAATCGTTTATTAGTTAGGTAGACTGATTAATCGTTTATTAGTTAGGTAGACTGATTAATCGTTTTATTAGTTAGGTAGACTAATTAATCGTTTATTAGTTAGGTAGACTGATTAATCGTTTATTAGTTAGGTAGACTGATTAATCGTTTATTAGTTAGGTAGACTGATTAATCGTTTTACACACGCGTTCTGCTACTTACTAATATCTTTATTTGACCCTTTCCCTGTCTCCGGGTATTTCTCACTCACACTCTTTTTCACCTTCAATTGAAGCCCTTTCCTTTTCCACCTACTTAGCGGCGAACACATAAAAAAGAAAGAAACATTGGTCTACTACTCTGTTGAATAACAGACAGCAAAACTTTTTTGTTCAACCAACATTCGCTTAAATCTAAAAGACATTTTTTCCATTAAACAAATTATACAAAAAATATACAAATTGTTTATTCTGTATATATGTTGTTAGATATATTATTTTCTAATTTTATACAAGCATTTTTTATTGCGTTGTCTTTTCCTGAAATTTGTATTGTATTTTGGGTATTATTTAATCCCGCATAAAATTCTCCCTTTTATTTCGGGTGTTCTGTACCCCACAATCTTAAGATGTTTACTGTATGTCAGTCAGTCAGTTGAGTGCCATACGTGATACACGCTTGGGCGATCATGTCTCGACAGAGGCATAACTGACTGGTTGCCGTTGCTTTCTGCGGTAGACTGGTTGCCGAGCAAGTCTATAGAACCCAATCTGTCCTGCTATTTAACTTCTAACTGGGATGAGAAGAGATAGATTATATTACGTTATTATATTAAGTATAATTAGTGGGGGGTCAGTTTATTACTTCATGACAATAGAAAACCGACCCCCCACTTTATGACCAGTAGAAGGTTTAAATATATTTCCATCTATTATATTCAGTCAGTCAGTTAATTGCCATACGTGATACACGCTTGGGTGATCATGTCTCGACAGAGACATGACTGACTGGGCAGAAGATTATCCCGCAGTAGGTTGCCATTGCTTTCTACGGTAGACTGGTTGCCGACCAAGGCTATAGAACCCAATCTGTCCTGTTATTTAACCCATAACTGGAAGGAATAGGCGGATTAATACCTTTCCCAAGGGTATTTGCGCGTAAGTGAATGCAATGAATTCAGCTGGAATTCGAACTCGGCTCCCCGATTTCTCGTTCCGAGCCGATATCCAATGCACCACCGTAGACAAAATGTATTCATGGGATGAGGCATTATCGTTATTTCCGTTCTTGTTAATGTCCTTTACTTTGTTGCTATTTTCACGACGTTTTAGTTGTTGTACCGCCTGGCCTTCATTAGTGTTTATCGATCCTGACAACTTTCTGAAAATTTCATACTGAACCCTTTATTTAATTTATGGGGCCAGATTGTTCTTGTTTTTCTGTCCATGTCTAACAATCTTCTGTCTTGTAATTATGTAGTCAGTCAGTTAAGTACCATAAGATATACACGCTTGGGCGACTAGATCTCTCCACAGCTTCCTCACGTAAATCACTGTTGATTCTTTCAGTTAAGTACCATACATGATAGATGCTTGGGCGATCATGTCTCTTTCGATCCACTATTGACTATGCAGAAGATTTTCTTGTTGACCATGTCCGCCATAGTTTATGGATATAGAGTACAGCGCAGCACGTAATCTATTCAATGAAACAACGTCAAAGATTAACACTCTGAATCAGACACTCTACTGAACCGGACTAGATCACCAATACTCGGAAAAATATGACCGCCTTTTATACACGTCGCATTGAATATTTTGAGCCTCCTGATTGGTTAGGCCTTCTATTGGTGAACTATGAAATAGGTTAGCCCATATCTGTCTCCCCAGTATAAATGTACGCAACAAGTCGCTTTGTCATTTGCAATCGCGGCCAGTGAGTACACTAGTTTTTGAAATTGTTGTTTGTATTTTGTACGTTCGTCTTTATTTATACTGTGATCGTCTTTTGTTGAATTTCTGTTGGACTTTTTTTTGTGTCGTCTTGCGGGGAGACGAGGACAATATGGCTCTTTTTCCCCAGCGTTGTTCCATGCCGACGGTGACTCCTTCACCGTCGGTACAACTCTCGAAGAAGTAGAATTCTTCGAGAGTTGTACCGACGGTGAAGGAGTCACCGTCGGCATGGAACAACGCTCCTGTCAAAAAAAGACTCGGAATACTACCAAAAATTACAGCAGAGATTTAAGGATTACATTTTGGGGAACGAACTAATCGTAATCTCTGAAGTTGTGGATGTTATTGCGGCAATGACGATCTCCCTGTTGACCTCGGATCCAAAAACACGAAAGTTTGTTGGGGTTAGCAGGGAGAGCATGGAGGAGGCACTTAAAAGCCTCAAATTCAACCCAAAAGTTTCGGCGCATAGATCCCGGGCTATGTAGGACGTGCTACTGAGCATGGAGGAGGAGGCCAAGAAATTGGCCGGAACCACCTTAATGACGAAGGAAACCAAACTCCAGGCAGAGTATATGGGTACCCGTAGGACTCGTATTACCATTCACGGGGATCTTTTGGAGATTTCAAATGACCACATTGTGGCTTTCTTCGTTCAGTTTGGAGCGGTAGATGATGTAGCTCGAGTTAAAAGCAAGGCGGGCGTACCCACGGAGGATGTGGCAGTGCACATAGTGGTAGACAGGCCGAGCTTCCTACGCATTCCAGATATCATGCTGTGTAGGGGTCGGAAGCTTTTTGTGATGAAGGGACGCAAGCTGCATTGTTAGCTGTGTGGAACGGTGGGCCATTTGGCAAAAGTGTGCCCCCTCAAAAAAAGTGGATGTAGAACAGCAGACACAATCAATACTGCTGACACCGGCAACACCGCCGGTGGTCAAAACTAACGTACACCTGAAAAAAAAGACCGACCAAACACCAGCATCCAGAAAATGGACGAAAGTCGTAAAGAAGGGGAAGAAGGTGGCTTCCTCTCCTTCTCAACCAAGAAAAAGCCTCACAATAAGGCAAAACAACAGCATCAACAACAGCAAAAACAACAATAGCAGCAGCTACAACAACAACAGCAGCAACAGCAACAGCAACAACAACAACAGTAACAACAGCAGCAACAACAGCATCATCAACAACAACATGATATGGATATTGCAGAAATGCCTCCACTGCGCTCCTCATCCTTGAAAAGGGGACGGGAGGAAGAAGAAGAATGTGTCTCTAAAAACGAAAGAAGGAGTTTGTAGGGCGTGTCAGGGCGGAACGTGTCATGGTATCTGCCAAGACTCAATCCGCCCCTACATCGCCCGTCAGATCTTTTTGTGTTAAGGGGAGGAGTCAATCTGCCTCCCCAGTCAGACATGTTTCATCTCCTTCCCATACACCTTTCTTAAGACCAGAAACACCCTCTGCCCAAACTGAAACACCTTCCCCCTTCTCTGAAACTACTTAACCCTCCCCCAATGTAGATAAACCCACCTTGAGGCTGTCGCACATCTTTGTTCCGATTTTGACGGTTGCATTCAATAATTGGTTCCGGCAGGGGTCTATCCCCAACCGGTTCACCAGGGGTGTTATCACGCTGTTAAGAAAAGGCAATGATACAAACAGAATTAAAGATTTTGGCCAAAATCTTGACGAATCGTTTGCAGTTGCCGAGTCTCTGTTGAGACCTGAGCAGACTTGTGCTATGAAGGGCCGAACAATTCAGAGCAACTTGCATCTGATTCGCACGATCATAGAGGGTATAAAAGACGATGAAGAAGCCGTGCTGATCAATTTGGATCAGTCCAAGGCATTTGATAGGATTGACCATCGTTACCTGGCGGCTGTCCTGCAGGCCGCTGGATTCGAAACCAACTTCCACCGCTGGTTTAGCCTCCTGCTGTGGTACAGGTGAATGGAAAGCTGTCGGGCATTTTAGCGCTGTCTAGGACGGTCCGACAGGGTTGTACACTGTAGCCCTTACTTTATGCTTTGGCGTTTGAGCCCCTCTTTCGCCGGCTAAGGGACAGGTCGTGCAATCCAATCCTACGTAGAATCGCTGTCCCTGGTGATGCTCAAGCCAGGGTTTCCGCCTACGTCTACGACGTTACCATTTTCATGTCCTCCCGGAGTGATGTTGAGATGGTACAGAAGGCGCTTGAACGGTACGAACAGGTCACCAGGGACCAAGATTACCCACAACAAGTCGTGCGGCTTGCGGTTAGGTCTCTGGAAGGGTGTTACCCTCCTGGGGCCCTTCGCCTAGATGGACGGCCGTGTCCTCATTCTTGGAGTGTGGTTTGGGCCCGACCTCCAGTTGGAGAAAATTGGTCAGAAGTACTGACAAAGGTCAGCGCATCGGTCGAGACTTGGCGTCGAAAGGTGTTTGTTCTTAAAGGGTTTGGCTGAGGCGTGTGTTACATACGTCTTCCCCATTATCCTTTACCGGTTGTCAGTACTTCCACTTTTTAAACGACGTCGGAAAGTGATTGAGAGTTTGCTATTCCCCATTTTGTGGAGAGGACGCAAACATTACGTCGACAAACATGTCTGTGTCCAGCGTTCATGTCATGGGGGGTTTGGGAATGCCGCACTTGATGAGCCACAAGCTCACTTCAAGGGTGGTCTTTCTCAGACGTGCAATTTTGGAAGACTCATTGCTGACGGGTATAGTGAGGGACATGTTCCTTACTCTTACTAGTGGTTAGTAAGACTACGGAACATGTCTCTCACTATCCCCATCTCGACGCGGTGCCGTAAGCCTCGAGGGCGATCGAGTTTTCTCCTCGAAGGTCTTCACAGCCTAGAAGAATCTTCTATCGTGGGGTAGTGGAGGGCGTCGCGAAGGATTCATTATGTAATGTGCTCCACTTGTCGGAGGATGAGTTTCGCTCGTCCTGGTCTTGGCGCCAGATGCCGATTATCTTAGCAACTCTGAGTTTTCGCTCACCTGGCGATTGGTTCGGAATCGGTTGTCTCTCAATGACAAAGCCTTCATATGGGGCCTGGCGGATTTGCCAGATTGTGAACGCTGCAACCTTATATTATATTATATATTGTATATAGTTGCATTTTTATTGCCATGGGTTTGTTTCCCCTTTTTAGGTACCCCTTGTAAATATGTGGTATTGTAGTGTGTGAAGAATTGGGAGGTGATGGATGGGTTCTTGTGGTGAATGTGCAATTTGTAATGTGTGAACGAGTCGTGATAGTGTTTAGCTAGATATAGGATAGATAGTGTAGACCAACCTCTACCCCTTCACTTTCGGTCTTGTACCACAATTTGTATAATTTATTATATAAATAAATATTGTATACATCTACGCAAAACGTCCAACATTTCTCGCAGTAGGTTGCCATTTCTTTCTGCGTTAGACTGGTCAATAACAAAGAATATAGAATCTAATCTGTCCTGTAATTCAATCCATAGCTGAAGGAAGAAGAGATGAAATGTTACCTTTCCGAAGCATATTTGAATGTTATTTAAGAGATATAGAAAATAATCTAAACTTATTTATAAATGGAACTTTGTCTCTGTGTGTGTGTCTGTGTGTGTGTGTGTCTGTGTCTGTGTGTGTGTGTCCATTAGCTATAGACGCCGAAACGCCTGAACCTATTTTCTTGAAAATTTACACAGTTGTACTATAAGCGTCTGCGAGTGTTCTTAGCTAGATTTTGTGACGAGGTACTCCCGATAAATATCGAAAATCGATAATCGAAAGAATCGGGTTATAGAAGGAGTAGTCTGATCATAATCAAATTTCATACTCGCATAGACAAAAAACATAAGAAACGATATTCAAAAGTTTCAAGGTTGCAGCTCTTAAATTAGTGCAGAAAATTTGATATCGATGCCAGGAAATCAAAATTTGACTTACATCCATTCATTTTTCTTTCAGTCTACGGTTTCGCTTTAACTATTGCTTTTTAGTCTTTCGTGCCAATGTCCAAAGAGTCTGAGATCCAGGACCATGGATTAGTTTTAAAGCTTTCATTACACCTGAGCAACGCCGGGCTATACTGCTAGTATATATATATATATATAGAGAGAGAGAGAATATATATATAGAGAGAGAGAATATATCTTAATTATACATATATCCTCTCTATATATATATAAATATATATATATGTATGTATAGGTATAAATGTCAGGTCCATAAACGGCGAGGATAATCCAAGATCAACTTAATATTAAGTGCTATATCTGCATAGAGAGCTCAAATGATGTTATCCAGAGCAATATGATATTTATAAAGGAAAACTCAACACGTCATTTAGATTGGTTAAAATTATAATTCATTTCTATGAGCTAAATTAACTTATTTCATCAGACTACACTATATTCGTTCCATTCGGTACAAATATTTTCCTGGAATAAGCATTTCTTTAAAATGAAAAAGAAAACAAGTAAAAAGATTTAAAAATAGAGACCTTGGCGTTATCTCAGTTGGGGATTTCTAGACCAGTCACGAAGAGGTCATCCTTCTTGGATAGTGACCATAAAGTCGTTACATGCCCACTCACAAGCCCATGGATACGTATATACGTGTAACCCTAAATATTAACACATTCACGTATACTTATTTATATCCACATACACACATGTTCATACATCTACATATGTACATAGCAAGGCACCTGTGTTTATACATATACTCATAGACAACATACATCCATGATCACATATAAATTTCTGCGTTCGCATACTCACATATATATTTTTATAAAGACAGGATTTCCACGCATATAAATAGTACTAACATTTATTCACGTATACTGACAATTCTCACAAAATACGCGTTTACTTACACACATCCACACGTATATCTCCTTGCAGACATATTCGTACTTATTTAAATGTTGGTTGGTTGTTTTGTTTTTATGGCGTATCAACCTCGGTGGGTCATTTACTGCCAACTAAATTTTTATTTATTTATTGCTGGTAATACCTTTTCCTTTCAACAATTTATTGTTGTTTTTATATGTTTTGTGTCTAGTAATACTTTTTTTCTTTTCGAGTATCAAGATTCACTGGGATTTGTTTTTAAGGGCAGGGTCCTCAAGTCCTACCCTGTTATTTAACCTATAACTGGAGGGAAGAGACGGATAAATACCTTTCCCAAGGGTAGCAGTACTTAAGTGAATGCAGAGTATTCAATTGGAATTCGAACTCGGCTTACAGATTTCTCTTTCCAAGACGATATCCACTGCACCACAACGCACATCCGTCACTATACGCTTACAGCACCTGGTATTCCTAAGCGATCACCCATCTATGTACTGACCAGGCTCAACGTTGCTTAAGTTCGGTGATCGAGCGAAAACCGGAGTATTCAACGTGATATAGCCGTAAGCTTATTTAAATGTGTACATACAAATGTATCATTCATACATACATTCATCTATTTATATCCACATATAATTATCGTGTTCACACATTGATACATTTATGAAGAGCGGATACATATGCACACACACACACGCACACACACACACACACACACACACACACACACACAGATATATATATATATATAAACAACCTTTTTAAATTATATCTGTTAATTTTTTAATCTGTTCTTAGTATATGTTCTTAGTATCTGTTCTTAATATCTCAAAATATATTGTTAGTCCTTTCCTTGCAAGGAAATATTTGGCATTCATTGACCAGTCCTACTCAAGCCATCTGACTTGGTTGAAGGAATAGTATTTGTTCTCAAAGATAATATTAGCCCTTTTTCTTATGAGAAAACATTTGGCATTCATTGAACATCTGCCTTATATGAAAGCGTAGTATCTGTTCTCATCTAAAATGAGACGAAGGCGAAAACGAATAGAGGTCAACGTCCATATGACTAGAAGTCTACAGGTCTTCGAATATAGGTCTACGTCTCAGGATACGTCTCAGGATACTGCATACAACGAGTACCGTCCATTACGTACTAGATTGTCCTACCCCGTAAAATTTTCCTAAACCGCTAATCTACATCAAATGATATATATATATATATATATATATATATATATATATATTCGTCCCTGTATTGAATACTGTTGTTATATCTGGTCGGGTGATTCTGTGGTCCATCTCTAGGTTCTACAATGTAATTGGTTCTGACTACAGTCACTTTCTCATCGACGTGACGTGGCTTCCCTCTGCCTTTCTACAAACATTTTATTTGCAACTGCTCTGACGAGCTTTTTTCCCTGGTACCCCGACCAGCTGAATTTAAGTGTACTAGTGGATTGACATCTAAATCCAATCCTTTTCCCTTCGAAATAGTTAAATGTAACCGCCACTTCTTTTCTCGCATTTCCGTCCTGTCGAACTCCTTACCATTTACTTGCTTCACCGAAAGCTTCTTCTTCTATGAGTCCTGTCCCTTGAGGTTGTAGGTGATAATGGCTTTCCACATCTCGTTATCCCTTGCCTCTCTTGATACCGATGCAACCCTATTTCCAGATGGCTGGTATGAAATTTTATTAATTTAAAAGATAAGAAAAATATTCTCTCAAATTAAAAAAATACATTTATTTTTGCCGGGAAAAATAAACGAAATGATGGAATATGTGTCGGTGGACCGTAGACATAATACTGACCTCCTGTTTTCACTATTGCAATGCCCCAGGTCAAATTGGAATGTGAAAGTTTCCTGTCTTCGGCTACCTGCAGCGTTAGGTACGGATAAGCAAGCAATAGAGAGTGGAAGTTTCTCCTCTCAGCGGTAACGGGCCGGGGACTCATTCGAAATGGATAATTGATGTTATTTTCATTTCGAGCTGGTAAGACTTATACAGACAGGGAAAGTTGAAGACGAAATTCGCAAAAAATTGGGCCCGAGATTTGGCAGAAAATGGTCAGTCTGAGAACAGCTAGCTGTAAGCCAACAAAACATGTCACCGCCCTCGAGGAAAGTAGGGTGATACTACAATTATAGCCAGCTAATTTGTGCTTCACTTGATTTAAATCTGTTTATAGTATTTACAAAAATTGGATATGAATATATATAAATCTGCACCCGTGTCAACGTCGTGTTGCAATGGTTATATTCCGTTCGCTGACTACCGTGAATCGAAGAAGTATATACTCTTCTCTCTCGAGGCTGAACTGACCTATCCAGCTGATAACAGGCAGTCCTACTTTGGTCGGTTCAAGATCAAACAAACACAGCGTGGGCAGACTAGTCGAAAGTCAGGAAGGGTTAGCTCGAATATGCCTGAGGATCGTGTTATATCCCTTCTCCTGTTATTCTACTCAATCCATCTGCTCAAGTTCATCAAGTACGTCACACGTTTCTTTCCTTTGTTTCTTTTTGCTTGTCCGTCCCGTGAGCATCAGATTCTCTAAACCCTTTCTCCTCATTACTTCAGCTATCTTTTAATGATGTTAGGTATCAGTTTCCATCTGTTGTCCACCTTCTCTTAAACTTCGTCGTTGCTCACTTGTTCCCTCCATGATATCCTCAGCATTCTTCTGTAGTGTAGAAACACATTTCAGTTGCTTCAAGTCTTTCCTTCATCTTTGATGAGATTGTCCATCATCCGTTACCATATTGAAGAACACATCACATAACAATCTAACAATCCAGTACTCCCTTCTTTGTTTCCAGTCTCTTAATACTGTAATCAGTTTCTGGAAAGCATTGTTGGCTATGCCAATAAACCTTCGGGTATCATTGTCGCACTTTGTTGTAGAGTGAATGGCACCCCTGCAACGCTCATTCAGTGGTGGAATGGCCCATGGCCTAACATGGTCTATTTAAGTAAAAAATAGTAACAATTGAGGTGTAATTATCGAGTGTCGTTCGAGAAATATTCGGACTGATTACTCCTTCTCTGTGTGTGTAAGTTCTGTCTTGTCTGTCATTGTAGCTATTGTACTGTTCTGTGTACATCCATTTAGCATAGGGTATTGTGCGGAGTAATACCACAGTACACTTTCTCTGTGCATCATATCCACCTCAACGATACAATACACTTACAGGGTGTAATCGATATCTACTTTTCCCCATATTAAATCGTTTGCAGTGGTGTGCACTAATATGAATCTATCTATCTATCTATCTATCTATCTATCTATCTATCGTAAAGTCATATCTTTCTATCTCAATCCGTTCCTATCTATTTATCGTAAAGTCATATCTATCTATCTATCTATCTATCTATCTATCTATCTATCTATCTATCTATCTATCGTAAAGTCATATCTATCTATCTCAATCCATTCCTATCTATTTATCGTAAAGTCATATCTATCTATCTATCTATCTATCTATCTATCTATCTATCTATCGTAAAGTCATATCTATCTATCTCAATCCGTTCCTATCTATTTATCGTAAAGTCATATCTATCTATCTATCTATCTATCTATCTATCTATCTATCTATCTATCTATCTATCTATCGTAAAGTCATAAATCTATCTATCAATCCGTTCCATCTATCTATCTATCTATCTAATCCTATTCCTATCTATCTATCTATCTATCTATCTATCTATCTATCTACACGATTGTGCATATTAATTTAAACAGCTGCTTTAATTTCCTTTTTTTTACCTAACGGCCATTTTGAAATCTACTGAAGTGGCAGAGTGTAATCGATTTCTATTTTTCTCAGATTAGGTCATTTGCAGTGATGTGCAATAATATGAATCTTTTTTCGGGTCTATGATGAAATTTGTTTGGCCTTAAAAATATTGCGTCGTCCGTGATTCCATCATTTTTTTTCTCACGCCCAGACGCTATTGTCCCGATTAATTTTCTGCGATGGACGTTACTCTAAGGAAGCACACAGAAATTGTAACGACTCACAAACACTCTGGCAAACCTTACAAAGAGATCGCCAATGTTGTTGGTGTCAGTCTTTCAATTCTTAGTCGTGTTATCAAGGCGGAGAAACAATATGGATCCATCGTTTGAAAAGGTAAAGAAAAATGTGGTCGCAAAAGGAAAATAACACGAGGAGACGACGACACGTGATCACGGAAAGCGTGAATGATCATAGGAAGACATTATTTGTTTTGTTTCAATTAATTTGCACAAGAGTGTATGACATTTGCTTGGGTTCGGGAATGAACTCGAGACTCTTAGGTCATAGAGTCTCATTTTCAGTGTTGCTGTATTATTTTCATTTGTAAAGAATCGTTTATTTTTATAATTGTAAATTATACTTAATCTGTGTAATTCTGTATCTCTGAAAAAAATGTTGTTTTACTTGATGAACTCTCTTTTGAACAAGGAGCAGAACAATTTGTGAAATAAAACGAAAATAATTATTAGATCATGCACAAACATAAAACTATATATGTTAATATATATTAAACGTTTACTGGAGAGAAAGAGTGAGTCAGAAAGAGAGAGAAAAATAAAAGAGAGAGAGAGAGAAAGAGGAAAAAGAGAGAAAAAAGAAAATGAGAGACAGAAAGAGAGAGACAGAAAGAGAGAGAAAAACTGAAAGAGGGAGAAAGACAGAAAAAGAAAGAAAGAAAGAAAGAAAAAGAAAAGAAGAAAGAAAGAAAGAAAGAAAGAAGAAAAAGAGAGAGAAAGTAAAAGAGAAAAAGAGAGAGAAAATGAAAGAGAGAGAAAAAGAGAGAAAGATAGAAAGAAAGAAAAAGAGAGGGGGAAAATGAAAAGAAAGAAAGAGAGAGAGAAAGAAAAAGAAAGAAAGAAAAAAGAAAAAGAAAAAAGAAAAAGAAAGAAAGAAAGAAAGAGAGAGAGAAAGTAAAAAAGTAAAAAGAGAGTAAATAAAAGAGAGAGAAAAAGAGAGAAAGAAAGAAAAAGAGAGGGAAAGTGAGATAGAGAGAGAGAGAGAGAGAGAGAAAGAAAATAAAGCAAAGCTATTGGTTGTTCATAAAAATGACAGCACTCGAACAAACGTCGATCAGCAAATAATGTTCATGAAGGAAGTCATGAAACCGGAAGCTTCTAAACGGATTTCCTGAAGCGGATGTAGGCTTCCGACTTCCGGTTATGGATTAGGGGTTCCAGTGCCTTTATATCTTCAGCCAAATAATCGCGAAACAAACCTCGCTTTCACTATTAAGAGTAAACGGAATAAATGGTAACCCAAGTGACGGAAATTAATGTGAAAATTTTACGAGACTACATTTTCCTTAAGTAATGTATAATATAATTGTAGGCAAGGAATTTCAATTCTAATGATCCGTCAGACCAGAAAAAGAATGTTAAGACTGTAGACGCATTTTGGAGTTGTTAGGTAATCAAATAGGTAATACGCAAAAATCGTTTAATAGCGGAGTTTAGCCAGCCGAACCATCGACATTCGATGTCACAGGTTGAAATCAAACAACTTTTTTTATCATCATATTTCCCCAAGCAAGGCATTTTACTGCCACTGTTTTGCAGGGGTTTACATAGAAGGGAAGTTATGAGAAAGAATGACAGGTTATAGTGGGTGTCAGGAAGTGAGTAAGAGAAGGATGAGAATAATGATGAGAGTGGATGTAAAAGTGTAGTACCTGTTCTCATTTTGAATAGTTATGATTCTTTGACTGAGCAACCAGTTCTACTCGATATATATTTTTTTCATTCTGTCGTCATAGGGCTAGAGGGAAAAATGTAGTAATCTCAGTTCTTATTTAATACACATTTCAAAATTCAGTTCTCAAATTTCAAATTCACATTTCAGTTTACATTTAATTCAATTTTGAAATTCAAATTTCAAGTCTTATTTAATTCAAATTTCAATTTCAAATGAATAGCAAGAGAATTCAACCAGATATGACAACAGTATTCAATCTACGGACGAATGGTAGATTTATAAATATGCAAGGTGCATTCTGAGTAGAAAACATTTCTAGCCCAACACAGTCACGCAAACTTGCTGGCGTTAAATGTTGCTATTAATTCGATGTAGTCGTTCCACTTTAAGTCAGTTGAGAGAGTGAGGCCAAGGAGGCGCAGTGTGTTGCTTTCTGGGAGACAAGCGTCACCCATTCTGATGGTAGGCAGGAAAGTTTCTCTATAGGGGTTTAAATGACAGAATCTTCGTTTCGGAAGCTTTAAATTTTACGATCCATTTCTTACCCGATCCATCACAGATTGGAGGTCCTATTCAAGAGCAGTAGCAAAGTATACTTTGTCAGCGTTGGCAACTTTTCTTATTGAGGCGGGAGTAAATGGTGGCTTCATCTCCATAGATGCCTGCTTGTGAACTGATTGTATCAGGAAGATCCCTGATGAAGATCAGAGAAAGTGTTGGACCGAGGATAGAGTACTGAGGGACGCCTGCGTTCGTATGAAAGGATCTGAAACGTTCTAAAATCATTGCCGTTCAAAACGACCTTCATTTCAAGCGTTTAGAAATACTGTAGCCTTGCAGCTTGCAGAGAAGACCGGCATACCAAACCCTGCTTTTGGGATATCCAGAGCAACAGCACTCAGCATTGTCCGTTGTAGATGTGAGGATCTTAAATTGATTGAATGGAGGAGGAATCGAGGGTTTACTACAGCTTAGCACACATTTGCAGAGCCGCTAGTAGACTTTGAAACCTAATTTACGAGGTGTTATTTGCTGCTTCATTCCATCAGAAGAAGAAAAAAACACGTTAGCATCATTTAAGACACGCTTGCATTCATTACGAGGAGAGACTAAAAGGATTCTATTGTGGCCAGACGTGTCGCTCAGGTAAAACCGGAAGAATTGATTGCTGTGGGGAATTGCGGCTGAGCAAACAGGAGAGTACCAAGTAGATGAATGATGTTTAAGTCGGAATTTTCTGGCTTGGATGAAAGCATTAATGCCGGTTTTCTATCTTGCTTGAGGCGATATGATTATAAAAAAAACTCGTATTTTCTACATAAAATTGACAGGTAACATTTTATAAAATATATCTAAAAATATACACAAAAACTGACGGTGTAGCGATGGGTTCGCCTTTCAGACCTACTCTAATTTCTAAATGACAAGTGTAGTAAACGAAATCGTTTTACCATCCCCCAAAGCTCGAAGTTTATGGAAAGCAGAAAGACAAACTTTATTTAACAATAAAAATCCAGAAAGGGAATAATACATGATAAAGGGATGCATTTGTAATATATTTTAAAAAGAAATATATTAAAAAGGTGAATTTTGTACTTTTTTTTAATTGTTTCACCCCAAGCAAGGCGATAGCACCCCTGATGCACAGGAGGCTACATAAAAGAAAAACATTAGATAGGAGGAGAGTAAAGAGAAAGACGAACCAGCTACGAGTCGATATCCACTGGACCACAACGCACATCCTGTCAGTCAGTCAGTTAAGTGCCATACGTGATACACGCTTGGGTGATCATGTCTCGAAAGAGACATGACTGACTGGGCAGAAGATTATCCCGCAGTAGGTTACCATTGCTTTCTGCGGTAGACTGGTTGCCAACAAATGCTATAGAACCCAATTCGTCCTGTTATTTGAGCCATAGCTGGAGGGAAGAGACGGATTAATACCTTTCCCAAGGGTATTTGTGCGTATATGATTGCAACGAATTCAACTGGAATTCGAACTCGGCTCTCCGATTTCTCGTTCCGAGTCGATATCCATTGGACCACAACGCACATCCAGGGCCACAACGCTCATCCTGTACGAGTCTTGAAAACGGTTTAAAAGTCACTCTTATTTTCTTTTTTGCGAAATAAAGATTCTTTTAAAAAATGGCTGTAATTAAACGTCCGCCAAATTTGACACTTATACATTATTTTTTTAATTTTAAAATAAAATGCAGCATAAATATACATTTGTTTTAATAATCGGGTTGCCCCAAGCAAGGTAATTTACTGCCATTGTTGAGCAGGGGGTTACATAGCAGGTAATTATGAGAAAGAGTGATATTTTACAGGGGGCATCAAGAAGAGAGTAAGAGAAAAATGAGAATAGTGATGAGAGCGGAGTGGACGAAGAAAGGAGCATGAGAGAGAGAGAGAGAGAGAGAGAGAGAGAGAGAGAGGGGGGGGATGCCATTTAGTGAGATAGGAGATGACTATTGACTTTACATTTGAATTCTTGAAGATTGTAGCATTCGGCAAAGCAAGTAAACGGAAGGGAATTCTACAGGCGGAAAGTCCGAGAGAACTGTTGCATTATTGAACGTACTTCTGAAAGAGTGCTTAACTGCATCTTAACCTCTTCAAGTCAACCGTTATCTATCCTACATATCCTCAAAATATACATACCTTCCTACCACCCGGTATGCCCTTAATCCATCCTTAGCAACACTCTACTCTATAGCAGTCAGTGATATATTTAGATGCGGCCCAAAATTATGCCACATCTAAAACCAAGAACATCTTGACAATTTTAGTCATGGCCCTATTATTTATAAACGAACTTAATCATCAGCTGAAGTAATTATATATATATATATATATATATATAGGAAAACTCAACACGTCATTTCAGGTGGTTATAAACTATAGTTCGTTTCTATGAGCTCATTTCATCTGACCTTACAATATTCCCTCCATTTGGTACAAAACATTTTGCCGGAATAAGCATTTTCTTTAACTGAAGAGAAGGATAAAAATAAAAAAATAAAAATGAAAATAAAATAAGAAATAAAAATAAGAAGAAAGAAAAGTGAAAGATAAAGGGGAACGAGGAAAAGAGGGAAAGAGTCCGGATTTAGGCATTGGCGTCAGATCTGTCTGGGGCTGCCAAGGCCATCGTGAAACGGTTGACCTGTAAAGGAATTTCTAATTCTTTGGACGCTGGTGTTTGTTTGATCCCATAAAACCAACCCATCCATTTATACTAACTTATATCCATATATACATATGTGTACATCCCCCCCCCCCCCACACACACACATATATATATATATATATATATATATAGTAAAGTTTTGTAATTTGCTTGAAGCATTGTGTGTATTAGATGTATGGTTAGGTCTTGAAAGCTGTCAAAATGCGTTTAGTAAAATAATGGAGGTAAAGAAGTTTTTGGGTATTACCTTTTTATTATATATATTTATTATATATGTATATATTTATTTATATATATATTATACATTAGAACATTTACAAACTACAATCTACTACAAAATTGCACATTTTCTTTTGACATTGAAACAACAATGTCTCATCAGGTAGTTAATAATGATGGTAACAAACGATATTTTTTAAAAGAAAATTTATAAAATTTATGACCCCTAGTGAGCGACCTCTTCCAAAACGCGAGAGAGAGAGAGAGAGAGAGAGAAAGAGAGAGGAAAAGAGAGAGCGAGAAAAGAAAGTGATAGAGTAAAACGACTGAGAAAAAGATAATGAAAGAGATAAACAATGAAAATTTAAATTTCACATAGATGTGATTTTCCCCTACGCCCGAATTTATCCATGTTGGTACAGAAACCGATAAATCTCTTGAACTTGTCAATTGTTAATACAAGACAGCCGCCGTTTGATCACAGCCATTTCAACAAACAATAAAAATTTGACACTTCACTACAATAACAAAACAACGAGAAAGTGTTTCTGGCTCAGATTAAAGGACAATGAAATAGATTACTAACTTAAATTTAGAAGTTAGGACTGTACTGCTAAAATAAATTTTTGTTAACGTGGTTGCTTGACCAGTGATTTTTATTCTTTCCTGCTGATCGGTGATCGTGTTTTGAAAGAGGGGGTCAACTGAAATTAGCAAATTGTTCGTGCATAGAGAAACGGTCGTTAACAGCAGGTGGTCTCTGACGACGGGAGTCGCATACACCAGGTTCTCTGTATATACATAAAATATAAATCAACCATTCTTCTGTGCTTTGACTATGTTTTCCATCTCTAGTCGGGTAGTCCTGGTAATCATCTCGAGGTTCTCGACAAAATCCAAAGAAGAATCTGCAAAATAATCGATCCTAACTTGGCATGTCGTCTTCAGTCACTTTCTGACTGACGTGACCTGGCTTCCCTCTACCTGTTCTATAAATTTTCACGACAACTGCTCTAACAAGCTTTTCCCCTGGAACCCGTCCAAAAAAATTTAATTTATCTTTATTTTACTAGGATTTTACACGAATAAAATCCTTTGTAAAATAAAGACGGAAGCTGATGATGCTTCGCCTGAAATAGGCCGAAACCCCGATTTACCATTAAATAACCTGTCTGCCTTAATTTTTCTTATATTTGCTCTATATGCATTTATATATATATATATATATATATATATATCAGCATGCAGTGTGGGTATAGAAGAATCCAAAGGAGTATCCTATACATACAGTGGTAGGATAACTCTCTCTATATATAACTATATATATATAAGCCATATTCATCAAAAGAAAAAACAATTTACTCAGAAGAAAAGTTCCTTAAGTGCCACCATCAAATATTATCAAAATATTAATCTACACTCCGGTTTTCTCACCTTTCCTAATAGAAACAATACTTTCCCAGACCAACATACACAAGAAAAAAAAAAGAAAAAGGGTAACGGTTAATTTCCATCTCTTTTTAACATCACATAACCTAACATTATACTTCACGTAAAAAATTATCTTCAAACATGAACTTTGCCTTTTTTTTATAAATGTTTTATATTTTCTGTTATTCTTATGAATACGAGGATTTTTTTTAATAGCCAATAATATTTCTTTTAAAATTTTTTTTTAATTTTAATTTTAACTTTTTCCTTTATATATCCGCCACGAGACGAAATGCGTAGACGAGAAAAATATAGTTTTCTTCTTATCATCTTTATCTATTTTCGTATATATATATATATATATATATATTCTTCTATGTAACGGGTCTCTTCTAAGTGTTGGTGATCATGGCTCCCCACAAATAAATGTTTTTTCCTGCTGCTATCTACGTCCCCTAAACGCTGTTCTACCCTCCATATATAAGTTCATTATGTAGGTTATACGCTCTTTTTTTTATTTGTCCCTCTGACCTTCAGTTGGTCTAGTGAGTATCAGATTTTCTAATCTTCCTTTCCTCATTATGTGCCCCCATAAATTTCAACTACCTCTTTTTGATGCTAAGTATAAGTGTCCTTTTCGTTTCCACTTTCTCCAAAACATCGTCGTTTTACGTGTTCATCCCATGGTATCCTCAGCATCTCTCTGTAGAATCCCATTTATGTAGCATCAAAACTTTTCTACATTTCTCCAGCATTCATTAGCATACGGTAGGACTTGTATTAGATAGCTGTTCAGTAATCTTTGTTTATTTCGAAAATATTATGGCTTCGGATTTCGGTGTCGCTCTTTCCACCCTCTGTTAAAACACTTACGTATTAAAATTTAGTCTTCTTATTATTGACATTTCATTTTATATTTTTCGAATCAGACTTTCTGGAAAAATCTTATGATACACCTGACTCAGCAAGTATAAATATCAGGTTTTTTTGTGTTTTTTTTTGTTTATTTTTACTTATTTATTTTATTTATTTTACCATTTTATCACTCGATTGCGCATATAAATACCTCCTGGTTTAGTAAAATAAGAAAAGGGCCCAAATTGTATTACACCCTGTGTGGATTAGAATCGCTACAGCAGCCTTCTTCTTCTATGTCACCTGTCCCATCAGGACTTAAGCGATCATGGTTCTTTACGCCTCCCTATCCCTCGTGGCTTTTAGTATTTGCTCCTGTTACACCTCACAACCCCCGTTCCGTCATCCACCTGATCAGGCCCTGCAAATATGTTATCCGCTGCCTTCCTCTATTTCTTTTTCCTTCTATCTGGCCAGTCAGTATCAGGTTCTCCAAGCTCTCCTTCCTCATTGCATGTCCCATGAACTTCAATTGTCTCTTCCTGATGCTCAGTATTAATTTCCTTTTTGTTGCCATTCTTTCCAATACCTCATCGTTGCTTGCACGATATCCGCAGCACCCTTCTGTACAACCACATTTCCGCTGCTTCAAGTTTTGTTCTCATTTTCGGTGATATTGTCCAGCATTCACTGCCGTATTGAAGAACTGACATCCCATAGCAATCCAGCACACTTTTCTTTGTTTCTAGTGAAATTTTCCTGTGTGTTAGTACTTTACTTAGCTTCTGGAACGCCTCCTTTGCCATGCCAATTCGCCTTCGGATCTTCATGTCGCACTTTCCATCTCCTGTTAGAACACTTCCTAGGTATTTAAATTTTTGTACTTGCTTGATTCTAGTGTCCCACACCTGTATTTGGCATTTTGGGTTGCACCTTTTACTGATGAAAATGCAATGGTAGTATTTTTACGATGAAAATGTATTTTTATAGTTTCTTTGTGTATTGACCCCAGTTTGGGTGGGGGTAACCATTTACCATAACAGGTGCTACCAGCAGGGTCAAGGTGGACCTGTGAATAGCAGCAATTAAGATGTAGTTCTATACTCCTTAAAGCCTCCCGATTAGAGGCCTTGCTGCCGGATGTAGTATATCGTCATACCCAGGACAATAAAGTTTAAATAACGCATCTCTTTGATAAATTTAGCACATAGACACTTATTTTATAACATTGATCCAGCTGGTAGATATGGGAGGTCATCTTTTTTTTATAGAGAGAAATTCCCTGAAATTATTAAATATTCAGAGAAGCTTTCATTGATTTTGCTTGTACAATGTCGTAAATACAGAAAACATTCCGTCTACGTTTTTAGGCCGTAAGATTAGTTTGCTTTCTTCACACTTGTGTCTTTTTTTTTTCATATTTTTCGCAAGTGTATTTGTGATTCTTTTCGTCTTAGCCCCATAAATGGTCTGTAGAGTGTCACTGTGGCACATATGATTTCATTGTAAAAAGTGACAACATCTTAAACGTTATCGGACATTTTATTCAGTTTCGATACAAATGCACAACAGCTTACACGTAAATTGTCTTATGTATTTAATCAAACTTGTCTTGCTGTCATGAATTCGCGTTTTCAACTGCAAAAATGACAAACTCTACAAAATCAAACCCATCCTCAAAGAATAGAGAGAAGTTAAAATTTCCAATAGGGAAATGTTAAGAAGAGAAAAATTAGTAATGACTAGACTTCAAATAAGCCACACCGTTGTCACCCATTCACACCGACTAAAATGTGAGGAGGCACCAATTTGCATTCCATGTCAGGAGCTCTACACAGTGAAACTTACACTAACAAGCTGTATAGATCTTGAACAAATGCGATTGAGATACTATCAAGAAAACAATCTGAAAGACATCTTCAACAAAGCTGACCCAAATGACTTTTTAGAATTTCTAAAAGCAACCAAATTATATAACAAAATATAGTTTCGAAAGAAGATAGCATATAACCATCACACATCAAATCACAACATCTCTACTTATATCTCGACAGCAATAGATTAACAAAAGATCAACAACTAGTAAACAAAAAAGAAACAGATTCTTCAGCATTAAATGACCCAAACGGGTAGATATGCTGGTAAATCAAACAACTAAACTAAACAAAACTAATACTCTACTCAGCTTCTGGAATGAATCCTTGGCCATATCAATTCGCCTTCGGATTTCATTCCCGCACATTCCGTCCTCTTTTAAAAACACTTCCCATGTATTTGAATTTTAGTACTTGTTTGATTTTAGTATTCCAAGCCTGTAGTTGGCGTTTTATAAGTTTAAGTTTGAGTTTGAATTTTGCCTTGATAACACGGCTGGCAGTTGAAAGACTGACACCAACATTATCCGCGATCTCTTTGAAAGGCTTCCCAGTGTGTTCGTGCAACGTTACAATTTTCGTATGCTCCCTTGAAGTAACGTCCTTTGCAGACAATGGCCGTAGGACAATTGAGTTTGAGTTTTATTTAACGGCATATTAACTTCTGTGGGTTATTTAATGCCAAAAAGGTAGAGTTTTAAGGTGTTTTTTTTAATGTTCAGTCATAGTGAGAAGTTTAATTTAGTCATAATTTAATGAAAATTTTTTGTTTTTATTCTTTTTTATTTTAAAACAGGGAAGATGTTTTCTAGTTTTGTATTGAAAAGTGTTTTGCTGAGAATTATTTTTTTCCTTCAAAAATGTGTTACTGCAATAATTTTTCTTTAAAAATATATTGTTGGTAATATTTCTCCTTAAAAATGTACCTTTTTCTATAAATGTCTTTTTTTATGTATATATTTCTATAAAAGTGTATTTTTATACTTTCATAGTGTTTTGACCCCAGTTTGGGGGTTAACTATTTGCCCATAGCTGGGACCCTAACAGGTGCTACCACTCCGGGTCAGGGTGGGCCTGATAACAACAGCAATTAAGAGGCCGTTCGATGCTCCTCACAACTTCCCAATCAGAGGCATTGCTGCCAGATACACTTTACCGTCATGCCCAGGACAGGCATTTTATGAAGTACCAGAACAAAGAGGAGTAAATCTGGAAGACTGTGTGTCTATGTTTTTCGATAGTAAAATCTGTTTGTTTTCTTTTCATTTGCGTCTTCTCAGATATTTCCTCTAGAGCTGTTCTGTTTCTTTTCGTTTTAGTTGCTTAAATAGTCTGTATTGTGTCATTGTATCACGGAGGATTTAATTAACGAGTTAATTTATTAATAACGATTGATCACCGGGCGGAAAGAAAAGCGATAAAATCTCAAAAGCTATCAAACATTATTCATTATTCATGCAATAAACAACGATTCATATCAAAGATAATTAGACAAGTTGATAATAGACATAATAATCATTGCAATGAATTACAGTGAGACTTGATAATACATAGAAAACGATGTCGTTAACAATAGCAATCATTTGAGATAACAGCGATACTAAACAAATAAACTATGGGATGCTGTCACATCTGGTCGTATACCCCTGCTATTCTCCTCGGGGTTCTTGACAAAATACAACGGAAAATCTGTAATGTGATCAATACCGACTTGGCAGCCCGGCTGCAGTCACTTTCTCACCGGCGTGATGTGGCTTCCCTGTGCCTCTTCTATAAATATTTTCACGGCTTCTGCTCCGATGAACTTAGATCACTGGTGCCCCCAAGGTATGAATTTGTACGAGATACTAGATTAACAATTAGGTCCCACTCTTTTACAGTGAAACACATAAGATGCAACCGCAATTTTCTCGCACTTCTTGCCTGTGGATTTCCCTTTCTATATACTTGCTTTCTCGACAGCTACAATCTCCAGGAATTTAAATGTAAGGTCAACAGACATCTCTTATCACACTAACTCGCATCCATTCTCTCAAACACTCTTCCCATCTACTCAACCCTCATCCTCGGTATCCTCATCCGTCTACTTCCGACATTTTCGATAACTAACCCCTCTTTCTCATCACTTTCCCCTATGTAACCACCTGCGCAATAGTGGCAGGGGAATGCCTTGCTTTGGGTGAAATGATTAAAAAAAATATCCTCAATGAAAACAGATGGCTGAAATCTCTAAAAACGCTCAAGGCAATCGGTGGTGTTTGTTAGAATTTCAAATCAAACCCTTTACTTAGTTCACGCGGGTAGATTGTTCTAATTTTCTATGCAATGCCTTTGAAATGCAGTTAATTCGACTTCATAATTTTCTAAGGTGAATTAGCACGACCAAAGATGCATACCAGAAAGCTGAGTAGAGTATTAAGAGACAGGAAAATTTCATTGGAAACAAAGAAGAGAGTACTGGATTGTTATCTGATGTCTTTCCTTCAGTATGGCAGCGAATGCTAGACAATCTCATCAAAGATGAAAGAAAGACTTGAAGCAACCGAAATGTGTTTCTACAGAAAGAAGCGGAACACGCGAACAACGATGAAGTTTTAAAGAGCATAGACAAAAGAAGGAAACTGATATTTAACATCAGAATAAGATGGCTGAAGTTTTTGGGACATGCAATGAGGAAGGCCAGTTAAGTGCCCTATCTGATAAACGCTTTGGGCGATCATGTCTCGAAGGAGACATAACTGACTGAGCAGAAGATTATCCCGCACGTGTTTGCCATTGCTTTCTGCGGCAGACTGGTTGCCAGCCAAGGCTATAGAACCCAATCTGTCCTATTATTTAACCTATAACTAGAGAAAGAGACGAATTAATACTTTTCGTAAGATGAATGCCAAGAATTCGAACTCGATTCCTCGAATTGTCATTCCGAGTCGATATCCACTTCACCACAACGCACATTGTCAGGCAACCAGTCTACCGCAGAAAGCAATGACAACCTGCTACGGGATAATCTTTTGCCTAGTAAGTTATGTCTCTTTCGAAACATGATCGCCCAAAGCGTGTATCACATATGGCACTTAACTGAATGAGAAAGGTGGGCTTGGAGAACCTGATGCTCACGGGACGGAGAGAAAGGAAGAAAAACAACGCATGACATACTTGATGAACTTGATCAGATGGGGTATTAAATGAAGATAGAATGGTTCTTTTGTTAATACTGCACAATAACATGTGCATTAAATAAATTTATAAATATTTAATAATTACCTATATGGCAGTTTCATCAATGAAAGAATAAAGAAAATTTAACGTGGTTCAGATGTGTTCATCTTTGATTCCTTAAATTGTAAAATATTGCAAAGTAATAATAACGAAAGAACCATTCGATTTTTATTTAAATTTATCCACTTGGCAATAAATCCTAAAAATAATATGAAATACACCATTTCTTTTAAAAAGCTGGGGTTGCCTAATAATTATGGCCGGTAGTATAATATATATATATATATATATAGTTATGTATTACTTGTTCATTGCGACACGGAAATTTCTATGTTTCGAGATAGATTCTCTTCATCAGGCAATATTTGATGTTGGTTGTACAGATGATCTACATTTAAATACAAAAACCTTCGGTTTGCTGTGTATGTGTGTGGGAGGATATAAAATTTACATGTGTATTTCTTTTAACTAATCTGAGCGAAGTTTAATTTTGGAATTTGACCAAAAGAATACATACTAATTTTTTCTCTTTTTTTCTCCTTTTTCCATTCCCTTATGTTACTTTTCTCCTTTCTTTTTTCACTCATTAACGGTCAAAATGTCAACCTGCCTTTAACCTAATATTATCATCTTCCTTTTTTTCCACTTCGTTTTATTGTTTTTGATGTGATATGCCCATTTAGTAACGAGGCTGTCCTTTTCACTTTCTTATAATTTTTGGTCTCAAAATTAATAAGAACAACTTGATAACAGGAAATACAATTTAGACAAGAAAAAATGTAATTGTAGAAACCTATAGATTGCCCGTTAGGAAACAGATGCCTACGGAATCAATCGTCTATCAATGCGAAATAGCCTCAAAGGAAAACAAATAATATAAAACTCTGTACATGTAATAATAAGAATACTCTAAAATGGCGGATTTACCAGCACACTTTTTCAATTAATAATAACAAATACAAAAATAGAACATCTCTATCGAAATATCATTGGTAAGAAGCTAAAACATGTACGTCCTTAAATGAACCATCTTCATTATGTTTATACGAAAAACTATATATTATTTAATCACTTAAGAATAAAAATCTATTAAATAAACGAAATGAGATCAATGGACATTGCAAACTATTCACATTAAAAAATAGATAAAATCTAAATGAAATAACATGCATATAACCAACAAGTCGTTAAGAAAAATAAGTACTGACGAACTATCAAATAAACTAAATTGCAACATAAAATTATTTTTTTCTTCATCGTATCACCCCGAGCAAGGCGGTAACGCCTCTGATGTGCAGGGGGCTACATAATAGTGAAAAGTTTGGAAAAGAAAAAGCCGGAAACCACACCCTAAACAGGGAACAAGGGATGAGCCTCTTAACCTGTTCAATAGACATGAGTGGAGTGTGAACCGGGCGATAGATAGATCTATATACTCTAATTGAAAAAAAAAAGAAAAAGAAAAGAGTGAGAAGTTTGGAAAAGAGAAAGCCGGAAACCACATCCTAAACAGGGAACCAGGGATGAGCCTATAAAAAAAAATTATTCATAAAAAAAAATTTACAACAAATACATAGATATTTAAAAAATGGTATAAGGATGGCAGGAATTAAATTAGAAAAAAGAAAGAAAAAGAATTTATGGCACTTAACTGAATGAGAAAGGAGGGCTTGGAGAACCTGATGCTCACGGGACGGAGAGAAGGGAAGAAATAAATCAAAGATTTCGAAAAAGTACAAGTAGGAGAACATAAATCATAAGAAAGTGAAAAGGACAGCCTTCATACTAAATGGGCATTTCACATCAAAGACAATAAAAGTAAATGAAAAAAGGAAAATGATAAGATTAGGTTAAAGGCAGGTTGACATCTTGACCGTTAAGGAGGGAAAAGAAGAAAGGAGAAAAGTAAGATAAGGGAAGGGAAAAAGTAAAAAGAGAAAAAAGTTGGTCAGTATGTATTCTTTGGGGCCAAATCCCAAAATGAATCTTTTCTCTGATTAGTTAAAAGAAACACACATGTAAATTTTATATCTTCCCACATACATACACAGCAAACCAAAGGTAATTGTCATTTAAAGGTAAATCATCTGTACAACCCACATCAAACATTGCCTGATGAAGAGAATCTATCTCGAAACAGAGAAATTTCCATGTCGCAATCTACAATTAATTTATAACTACATATTTATATTAAGCTCTATAATATTTATTATATTGAGCACTGTTCATAATAAAATAAATGCCGGGGCACTCAAAATAATAAAACCTTGTGTCCTCTTCACCTGGAATTATATATATATATATTCAGCAAATGTGTTTGTTTCACATACAAACACGATCATTTAATTATAGATGAATGTATTTATGTATCTCTTATAGGGTAATAATGGTTACTGGGTTAGTGTAGCATATAATTACGAATCCGTATATAAGATTTTAATTCTCACTTGATGGAAGGGAAATGGTATAAAGATGGCAGGAATTAAATTAAAAAAATGAAGGAAAAATATTTTACTTATAAATCAAATATTTCGAAAAAGTACAACTAGGAGAACATAAATCATAAGAAAGTGAAAAGGACATGTTGGATCAACGTGTCGGGCCAGAAAGTTTTTTCACCTGAATCCATCTTGTATATATACAAATCAACCATCCGTCCGTACATAGAATACTGTTCCCATATATGGTCATGCGCCCATGCTGTTCATCTCAGTATTCTCGACAGGCTCCAAAAGAGAATCAGTAGTGTCCCGACTTAGCAGCGATGTGGCTTCCCTCTGTCTATTCTATAAATCCTCGTCGGCCTTACCCTCTCTTCCGATCTTAAGTGGAACCTCTACATTGAGTCAATAGCTAAATCCACTGCTAGGAAGGTTGGGTCAATGTGTCGGGCCAGGATATTTTTCCCGCCTGAATTCATCCTGCATATATACAAATCAACCATTCGTCCGTGCATAGAATACTGTTGCCATATATGGTCAAGCGCTCCTGCTGTTCATCTCAGTATTCTCGACAGGCTCCAAAAGAGAATCAGTAGTGTCCCGACGTAGCAGCCATTTTCTCACCGGCGCGATGTGGCTTCCCTCTGTCTATTTTAGAAATATTTTCATGGCGTCTGCTCTGATTAACTTAAGTCACTGGTGCCCCCGCCACAAGAATTTACTCGTGCAACCAGACTGGCAACAAGGTCATATCCATTTACAGTTAGATCAACTAAATGTAGCCGACAATTATACTCCACCAGCTTCTTTTCTCGCACTTCTTACCTGTGGAACTCCCTTTCATATACTAGCTTTTGTGGCGGCTACAACCTCCAGGAAGTTAAATGCAATGTCAATACTCATCTCTTATCCACTTGACTCCAGTCCTTTCTACATCACTCCGTGTATCTTGTTCTTTTCCTTTCTTTCTACCTTCACAACTGTCTTCACACCTGTGTTCCCATCCTTCTCTTACCCTTTCTCTGACACCCCCTGTAACTGGTTCGTCTATCTCTTCACTCTCCTCCTGTCTGAACGTTTACTCTTATGTAGCCCCCTGCGCATCAGTGACGGTAACGACTTACTTGGGGTGTAACGGTTAAAAAAATATTGGTCCGGCTGTCACAGGCATATTTTTTATAATCGTGTCGCCCCAAGCAAAGCATTTTACTGCCACTGTTGTGCAGGGGGGTTACATAGGAGGAATGTTATGAGGAGCAGGTGGTGTCAGGAAGAGAGTAGGAGAGGGAAGAGATTACTGATGAGAGTGGAGTGGACGAGGAGGAATGTTATGAGAAGTGAGAGGTTGCAGGGGGTGTCAGGAAGAGAGTAGAAGAGGGAAGAGAGCACTGATAAGAGTGGGGTGGATGTAGAAAAGCATGAGAGAGAGGATGTAAGTTATTGAGCCAGGAGATGACTATTGACTTTACATTTAAATTCTTGGAGATTGTAACTGTCAGGAAAGCAAGTATGCGGAAGAGAATACCACAGGCGGGGAGTGCGAGAAAAGAAGCTGATGGAATAGACCTCTGTCTGCTACAAAGCAGAAACTGCTGCTTATTTATAGCTTGGAAGAGTTAGTTTCTGCATGGGTAAATTACCATAACAGATTTATAACACGTCAGTCTTTATATATGTGACAAAATTGCACAAATATGTACACAAGGTGCGATGGGTAAATTATCGCCATTTTATATTTTTAGTTTCATGCATGTACGTCCTTGTTTTTTTTTAAATTTTGTCGACTACTAAGTATAGTAGAGTCAGTTGGGCGCCTCATGGTAGAAAAAGAGTACTTTCACATAAATTCCAATACAACAATTTCAGAGTGTTCTGGTGTCGATCATGAGAGTGCAGTGGATTCAGAAAGAGTGGGAAAGATGTTGGTTACGAAGGAACGAAAAACTCGGAAAAATTCAGTTCTAAGAAAGAAACTGCAGAATTTCTCGGTGAGCCCCCCCCCCCCCGACTCAATACAGAGACCTGCATCAAGTGCTTTGAGGAGTTAGTAATGCTCTGGGTTAATAGGGTGGCTGCTGGAAAACTGTGTCTTGCAAGTGAACTTTGCACCATGCCATACAAGCAAAAGAACACATTCATGTCTGTCAGACAATTCTGAAACAATATAACCCCTTCCATCTGGCTACTTAACTCCTTGGACCAAAACCTCCTTTATTATTACGCGTGAAGTACAGTTAAGCAGGAGACCAACAAAACTCCTTGTATCACCAAAAATGAACAGCAGGCATAAAATATAGCAGAATTCACCAACTTAAACAGGGATATCGCTCAGAAGAGTTGCAGAATATTCCGAAGTCGGCTGTGTCTGAAGCCAAGGGCGATTTTATTAAATAAATTTACTCTTTAGTATTAAAATATATTTTCTGTAATTTTGGCAAATATATCTTTCAAAATGAGATGCCAGTGTTGCTTTCTTTTTTACGTAATTTAGGCAACAATTTATCTATCGCATGCATCTAAACTTATTTATAAACGGAACTTTGTCTCTGTGTGTGTGTGTGTATGTGTGTGTTTCAGTTACCTATAGACTCCAAAACGGCTGAACCGATTTTCTTGACTATTTACACAGTTGTACTATAAGCGTCTGCGAGTGTTCTTAGCTAGGTTTTGTGTCGAGGTACCCCCGATAAATATCGAAAATTGATAATCGAAAAAATCGGGTTATAGAAGGAGTGGTCCGATTTTAATCAAATTTGATACACTTATCGACAAAGACATAAGAAACGATATTCAGAAGTTTCAAGGTTGCAGTACTTAAAATAGTGCAGAAAATCGATAATATATATATATATATATAAATAGCATGATTTGTGTATGTGTGTGTGTGTCTGTTTATCTGCCTGTATGTCTGTATTTTTTTCAGCCCTTTTATTTTGGTTTTTGCTTCGGGTTTGGCTCTAAGTAGGTATAATTGTAGTTCTTAATCTCAGCCATGATACTATTTACTCAGAGGACTTATTTAGCCTTCAAAATTCAGTTTACGACGAAAAAAACTTATATAACAGGAAATCAAAATTTGACTTACATTCATTTTTCTTTCAGTCTACGGTTTCGTTTTAACTGGAAACAACTATTGCTTTTTAGTGTTTCGTGCCAACGTCTAAAGAGTCTGAGCTCCAGGACCATGGATTAGTTTTAAAGCTTTCATTACACCCGAGCAACGCTGGGCTATACTGCTAGTAGATATGTAAATGTATCCTGATATTTATAGATATATAAAGATATAAAAGCATGAGCGCTTACACAAGCACGCACACACACATATGTGTGTGTGCGCTCATGCGCATATAAATATATATATATATATATATATGTGTGTGTGTGTGTGTGTGTGTGTGTGTGTGTGTGTGTGTGTGTGTGTGCATATATATATGTATGTATGTATTATTCTGCCATAGTTCCATTCTTCCACACCTACGCAGAAAATAGCCACCCATAACTATATATATTCACGACTATAGATGCATACAAATGCTCAAAGAAGTTATTACATTATTTTTTAAAGCCGCCATTATTTGTCGATTTGATTCACGAGATTTCACGTAAATCTCGCCCCGAAAGGGCAGTAAGTTTAATCCTCTTCTTATGTAGTCTGGCATTCACTTAGAATAATCTTGAAATCTGTTACTTAACAAAGATAAAACGGGTAAGCGTCGAATCAGGAAGAATCAAGCGAAAGAAACAAGAAAATCCCATACGTAGAATTTAACCAGAGCTCTCTTGAGACAATTCTGGAATATATTCTTCCATCTTTCATGGAAGCAATAATAAGAAGGATTAGAAAAAGGGAGGAAAAGAAGAAGATGAAAAAGATGAAGAAGAAGAAAAAGTACTTTAAGGAGAAGATGAAAAAGAAGAATAAGAAGATGAGGAAGAAATTAAAGAGGATGACAAAGAAGAAGATGAAGATAAGAAAATACTGAAGAAGTTGAAGAAGAAAAAGAAGGTTAAGAAGATAAAGAAGAAAGAGTTGAGAAAGAAGAAAAAATGAAGAAGAAATTGAAAAAAAAGAAGATTAAGAAAACTAGGAAGAAGAAAAGGAATATGAAGAAAAAGATGAAAAAAAGAAAAAGATTAGGAAAAAGAAGTTGAAGGAGATGGCAACGAATATGATGAAGAAAATGAAGAAGAAAATGCAGAAGAAGAAGAAGATGAAAAGAAAGAAAATGAAGAAGGGCAGATGAAAAAGAAAAAATTAGGCGAGAAGGATTAGAAAGATGAAAAAGAAGCTGAAGAAGAATAGGAAGAAAATAAGGAAGAAAAAATTTGAAGAAGACGAAGAAAACGGAGGAAGAAGAATAAGATGAAGAAGAATGAGATGAGTAAGAAGAAGAAGAATATGAAAAGGAATATAAAGAATAAGAAGATGAGAAAAAAGAAGTAGAAGAGGATAAAGATGAAGAAGAAAATGAGGAAAAAGAAAGAGGAAGGAGGAGGAGGAGGAGAAGTGGAAGAAGAAAAAAAATTATGGAGATGAAGACAACAAAGATGAAGAATATGAGAAGAAAAAAATATGAGCAGAAGAAAAACAAGAATAATTATTAGTAATATAGGAACTCGTGGAATTTCCACGGAAAGTTACTTTGTCATACTTCAAATGATAATAACGTCTTCAAACATAAAGGTATTGGATAATAAAATAATGATAACACAGAGTGTCATTTTATTAAAATATCTATAAAAGCAATGTCCATAGAAGTTACTTTACTGTAATCTTATATTATATTAAGCGGTGTATACACAGACCATAACCAAAATACTGTACGATGTTTTCTGAGAGATTTTGAAAGACAAAATGTTTTTTTTTTATTACTGAAAAATCATGGCTTCTGTGTCCATTGTAAACAGAAATGACCAACTGAGTAATGGCCAAGGGAGTAGAGGCCAGAAATTTTGTTATTAGATCGCGGTATATATATATATATATATATATATATATATATATATATATATATATATATATTATTATTATTATTATTATTATTATTATTATTATTATTATTTAGTATTTACGCTCTCACACCTTGATTGAGCACTTTGGAAGGGTGGGAGTCTTTGTAAAGAGTAGCTACTCCGGCATATACGCAACGCTCATTCAATAACGAATTGGAGCACTCTAGCTATTGGGCGTGTTTATACTGCCTTCTTCTACCGGACGTTCGTGGCCTAGGGGTAGAATCGCCGACTGACGGCGATTCGGTCGGATTTCAATCCTGGGTTAGGACGCGAACAGAGTCTAAGCCGAAATGATGAGCTGTGATACAGCGAAACAGATCTGTCTGCGGATGACTATATATATATATATATATATATATTTGGCGACGAGCAAAACTAATAAAAAATATTAATAAGCCGGACAGGATTATCATGCCATTGATTTATAAATGTGTAAACTACTTTATTTGGTCTATTACTTTGCTAATTTTATTTCAATAAATGGCTCAAGAACCACTCCAGATTGTTGGTTACTGAATGAGGGGATGTGATATAAACGTAGGAGGAGGAAATGTGAAGTGAAGATTATGAGGATATGTTACATAGATAACGACGGGCCTTATATTTGAAGAGGTTAAGATTATAATGTTTGGGAGAGCAACCACGCAGGGTTCTGTTCTGCAGTGTAGAAGTTCTTGGGGATAAACATTTATGAGTAGAATATCCTACTTACGAAAGGATAATGGAAGGAGTGAGTGTGATTCAGCCCCATTGGTGTAGCAACGTGTCTTGACTTTAAAGGTTCGAGCTGGTGGCACTAAATAGAACTTGTTAGGATATTTGTCCAGGAAACAGCGATATAGATGAGAGACTTGCGTCAGTGGGAAAGACGCCCAGGGTGGAAATAAGTCATGACCCACAAGACCGTAGAAACGATTTTACACTGCCATGGTTGGATGGTTAGGATTGGGTTGGTTTAAATAATTAGTATCTGCTTGATTAGTTTATGAAGGTATGTAGGATATGTAACTATTGACCCTTGAACTGAAGAGGTTAGAATTGTAACGACTGGGAAAGCATCTGAAGTTTACAGTATTTATATTATTGAGGCTATTGTCTTCATCTTTGTTGCCTTTTGTACGACCTTTCGGCCGTTGTACGCTCCAGCCTTCTTCAGGTGCTAGGAATTTTGAACCGAACCCTTTATTACAATCCTTAAGGACACATTGCCCAGTGGATATAGACGATGGTTAGTTCCTGTGAATTGACCCAAAGAGTTGTGAGTTCAATACCAGGCTACAGCAGCGGTGAATAAGTAACTTGCAGGATTAGAGGGAGATAATATGACTTCCAGTTGGGCATTACTATGCAAGGAATGAGAATGATATACCCCAGCGATTGTAATAAAGGGTTCGGTTCGAGATTCCAAACACCTGAAGAAGGCCTGAGCCCAGAACGGCCGAAACGTTTTACAAATGGCAAAAGAGATAAGGACAGTAGTCCGAATAATGTAAATATTGTACATACTACTTCACCTCAGAAATATAGACAAATACATCAGAAGTCTGTTCGAAGGAAGAAGCTTTTCAATTGGTAAGAAGAAAGTTCCACTGAGACAGCGTCTTCCCATTAGCATAGTGTTCTAGTTATGGGGGTTCAATTTATTACTTCATAATAAAAGACACCAATCCCTCACTTTATGTTTCTTACAAAATTACATTAATATTTTACGTAAATACATCCTCTAAATTTTCCGAAGTATTAGGTTTAGATTATTATAAAATTATTCAAATATGAAACTGGAAAGATATATATATATATATATATATATATATACGCACATATATTGTCACCCGAAGACAGACCTGTTTCGCCGTATCACAGCTCATTAGTACGGTTAGACTCCGATCGCTCTCTTACCCAGGATTGAAACCCGACCGAAATGGCGTCAGTCGGCGACTCTACTCCTGGGCTATGGGCGTATATCCACGTGAATAAAAAAACATATTAACAACGGGAGATGAAGATTCTTTATATTGTATGCGAATTATTTGTGGGAAGTAAGTGAGATAGAAAATGGGAAATCTGTGTTGAAAGTTGGTCGAAAAAAGGTGATTAATAGACATGTTGAAAATTATATATATATATATATATATATATATATATATATATATATATTGATTGATTGATTGATTGATTGATACTTAGTTTTTGGTCCTAATAGGGTTAGACCAGTACACATTTGTATTAAAAAGTGTTCGATACAATTATATTGTAGAACTTTTGAATATTTTTCATTTATAAACGAGTTATTTTGCTACCTTGGTTTCCACCATGAGTGGTTTCTTCAGGTGATTTTTAATAACTTTTAATTGTTTTAATTATTAAAAATTACCTGAAGAAACTACTCATAGTGGAAACCAAGGTAGAGAAATACCTCGTTTATAAATGAAATATATATATATATATATATATATATATATATATATATATATAAGTAAATTAACCTAGTGAGCCAACAAACCTAAACGAATCTTCAAGTAACGTGTATATACGCGGAGGGAAACGAGTATAGTGATAAGTTTGCATTTATCATCAAGTTTATTGCATTTTGTTGATATTGTTGAGGACTTCATTATTGTGTTTTTTAATTATATTTTCGAAGTTATCCGTAAAGCAATAGCTTAATTTAAGAATATTATTATTGAATATTTTACTAAGAGGATTAGTTTTGAAAAAGTGTTTATTGATAAAGTTTAAGAATTTTGTCCTAATTTACTTTTAACCATCAGATTGTAATTAGGGGAAAAGCAGATGATCTTCCTGAATCTTTTCTTCTTATTATTGTCATCGTTAATGGGATTTCTGAATTCGATAGCAGTACCTTTATAACCGCTATTTCTAAGGGCAGAATTATTGAATTCGCTGTTTATCGAAAATTAATTTGCTAAAAAAGTTAATACTGATTCTAAATTCAATTGACAACGATATACTTTTAATAACTAATGGGGAATGGTTAGAATTAGGATGTACAATTTGTGTGTGTGTATATATGTATATATACAGCGAAACAGATCTGTCTGCGGTTGACTGTTTACGCTCTCACACCTTGATTGAGCACTCTGGAAGAATGGTAGACTTTGAAAAAAATCATGCTACTCTGGCATCTACGCATCGTTCATTCAGCAATGAATTAGAACTCTCTCAGCTATTGGGAGTGCATAATGATAATATACACGCTAAAAAGTCTGCCTCCTTCTACCGAGCGTCCGTAGCTCAGAAGTAGAATCGCCGACTGACGCCAATTCGGTCGGGTTTTAATCGGCTGTCTAACTGATGAGCTGTGATACAGCGAAACATATTTGTCTGCGGATGCCTATATATATATATATGAAGATTAAAGAAATTGGTTATAAACAACCGAAAAATTGAAATTATTTCTTTGAACGTTATTTTTGATCGATATTCGTATTTAAGTAGATATTCTGTTCATAATCAAACAGTATAATATATTTCTTTCTACCGGCCTGATTATTGATTAATTGATGTTGCATTTAAACTCTGAGAGATTTTAGCTATCAGTTAAGCAAGTATACGGAAAAGGTATACAAATCCTCCCACTACTTCTTGAAATATATATATATATATATATATATATATATATATATATATATATATATATATTTTTTTTAATTCAGATACTTCAATCCAAGGGAAAAAAGCAGGAAGGTAAATTCCAAAAAAAACGATCCTAATTAATATTAAAAAATGATAAAGGATTTTTCTGTTGCTGAGGTGATGTGTTGTCCCCCGTGGGGATCTTCATATCGAAATGGCCATTCAACATCTTTGAATTAATCCTTTTTTAATATATATATATATATATATATATATATATATATATATATATATATATATATATATATATATCATATGGAAACGAGTTATTTCCGCAACCTAGGTTCGACCTTTCGGTATCTTCAAGAGTTTTATAATAACTGATTTTCCAACGTTTTCCAACGTATAACAGGGATTTTTACGGATGCGCAACCGGAATTTTTAAATAACCTAAAATTTCAAAATTAGGGAAGAGTTATTTTAAGGATCTTAAACACTTTTATGCAAGTTTGTATGATCCTAAGATGCATTTTTTTGCGATTACATCTGAACATTATTTTGAATCTTGAAACCTTGAAACTTCTGAATATCTTTTCTTATGTCTTTGTCTATGAGTGTATCAAATTTGATTAAAATCGGACCACTCCTTCTGTAACCGATTATTTCGATTATCGATTTTCGATATTTATCGGGGGTACCTCGACACAAAACCTAGCTAAGTATACGCGAAGTGTCAAAATAAAAAGCTGATACAGCAGAAGTGGTGGTTGCGTTTGATTGTTTTGACTGTAAAAGAGTGGGACCTAGTTGCCAGTCTAGTAGTTTGAGTAAATTTGTGTAGAGGCGGGGCACCACGGAGCTAAATTCGTCTGTGAGTTTCACGGTTGGAAAGTGCTAGACAAGAAACTATTCATGTAGAAGTGGAGGTTGCATTTAAGTATTTCAAGTGTAAATGGCTGGGACCTGAATACCAGTGTAGTGGTACGTTTAAATATATGTAGTCGTGGCACAAGGGAAAGAAGCACGTCAAAGCAGTTGCCATAAAAAATATTTGCAGAAAAGACAAAAAGAAGCCACGTCACCTTGGTGAGAAAGTGACTGAACTCGAGATGCCAAGTCAAGACCGATTACATTGCAGATCCTTCTTTGGATTTTGTCGAGAACCCTGAAATAAATAACAAGAGCACCCGACCAGATATGGCAACAGTATTCAATGCAGGGACGAATGGTAGATTCTAAATGTGCAAGTCGAATTCAAATGAGAAAAACTTCCTGATCCGGCACAGTGACCCAACTTTCTTAGTAGTAGATTGATTCGATGTAGTCTTTTCACATGAGGTCGACTGAGAGAGTGAGGTCGAGGAGGCGCTGTGTATTGCTTTCTGATAGACTCGTGTGATCCATTCTTTGGTTTACAGTGTTTTACGGTACATCAACTTCAATGGGTGATTTAATGCCGATAAGATTTTTAGGATAGGTTTGTATGAAGAGAATACATATTCTTTGTAAGAAATTAGTTTATACATCAGGTTTTGATTGACGCATATTTGTAAAGAGGGTTTTTGTCGAAAGTATTAGTGCTAATATTTTTTTGCTGCTAGACGGAGTTAATCGTCAGGCCCAGGACAGGTATTCATTTCTTTTTATCTATTTATATCTGTTTGTACGTAGACATAAGGGTATGTTCATAGGCGTGTTTGTGATGATATGCTCGTTGTAAATCGTTTTCGGCAAAAATAAATCTTTTGTAAGCACACACACGCCTGCGTAGATGTATGAACGCACACACTACCAACGACAAATTATACTCATTATCAAAGCGAACATGTTGTTGTAAAGGAGTAATTAATTCTGAAGATAAGCTATCTTTTTTTACACTTTTCTATAGGTTTTGTGTGCAAATGCACATCGCTAATCCCCTCCTTCCGACCCCCAATAAATTCCACCTTGCTTTCTATTTCACACCAACCCGCGCTTTCGCTTATCTACCCTTGAGGCCGCGTCGGACACCGCTAGGCGGGCGTCGTAATGTCTACAAAACGAGCGACGCTGCTGTAATTTCGTTACAACGTTCCAGTCGTTTTTTGGCTAATTACAAATAATTGGTAAGTTACACTAATCAGCTCAATACAGCTCAGTTGTAAAGTGAGGACACCGAAAAGAATAAGAATTATTTAATGAATTTTACATGTACTGCATTCGCTCTAAAAGTCAACTAGCTTTTAACTTCCTCAAACTTTAGCTATCGACGATTACGTGGATACTATTTTGAAGAGTCGAGAATAAATCAGTCCGTTAGGTGTCGTAAGCTCTAAATGCTTGGGCAATAATGTCTCTTTCGATATATGACTGACTAGGCAGAAGATTTTTGCGCAGCCGGTTGTCGATAATAAATTCATGAATCATAATAGCTCTGCTTGTACTTTCGTTCCTAAGTTAATTTTGTCTGTTTGAGTTTAATGGCCTATCAACCTCTGTGGGTTATTTAATGCAAAATAGGTGTTGTTTTTTTAATGTTTGGTTATAATGAGAAGGTTCGTTTAGTCAGATTTTGAGGAAAAATGTTTTTATTATCATTTTTTATTTTAGAAAACTGAAGATGTATTCCAGTTTTTATTAAAAAATATATTGTTAGTAATCTTTTCCTTTAAAAATATATTGTTGATAATAATCTTTTTCCTTCAAAAATATATTGTTGGTAATATTTTTCCTTCAAAAATGTATATTTTTCTATAAAAGTATATTTTTATACTTTACCTGTGTTTTGACCCCAATTTGGGTATAAACTATTTGCCCATAGTTATGGTGGACCTGGGAACAACAGCAATTAAGAGGTGGTTCCATGCTCCTCAGAACCTTCCAATCAGACGCCTTGCTGCTGGATGCAATTTTTATTGTCATACACAGGACTAATCCTTACTTAATAAGTACGTATGTTGAAACCAGTATGTAGCACAGAAATAACAGATTATTTCGTTTGACGGCAAAGAATATCCGAAACGTTTTCTGTAAGTAAAAGAAAAAATCTCTTCAGTTGGTTCTGCTTCTTAAATAATGACCCGTAGTCGTAATATGATTGTCATTGTAATGTTTTGATAAATTTGTGTTGGTTGAAATCTGTGGGATTGTCTGCAAAAACATCGCCTTCCCCAAATTTGTAGACAAAACATACAGATGCATGCTGGGATTTCCTCCTCGTCAAAAAGATAAGCTAATTTTTGGTCTTATCCGATATATTTTTTTCATTTGTTTTGTATTGATGATTTGCGACTACTTGACTGTATCTCTTTTTTTTTTTTTTTGTTAGCACCCTTCTTATTTTGCGGAGTTTTTGCCTTATTACTGTTACTTTACTTACTTCCGTCTTATATATATATATATATATATATATATATATATATATATATATTAATCATATCACCCCGAGCAAGGCGGTAACGCCACTGATGTGCAGGGGGCTACGTAAGAGTGAAAAGATTGGAAAGGAAAAATACGGAAACCACATCCTAAACAAGGAAACAAGGGATTAGCCTCTACACCTGTTCAATAAACGTGGGAGGAGTGTGAACCGGGCGATAGTTTAGTCTATCTACTCCAATTATATATATATATATATATAATGATAATACTAATCACAGTGAAACTAACACCAATTATAAGAAACCAAATCGATAGAACTGCCGCTAACTTAACTATAATTTAATCGTTTTGAACACCCAGAAGAGAACCTCTTCTTAGGGCAAATATATATATATATATATATAGTGCATCGAGGCAGCAAATAATTTTCTATATATATACTGAAATTAAAACCAAAATACGATGTTTAGAATGGCTCATGATTAAACATAATATATATATTGTCTCTTATATTTAACAGTATATGTTTAGAAAATATATATATATATATATATATATATATATATATATATATATATAAAGAATAAAAGGTATGAGAGGCCGTGATTGTTTTGTTTAAAGTGTATATTTATTGTTGTTGTTACTATACATGTTATGATACTTTAAGTGCCCATAATGGTCTTTGTGACGCTACACGTGTTTCGAGTCTAAGATTGACTCGATTCAGGCGAATAAATTTATGTATCGAGTTCCTTTTGTTTATGATGGCCAAGTTGTTGTTTATAAATAAGTAAGTAGAAAAATAAAAATAATAAAAATAAAAAATAAAAAATAAACCAAATCACTAAAATTAAATGAAATAAGATAAAATAAATCAAATGCCGGCGTATTGAATAGTCTGTATTTTCTCACATCAGCACGTGTATAAATAGATAAACAGATAAATAAATAAATAGATGAATGAATCAAGTGCTTACCCTAATTTGAAATGATTTTGGTTTGGGGTTCCCTCATTGGTACGTTAAAATTATCTTCTAGGCGCCTTTACTTATCTATAAGTCACTTCATCGGTCAGTTGGTGTTTTTATTGCTTTGACAGTGTTTTAAATTTAGTGCGCGCGCGCGCGTGTGTGTGTGTGTGTGTGTGTGTGTGTGTGAGAGAGAGAGAGAGAGAGAGAGAGAGAGCGTTTTTTGATTTCGTCTTTATGATTTAGAATTGTTTTTATGGGTCATCTGTTTCTTTTTTATTTTGGGGGGTTATCATTTGAATTTGATGTGTGAGTATGTATGTGTGTGTATGTATGTATATGTGTATATATATTTTTATCGTTTCACCACAAGCAAGGTGGTACCACCACTGGTGCGCAGGCGGCTACGTAAGAGAAGAGTGAAAGTTTAGGCAGGAGAAGAGCGAAGAGAAAGACGAACCAGTTACAGAGGGTGTCCGAGAAAGGGCAAGAGAAGGATGGGAATACCGGTGTGAAGACAATTGCGAGGAGAGAGTGAGAAAAGAACAAGATACACGAGGAGATGGAGAAAAGACGAGAGAAGGACTGAAGTCAAGTAGACAAGAGATAGGAATTGATGTTGCATTTAAGTTCTTGGAGAGTGTAACCATCAGGTAAGCAAGTATACGGAAGGGAGTTCTATAGACGGGAAGTGCGAGAAAAGAAACTGTGGAGTAGAAGTGCCAGCTGCATTTAGTTCATTTAACTGTAAAAGGGTGGGACCTTGTGGTAGTCTGGTTGCTTGAGTAAATTCTTGTCGAGGGAGCATCAGTGAGCTAAATTCGTCGAGGCAGAAGCCATAAAAATATTTGTAGAATACACAGAGGGAAATCACATCCCGCCGGTGAGAAAGTTCCTAGAGTCGAGCTATATATATATAGCTACTTTTGTAGTGCTATTATAACATATCAATGTTATAATTTATTAATAAATATTATTATTATATATATATATATACACAGTTAGTCATCCGCAGACAGATCTGTTTTGCTGTATCACAGCTCATCAATACGGTTAGACATCCGATTGCTTCTAGCCAGAATTGAAACCCGACCGAATTGACATCTGTCGGCGATTCCACCTTTGATCTATGGGCGCTCGGTAGAGGAAGGCGGATTTTAGCGTATTATATACAATGCATACACACGAGTAAGTACGAATAGAATGACACTCCACAGTTTGTAGCATTTATTTTTTAACAGTGGTCGATATGTAGGCGAGCAATATTTGTAGTAATATTCTTATTATTGGTGTTTATAATAAAAAAAAAACTTTTTTGCTGCACAATTGCTGTCGTATTTCGGTGCGATATATCGCCTGATGAGGTGCTGAATATAGAAACGGAACACGACAGCTCTTTTGCAGCGAAGAAAATGTTTTTATCATAAACTTCAATTATAGCAGGTCCTGGAAATGACAGTAAACTGCATCCGGCAGCAAGGTCTCTGATTGGGAGGTTGTGAGGAGCATAGAACCACCTCTTAAATGATGTTGTTTTCAGGTCCACCCTGACCCGGAGTGGTAGCACCTGTTAGGCTCCCAGCTATAGGCAAATAGTTAACCCCCCATACTGGGGTCAATATACTATGAAAGTATAAAAAGACTTTTATAGAAAAAAATACATTTTTAAGAAAAAATATTATCAACAATACATTTTTGAAGAAAAATTATTACCATAAGACATTTTTGAAGGAAAAATAGAAGACATTTTCAGTTTTCTAAAATTAAAAAATTAAAAAAATTTTCATTAAAATCTGACTAAATCAACCTTCTCACTATAACGAAAGTAAAAACAATACCTTAAAACCCCATCTTTTTGGCATTAAATAACCCACAGAGGTTGCTATTTTATTTTAATCATATCACCCTGAGCAAGGCGGTAACGCCACTGATGTGCAGGGGGCTACGTGAGAGTGAAAAGATTTCGAAAAGAGAAAGCCGGAAACCACATCCTGAACAGGGAACAAAGGATGAGCCTCTACACCTGTACAATACCTTAAAACCCCATCTTTTTGGCATTAAACAACCCACAGAGGTTGCTATTTTTTTTTAATCATATCACCCTGAGCAAGGTGGTAACGCCACTGATGTGCAGGGGGCTACGTGAGAGTGAAAAGATTTCGAAAAGAGAAAGCCGGAAACCACATCCTGAACAGGGAACAAAGGATGAGCCTCTACACCTGTACAATAGACGTGGGTGAAGTGTGAACCGGGCGATAGTTTAGTCTATCTACTCCAATTGAAAAAAAAATGAAAAAGAAAAAAGAATGAAAAGAAAAGTGAAAAGATTGGAAAAGAGAAAGCCGGAAACCACATCCTGAACAGGAAACAAGGGATGAGCCTCTGCACCTGTACAATAGACGTGGGTGGAGTGTAAACCGGGCGATAGTTTGGTCTATCTATTCCAATTGAAAAAAAGAATGAAAAAGAAAAAAAAAGAAAAGTGAAAACATTGGAAAAGAGAAAGCCGGAAACCACATCCTGAACAGGGAACAAGGGATGAGCCTCTACACCTGTTCAATAGACGTGGGTGGAGTGTCAAACCGGGCGATAATTTAGTCTATCTACTCCAATTGATATGCTGTTAAACAAAACTCAAACTCAAACTCAATAATAACAATATTACTACAAATATATATATATATATATATAAATAGAGAGAGAGAGAGAGAGAGAGAGAGAGAGAGAGAGAGATAAATAGATATATAGATAAAGATATAAGCGCAAAGTATTATACTCTTTAACTGAGCAAGTTCATGCCAACTCCGAAGTTTCATGAGGACATCGTTATGATGCTCTCACTCTTCAGGGCTATTTGAGTGAGAAGATCATAGCGGTGTACTCACGGAACTTCGAAGTCGGCATGAATCTATTCTTTTAAAGAGACAAAATCGTTGTACTTATAAACGCTGTATCTCCAACCCGATATCGAGCTCTTTACGATAAAGAACCTGATCGGAGAAATATATTTTCTCAGTAAAATCACTGAAAAAAAAAAACAGCCGCCATAGCAGTAAACATTAACACAACTCAACAGTATATTTACGATTGAGCTCTCTAGAGAAGAAAATTTTAAAAACAGTTTCCACTTCTGCGATTTATGCATTACTCTTTAGCAATGAATTGAGTGCTTTCGGTGACTGGCGTGTGTATACACTGCTGATATACAACGCGTTAAACTTTCTCTTCACTGATTCGATGCGTCTATGGCTCGCGACTCCGACTGACACCAGTCGAGTTTCAATCCTGGTCAGAAGCAAGTGGATATGTCTAGCCAGTAATACAGCGAATCAGGCTTGTGTGTGGATGAGTAATATATATATATATATAGTCATCAGCAGACAGACCTGTTTCGCTGTATCACAGCTCCTCAGTACGGTTAGACATCTGATTGCTTTTCGCCAGGATAAAAACCCGACAGAATTGACATCAGTCGGCGATTCTACCTCTGAGTTATGGGCTCTCGGATAGGAAGGCGGACAATGTAAACACACAATAAGTTAAATATCAAATGCAGATTAAATATGAATTGGGATCCGACATGATACACAGTTACGAACACACATTACCATTCGATTCTCACTTAGACATAGGAGAATCTTCACAATCTAACATAGAGAAATATTTACGGTTTTAATGCACATGACACGTGTCCAACTAATGAGAACTGACACAAACAAAATCTAAATCAAACTTATGTCGATCCAGGATGTTTTTTCCACCTGAATCCATCCTGCATATATACAAGTCAACCATCCGTCCGTGCATGGAGTACTGCTGCCATTTATGGTCACGTGCCCCTGCCATTCTCCTCAGTGTTCTTGACAAGCTCCAAAGGAGAGTCTGTAATGTGATAGGTACTGATCTGGCTACTCGACTGCAGCCACTTTCCCATCGTCGAAATGTGGCCTCCCTCTGTCTCTTCTATAAATACTTTCATGGCTTCTGCTCGGATGAGCTTAAGTCACTGATGCCTCCTCAACAGGTGTTTACCCGTGCAACCAGACTGGTAACTGGGTCCCACCCATTCACAGTCAGGTTAGCCAAATGCAGACGACAATTCTACTCCTGCAGCTTCCTCTCTCGCACTTCCCCCCTGTGGAACTCACTCCCGTATTCTTGCTTTCCTGACGGCTACGACCTCCAGAAATTTAAATGCAAATTAATACTCACCTACTAACCACTGGACTCTAGCTCTCTCCCCTCCCCTGTATAATCTTCACTTTCTCTCCGCCCATGTATCTGTCATTGCACCTGCTTTCTCAGCTTTCTATTGTTCCTTTCTAACTAGCTTGTACTCCTCACTCTTTTCTAATTAATCTTTCTACATTTATGTAACCCCCTGCACATCAGAGTTTCTGCCTTGCTCGGGGTGAAATGATTAAAAAAAAATATATATATATATTTCTGTTCTTCGATGAACAATTACTTACTCGACATCAAAAAACAAAACCGACAGAAGTGATATCGACGTCGAAAGCAAAAAATATAAACAGAACCGACAGAAACTGGATTACATCAAAGGCAACCAGTTTCAATAGTCGGCGAAAATGATTAGCAGATGGACCTAGCCATAGATGACACAATCAAGTGAAAACTCAAGTAAAAAAAATACGTGGAAATTTCAGTTTATATAAGATCAATTTTTTCTGTCCGAGAAGATAATACTGGCAGATCGATTGAACGCAGACAAGAAAGGAAAATAAAAGTCAACCCCTGAAAGTCAACGACTCCCGATAACTCCCTCGTATGTGTTTGCTTTCCTGGGACTACCACTCTACACTATCGTCACCGACGAAGAATAAAAATATAAGTTTATATTTTTTCATATATACGTGTTCAAGACAATTGCTATCGTTGTTCTTCGAGATCCAGATCAGAGACGTTATATAACAATCAATGTTTCATATTTTTTCTGTATTTCATCATATGTAAAAGTTTTTTTCGGTGTAAAAGTTTTTGACGATTTATAATTTCATCTTGAAAAGGAAAAATTCATAACAGTAACGACCTTTGCTCTCTATAACTTGATTCCCTCTGTCAACGAGTTTATAAATGCCTCGTTTGTAAAATTCTTTAGGTTTTGATGTGAAATATGAATCTAACTCACGTTCCATCTTCCCTCGTGATGTTAATCTAAGGCCATCTAAATGGTTTTGTAACCCTCGAAATAAGTGATAATCTAAGCTAGGTCAGGACAATATGCAGGATGGGACAAGATGGCACTTATGATCACCTGTGGCAAGCCTACCCAAAAATGGTGTCTGAAGGTGTCGTGAAAGCAAAGATTCGCAACAAGAAACACGTTGTCGCAGGTTCCCTGAAAACAGTTCGTGCGTGACCCGTTTCCGAATAAGGAAATCTTCCCCATTCTTTTCAGTTGGCATGACGCAGTTGTAGGGGAGACATTAAATTGGTGTGCAAGTTCTCTTGAGGTTACCGTAGAGCTTTGAGTAACAACATCAATCAACACATCTGAATCAAGTTTTTTCAGGTGACCACCTCTAGCCTCATCTTTCAAGCTGAAATTTCCTTTCCGAAAACGGGAAAACCACCACCTACAATTTCTTTCTTTCACTACATCAATTTCATAAGCATCCTGAATAGATCGTGCTGCTGCATTTGCATTGGAACCTCTGTAAAACTCATAGAGTACAGCCTGCCTAATGTGTTCTTTAAATAGTAAGAACATGGGTGAGAATATTGCAGCAAAATATGAATGATGCTTTAATAATCTGAAAGAAAAAGTTATAAATTAATCACGGTGATATGTTTAATTAATAACATAAATTCAGTCAGTTAAGTGCCATACGTGATACACGCTTGGGCGATCATGTCTCGAAACAGACATGACTGACTGGGCAGAAGTTCATCCCGCAGTAGGTTGCCATTGCTTTCTGCGGTAGACTGGTTGCCGACCAAGGCTATAGAATCCAATCTGTCCTGTTATTTAACGCATAACTGGAAGGAATAGACGGATTAATATCTTTCCCAAGGGTATTTGCGCGTAAGTGAATGCAATGAATTCAGCTGGAATTCGAACTCGGCTCCCAGATTTCTCGTTCCGAGCCGCTACCCAATGCACCACAACGCCCACCCAACATAAATTACAATGATTTAAAATGCCTCTTTTACAAACCGGCAAACATTTTTGCACCGACCTGATATATTGTTTGCTTGGGAATATTTTTCTCTCTTCTTTTTCCTTCCGTCATTGTTTATTGGAAACTTTTCAATTGTGTTTGTTGGGCATTTCTGCCAATTATATTTAACCATGGCCAATTACTCAACAATTAAATAAGCGCAAATATTTATCGATTAAGGTGATACACTTCCCGTGGGTTCTATCGTGTTACACCAGCCTCAATTCTACTTTCTGCACTTTGGACAAATTCTGCTGTTTTAATTCTCCGACCGTAGATTCCAACATGCTACTTTTGTCCTGGAAATGACAATAAACTTAGATCATCGCCCTCAAGACCGAAAATAAGTTCTCACCCACATGTTCGAATTAGTCATCACTTTCAAGAACGAAAATTCAGTCATCTCCTTTCAGATCAACAATTCGGACATCTTTCTCAAACCGAAAATTCGGATATCTCCATCAAGACCGAAAATTCGGACATCTCCATCAAGACCGAAAATTTGGTCATCTCCATCAATAACTAAAATTTGGTCAGCGATCAAGACTGAAAATAAGTTCTCACCCACATATTCGAAAATTAGTCATCACTTTCAAGAACGAAAATTTAGTCATCTCCTTTCAGAAAAAAAATTCGGACATCTGTCTCAAGACCGAAAACTCGGACATCTCCTTCAAGACCGAAAATTCGGACATCTCCATCAAGACCGAAAATTTGGTCATCTCTTTCAATAACTAAAATTTGGTCAGAAATCAAGACTGAAAATAAGTCCTCATCCACATGTTCGAAAATTAGTCATCACTTTCAAGAACGAAAATTTAGTCATCTCCTTTCAGATCCAAAATTAGGACATCTTTCTCAAACCGAAAATTCGGACATCTCCAACAAGACCGAAAATTTGGTCATCTCTCTCAATAACTAAAATCTGGTCATCGATCAGAACCAAAAATAAGTCATCTCACACAAACCAAAATTCGGTCATCTCCCTCAAGAACGAAAATTAATCACTACTCTCAGGAGGGAAGATAAGTCATCTCACTCAAGGTTAGAAAGAAAATAATTGAATACTAGCTCAGGTATGATAGTCGTGGATTTTGCTTAATATGAATGCTGTAAATGGTAGGCATTGCACAGATGCAGTCACTTTCTCACCGACGCAATGTTGCTTCCCGTGTCTCTACTACAAATACTTCCACGATTTTTGCTCCGATTAACTTAGCTCACTGGTGCCACCTCTGCATGAATTTACTCGAGCTACTAGACAAACAACTAGGTCCCACCCTTTTACTGTGAAATCAATCAAATGTGAACGCAAATTCTACTCCATCAGCCTTTTTTTCGCACTTCCTGCCTGTGGAATTCCCTCCCGTTTACTTGCTTCCTCTACAATTTCTAAGAATATAAATGCAAAGTCAATAGTCATCTCCTATCTCACTAACTTGCATCCCCTCTCTCTCTCTCTTTCATGCTCCTTTCTTCGTCCACTCCACCCTCATTAGTATCATCATCCTTCTCTTACCCACTTCCTGACACCCCCTATAACCTGTCACTTTTTCGTCATTACTTTCCTCCTATGTAACCCCCTGCACAACAGGGGCGATGTGATTATTAACAAAAATAATCCAGTATATCTTGTTATCGATTGAACGGGGAGACTATTTCTGCTAATTGATTGTGATATTTACTGCCTTTGAACAACTGTTGCGCGTGATAATGCAGTCTTTACTGATAATGTCATGATATTTGTTGTGCGTGACAATGCAGTCTTTACTGATAATGTCATGACATTTGTTGTGCGTGATAATGCAGTCTTTACTGATAATGACATTTGTTGTGCGTGATAATGCAGTCTTTACTGATAATGTCATGATATTTGTTGTGCGTGATAATGCAGTCTTTACTGATAATGACATTTGTTGTGCGTGATAATGCAGTCTTTACTGATAATGTCATATTTGTTGTGCGTGATAATGCAGTCTTTACTGATAATGTCATGACATTTGTTGTGCGTGATAATGCAGTCTTTACTGATAATGTCATGACATTTGTTGTGCGTGATAATGCAGTCTTTACTGATAATGTTATGACATTTGTTGTGCGTGATAATGCAGTCTTTACTGATAATGACATTTGTTGTGCGTGATAATGCAGTCTTTACTGATAATGTCATGATATTTGTTGTGCGTGATAATGCAGTCTTTACTGATAATGTCATATTTGTTGTGCGTGATAATGCAGTCTTTACTGATAATGACATTTGTTGTGCGTGATAATGCAGTCTTTACTGATAATGTCATGATATTTGTTGTGCGTGATAATGCAGTCTTTACTGATAATGACATTTGTTGTGCGTGATAATGCAGTCTTTACTGATAATGTCATGACATTTGTTGTGCGTGATAATGCAGTCTTTACTGATAATGTCATGACATTATCAGTAAAGCCTGTATTAAGTGTCAATAGTCCAGTTATCAGTCAGTTATATGCCATACGTGCTATACGCTTGGCTGATCATGTCTCTTTCCAGACATGACTGACTAGACAGAAGATTTTCCTACAGTAAGATACCATTTCTTTCTGCAGCAGACTGGTTGCTAAGCAAGGCTATAGTATACAATATGACCTGCGATTCAACCCATAATTGGAGGGAACAGAGATGGGTTAATATCTTTTCCAAGGGTATTTGTGCGTAAGTAAATGCAATAGGAATTCGAACCCGACTCTCCAGTTTTTCGTTTCGAATAGATATCTACTGCCCTTCAACGCATATCTACACAATAGATTGAAAATTTTAACTCCAAAAAAGGAATAACTATATTTTTATCATAATAGATGATAAAAATGGCTATATCGAGTCAATTGCGAAGTTTACTTTTTAAAAGTGGGGTGTTTGTATTGAAAAAATTGTTTCGTTTATTCTTTCCTTTCTCCCCTCCTTTGCAACTGTCATCACACCTGCATTTCCACCCTTAACTGGTTCGTCTTCTCTTTACTCTCCTCCTATCTAATTTTTTTTTTTAACTCTTATGTAGCCCCCTGCCCATCAGTGGCTTTACCGCCTTTCTCGGGGTAATACGATTATATATAATCATAAGTAGTAATTCAATATTCATCTTTTAACCACTTCACTCTAGTTCTTTCTTCGCCATCCTGTATATTCTTTCCTTTCTCTCCACCTTTGCAACTGTCATCACACCTGTAATCCCATCCTTCTCTTGCTTCTTTCTAACTGGTTTGCACTTCTCTTCACTCTCCTCTAATCTTTTTACTCTTATGTAGCCCCCTGCCCATCAGTGGCATTACCGCCTTGCTTCCCTTTGTCTGTTCTATAAATATTTTCATGGCTTCTGCTCCAACGAACTTAAATCACTGGTGACTCTGCAACAGGTGTTTACTCGTGCAACCAGATTGGCAACTGTGTCTCAGCCATTCACAGTTAGATCAACCAAATGCAGACGACAATTCTACTGCGTCAGCTTCTTTTCACGCACTCCCCGCCTGTGGAACTCGCTTCCATATTATTGCTTTCCTTACGGCTACAACCTCCAGGAATCTAGATGCAATGTCAATATTCATCTTTTAACAACTTGACTCTAGTTTTTTCTTCACCCCCCCCCTGTATATTCTTTCCTTTCTCTCCACCTTTGCAACTGTCATCACACCTGTATTCCCATCCTTCTCTTGCTCCTTTCTAACTGGTTCGTCTTTCTCTTCACTCTCTTCTATCTAATCTTTTCACTCTTATGTAGCCCCCAATCTTTTTACTCTTATGTAGCCCCCTGCACATCAGTGGTGTTATCGCCTTGCTCGGGGTGATGCGATTAAAAAAAAAAGTTAGTTTCCTATGCCGTACGAGACAATTTTTCTCCTCAGAATCAATTTTACACATTTATAAATCTACAATACGCCCATGCATTGAATTTTGCTACCATATCTAAAATGTTTTTTCTCCTATATATATTTTTTAATCATTTTATCCCAAGCAAGGTGGTACTGCCACTTATGTTCAGGGGGCTACATAAGAGAGTTAAAGTTTTAGACAGGGGAAGAGTGAAGACAAAGACAAACTAGCTACGGGGCGGGGAGAGAAAAGGGCAAGAGAAGGAAATGAACACAGGAGTAAAGACAGTTACGAAGGTTGAGAGAAAGGAAAAGAACAAGATACACGGGGTGATGCGAAAAGGGCTGAAATTAAGTGGATAAGAGATGTGAATTGACTTTGCATTCTTGGAGGTTGTAGCCGTAAAGAAAGCAAATATATGAAAGGGATGTTCCACAGGCTGGATGCGCGAGAAAAGAAGCTGATGGAGTAGAATTGTCGTATCTCGCGATTCTTGATAAAATCCAAACACAGGTCTGTTATATAATCGGTCCTGACCTGGCATCTCGACATCAGTCACTTTCTCAACAACGTGTTTTGGCTTTCTTCTAAATTTTCTGTAAATTTTTGCAAAACAATTGTTCTAAAAAGCTTTTTACTCTGTACCCCGGCCGCATGAAGTTCCTCGTATTACTAGATTAGAAGTTAGGTCTCATTGTTTTACCGATGAATTAGCTAGATGTAACGGTAAGTGCTACTATTATAGTTTCTTTTCTTGCCTATGGTATTCTCTTCAGATTTATAGCTTTTCTACTACCCACAATTTTCAAAATTTTAAATGATCGTCAGTCAAAAGTTTTTGTCTTTCTGAAAATGTTTTATTTTCGTTCTCTCTCACTAAAGTCTTCTCATTCTGTTTCATGCTCAGTACATACTTGCGTCTAAATAACATTATTACCTTGGTTGGGGTTGAAAGGATAAAAAATATTTAGTAAAATAAAACAAAAATATTGTACATGCTAGAATTAATTTCAATACCAGGTCTTCATTTAGCATGTAAAATATCCCAAAATCAACACCGATAGTTTAAGGTGTCTTGAATCACAAATGAAACATAGATTTTTTATGCAGATAATTACAGTTATTCATTTTGTCTACTTACATAACAAGATAATGTCACTTACATTTTTACTGGATGCTCATATGCGGATAGACGCCCTGTTTATTTATTAAACAGTCAGTTAATTGACATACGTGATACACGCTTGGGCAGTGATGTCTATTTCAAGACATGACTGACTAGGTAGAAGATTCTCCCACAATAGGTTGCCATTTCTTTCTGCAGTAGACTGGTTGCCAACCAAGGCTGCAGAAACCAATCTGTCCTGCTATTCAACCCATAGCCGGATGGAGAAAAGATGGATCAATACCTTTCCCAAGGACATTTGCGAGTAAGTGAATCCAACGAATTCAACTGGAATTCGAAATCTACTCACCGATTTCTCGTTCCGAGTCGATAATCATTGCACCGCAACGCATATATTTATTTATTTTCGTCCACCAGCAGGACCCGAATCTGCATCCCCTTGGCAGGATAAACCATTTATTTATTAAACAATATATTTATTTATTTTCGTCCACCAGCAGGACCCGAATCTGCATCCCCTTGGCAGGATAAACCATTTATTTATTAAACAATATATTTATTTATTTTCGTCTAGCTGCCTGAAAATTCGATAAATCTTATTAAAGAAATAATTGCACTCTCTGGCAGGATTTGAACTAGCGTCGTCCTGGGCAGAGGGAAACGTCGTTAGCTTCCACGGGCTTTAGTCACGAATAACTTTTGCCAGTTAAGGCTGATTCGTGACTGTAAGCGAAATCCTTCTGGTCAAAGATTCTCAGGATTTCATATTTTCTCATTTTCGTATTAAAATCTAAACAAAGAAATTTCCAAAGAAGGAATGGATTTTTTTATTTTTATTTTTCAAATTCGACAGAATTTATTATTTTACATTTTTGTGGATGTTCATATTTAAGAAGACGTCCTGTTTATTTATTAAACAGAATATTTATTTTCGTCTACCGGCCTGGATATTCAAGAAATCTTATTAAAGGATAATATGCCCTTCCCGACAGCATTCTAAACGGCGTCTCCCTTTGTGGGTGGAATCATCGTTAGATCTGCCTTTCTTTAGACCGTCTCATCCATAAAGTTTGTCGACGATCAAACGAAATTGTTTAGTGCCTGATAAACGAAATTCTTTCTCTGACTCTCGAAACATTTATATCCGCTGTTTCGTATCTTAACGTAAACAAAGAAATTTCTAAAGATGTAATAAAATTTTTAATGATTATTCCAAGAGATTGTATCTAGATCTAAACTTATTTATAAATGGAACTTTCTGTGTGTGTGTGTGTGTGTGTGTGTGTCCGTTACCTATAGACTTCGAAACGGCTGAACCGATTTTCTTGAAAATTTACACAGTTGTACTATAAGCGTCTGCGAGTGTTCTTGGCTAGGTTTTGTGTCGAGGTACCCTCGATAAATATCGAAAATCGATAATCAAAAAATCGGGTTATAGAAGGGGTGGTCCGATTTTAATCAAATTTGATACACTCATAGACAAAGACATAAGAAACGATATTCAGAAGTTTCAAGGTTGCAGTTCTTACAATAGTGCAGAAAACTGATAATATATATATATATATATATATATATATATATATATATATATATAAGGCCAGATGTTTGTGTGTGTGTCTGTTTATCTGCCTGTATGTCTGTATTTTTTTCAACTCTTTTATTTTAGTTTTTGCTTCGGGTTTGACTCTAAATAGGTATAATTGTAGTTATTAGTCTCAGCCATGATGCCATTTACTCAGAGGAATTATTTAGCCTTCAAAATTCAGTTTACGACGAAAAAATCTTATTTGATATCGATACCAGGAAATCAAAATTTGACTTACATCCATTCATTTTTCTTTCAGTCTACGGTTTCGCTTTAACTGGAAACAACTATTGCTTTTTAGTGTTTCGTGCCAACGTCCAAAGAGTCTGAGGACCATGGATTAGTTTTAAAGCTTTTATTACACCCGAGCAACGCCGGGCTATACTGCTAATCACTTATACGTTCATTTTAGTGGATACTCATATTTAGGTAAGATTAATAGTTAAAAAAATATTAATACTTTTTTTCAAAATACATTGATAGTGAGATAGGCATCAAGGTAAACAGAAATTGCAATCAACTTTGGAGATTCATATTATCTTAAATTGGGAATTGTAATTTTAGTCAAGAAGAATTTTGGAAAATTTGAATATAAATTGTCTAAACGCGTGCAGGTGCGCATATGTACATGTGTGCGTGTGTAAGTCTGTAAGCCAGTCTGAGTGTGTGAGGGTGGTCTTTTTGTGAATCGAAAATAGATTGAAAAGAAATCACTCAAAAGAATTAAGCGAAAGAGAAAATATAAATAATAAAACTAAAAAATAGATGAATATAACTTAATGAAAGCTAAAAGAAAGAAAGAAAGAAAGAAAAAAGAAAGAAAGAAAAAAAGCTCAGAACAAGTAAAGAAAAAACGAGTAAAAAAGAAGAAAGAAAGAGAAAAGAAAGAAAGAAAGAAAGAAAGAAAGAAAGAAAAAAGAAAAGACCAAAACAGGTAAAAAAAAACGAGGAAAAAAGAAAGAAAGAAAGAAGGATCAGAACAGGTAAAGAAAAAACGAGTAAAAAAGAAAGACAAAAAATCGAAAAAGAAAGATCAGAACAAATAAAAAATCTAGTAAAAAAGAAATAAGAAAGAAATAAAAAAAGAAAGATCAAAACAAGTAAAGAAAAAACGAGTAAAAAAGAAGAAAAAAAAAGAAAGAAAAATCAGAACAAGTAAAGAAAAAAAGAAAGAAGAAATAAAAAAAGAAAGAAAAATAAAAAAGGTAAAGAAAATCGAATAAAAAAGAAAAAAGAAAGAAAGATCAGAACAGGTAAAGAAAAGACGTGTAAAAAAGAAGAAAGAAAGAAAGAAAGAAGGAAATAAAGAAAGAAAGAAAGATTAGAACAGGTAAAGAAGAAAGGAGCAAGAAAGAAGGAAAGATCAGAACAGGTAAAAAAAACAAATAAAAAAGAAAGAAAAAGAAAAAAGATCAGAATAGATAAAGAAAAAACGAGTAAAAAATAAAGAAGAAGGAAAGAAAAATCAGAACATGTAAAGAAAAACGAGTAAAAAAGAAAAAAGAAAGAAAGAAAGAGAGATCAAAACAGGTAAAGAAAAAACTAGTAAAAGAAGAAAGAAAGAAAAATCAGAAAAAGTAAAGAAAAGACGAGTAAAAATGAAAGGAGCAAGAAAGAAAGAAAGATCAGAACTGATAAAGAAAAAACGAAAAAGAAAGATCAGAACAGGTAAAAAAAAAACGTGTAAAAACAAAGAAAGAAAGAAAGAAAGAAAGATCAAAACAGGTACAGAAAAAACGAAGAAAGAAAGAAAGAAAGATAGATCAGAACAGATAAAAAAACGAGTAAAAAAGAAGAAAGAAAGAACGATCAGAACAGGTAAACAGATGAAAAAAAAAACAGTAAAAAAATAAGAAAGAAAGAAAGAAAAAAGAAAGAAAGAAAAAGAGAATAAAAAAGAAAGAAAGAAAGAAAGAAAAAGGAAGAAAGAAAGAAAGATCAGAACAGGTAGAGAAAAAACGCGTAAAATAGAAGAAAGTAAGAAATAAAGATAGAAAGAAAGATCAGAACAGGTAGGGAAAAAACGAGAAAGAAAGAAAGAAAGAAAGAAAGAAAGAAAGAAAGAAAGAAAGAAAAATCAGAACTAGTAAAGAAAAATGAGAAAAAAGAAGGATCGGAACAGGTAAAGAAAAAATGAGAAAAAAGAAAGAAAGAAAGAAAGAAAGAAAGTAAGAAAGAAAGATCAGAACAGGTAAAAAACAAACAATAAACAAAAAGAAATGAGAAATAAAATGAGAAAAAAGAAAGAAAGAAAGAAAGAAAGAAAGAAAGAAAGAAAGAAAGAAAGAAAGAAGAAATTAAATGGAGACATGTTCGGAGGTAAAGTGAAAAGGAAGGAATAAATAAATAAAAATGAAGGGAATTAGAAGAAAGTTTATGAAAAATAATAAAGAATGAAGAGTAATATGAAAGACACTGGAAAGAAAGAAAGAAAAAAGAAAGAAAGAAAGAAAGAAAGAAAGAAAGAAAGAAAAATCAGAACTAGTAAAGAAAAATGAGAAAAAAGAAGGATCGGAACAGGTAAAGAAAAAATGAGAAAAAAGAAAGAAAGAAAGAAAGAAAGAAAGAAAGAAAGAAAAAAGTAAAGAAAGAAAGATCAGAACAGGTAAAAAACAAACAATAAACAAAAAGAAATGAGAAATAAAATGAGAAAAAAGAAAGAAAGAAAGAAAGAAAGAAAGAAAGAAAGAAATTAAATGGAGACATGTTCGGAGGTAAAGTGAAAAGGAAGGAATAAATAAATAAAAATGAAGGGAATTAGAAGAAAGTTTATGAAAAATAATAAAGAATGAAGAGTCATATGAAAGACACTGGAAAGAAAGAAAGAAAAGAGAAAGAAAAAAGGAAAGAAAATAGAAATAAAGAAATTGGTATCCATCAACACAAAAATAAAAAAAAACAAAAAGGAGTAAACTAACAAACAGAATGAACGAAAACCTAAAAAAAAAGTTTACCTTATTGAAATTCCGTTGCGACCCTTGTCCCTTAACGCTTCGTTGGTTTTCTCCTCGCTGCTCATCTGTCGTCATTCTAGCAATATGTCGCCTGTTTAAAAACGCAGCGGTCTGGAACATCTGGTTTGTCTTCGTTTGTCTGCCATCTCCAACTGCAGGACAATCATAAACTAATTAACGTCAGGTTAATTTGTTAATGTTGTAGCGTGCTGGTTATCCAAGCAATAAACGAAACGTTTTCAGCAACATTCCGTGGCCAAACATCCTCGCAAATATCTCCGGAAAAAGACGTAGAAAAGCGAGCACAATGCCAGCAATTGGATAAGTTGGGATTTGAGTCTGCTGTAAATCTTCAAGCAAATCTTTAATTTCGATTTTTATTTTACTGAACGTGTGAGTGACAAGGTTGTTTTAATAAAAAATAGTGACTTCAAGGAAATCTATAACTATACGTAAAATATGTATAACACCTAGTGAAGTGGTGTAAAGACTATAGATAGTTACAGCTATTACACATGAGGTCATTGTGCGCATATTATTTTCCGTTGTAAGTAACACTATATTACACGACAATGGCATCGCCAAGATCTAACGAACCGAACGAGCAATTATTGCTTGACTTAGAACATTAGCAGGTTAAGCTTTTTTTATATAATCGTATCGCCCCAAGCAAGGCATTATACTGCCACTGTTGTGCAGGGGGTTACATAGGAGGAAAGTTATGAAAAGGAGTGACCGAATACAGGGAGTGTCAAGAAGCGGGTAAGAGAGGGATGAGAATACTGAAGAAATGAGATGAGAGCATGAGAGAGAGGATGCATGTTAGTGAGATAAGAGATGACTATTGACTTTACATTTAAATTCTTAGAGATTGTAGCTGTCGGGGAAACAAGTAAACAGAAGGGAATTCCACAGACAGGAAGTGCGAGTAAAGAAGCTGTTGGAGTAGAATTTGCGTTTATATCGTATTGGTTTCACAGTAAGAGGATGGGACCTAGTTGATAATCTTGTGGCTCGAGTAAATTTATATAGAGAGGGCACCAGTGAGCGAAGTTCATCGGAGCAGAACCCGTCAAAGTACTTGTAGAAGAGACAGAGGGAAGCCACACTGTGCCGGTGAGAAAGTCAAGTGCAAAAAAGATAAAAGGAATTAAAATAAAACGAAAGGAGAAAACCAAATAAAGGATCTCTTGTTGGCAATACCGACCGAGCAAAAGCGATGGACCGGACGTTTGCTCTCTCACGACAGAAAGCAAATGACCAAAAGTCGTCGTTGCGCATCAGGGTTCGCTCAGATGTTCGGGTTAAAAATAAAAATTAATCAAATATTAAATTTCCATTTTGCGAGCCTACGCGAATTTTATTTATCAGCCAATGGGAAGCCCGGAATCAAATACAAGTGTGAAATCCCAAACGAGTTGCTGTGATCCAAAAAGCAGATATAAAAAGCAGATACAGACAGACCGACGGTGACAGGCGAGAGTAATTAATATCTCCCTTGACCAAGTCAAGTGGCTACTATGCTCGTCCCTTCACTTCTACTTCCTTCTTCCCTGTCTCAAAACTACTTACTGACCTAAGGAGCGACTACATCAAAGACATTCCTCATTTACACGCTCCCCACATTCCTAAGCCTTAAATCTCTTTCAGCATATTATTTGCCATGAACATTTAACCTCCTTTGGCCCTATATTCAAGTATTGCTTTAATTGTAAAAAAAATTAATTGATATGTGTAGATATAAAAATGTTATTTTTCAACTCAGATTGCTTTTCTTGATTTTATAATCATTTTATGACTTATAGTGGGCTATCTACCACAAGGCCAAATTCCGTTAACCTGAAACAATATACAACTGCCCTTCTCTAGAACGGACTCCAACTACAAACGGGAAAATAATAGATAAGATACCCCGCTATACAGTTTAAATAAAAATAAGAACTAGACGGAAAATCCCAAGACACTGGCAGTGGAATGAGGACAGTCGTCTTCCGTAGAACGAAAGTCTTCTATTATACGGAGGAAGACTTCCCTCGAAAGAATGGACAGTTTTCTTCCGTATAACGGAAGAAGACTGTCCTCATTTCACTGCCGGTGTCTTGGGATAATATTTTTAATCATTTCACCCCAAGTAAGGCAATTTTACTTCCACTGTTGCGCAGAGGGTTACATAGGAGGAAAGTGATGAGAAAGAGGGGTCGGTAATAGGGGATGTCAGAAGGAGGGTAATAGACGGATGAAATTTTTTTTTTTTTTTTAATCATATCACCCCAAGCAAGGCGATAACGCCATTGATGCGCATGGGGCTACTTAAGAGTAAAATGATTGGAAAAGAGAAAGCCGGAAACCACATCCTAAATAGGGAACAAGGGATGAGCCTCTTCACCCATTCAATAGATATGGGTGGAGTGTGAACCGGGCGATAGTTAAGTCTATCTACTCCAATTAAAGTACCGGTGTAATGGGGGTAGAGTGGGTGGAAAAAAGAGCTTGAGAGAAAGGATGTGAGATAGGAGATGTCTATTGGCTTTACATTTAAATTCCTGGAGATTGTAGCTGTCGAGGAAGGAAGTATACGGAAGGGAATTCCACAGCTGGGAAGTGCAAGAAAAGAAGCTGTTGGAGTAGAAATTGCGGTTACATTTTATCGTTTTCACTGTAAAAGGTTGGGACCTAGTTGCTAGTCTAGTAGCTTGTGTAAATTCATATATAAGGGCACTAGTGAGTTAAGTTCATTGAAGCAGTTTCGTTCTTATTTTTTAAATTTTCCTGTAGATCGATATGCAAGTGAGGAAGACCAGAGAACACAGAGGTCAAAAGGTCGTGATAGCAGCGACAAAAATAAAGATAATAAGGTATCACACATGGCTCTTAACAGACTGATATTCGGACTGTTGTTTTCATTTTGGTCGCCGCTATTATTTCAACTCTTCCTTTTAAGTATAAATTTTCTTGAAATAAATATTTTTAATGTTTTGTGGGTGTTAAATTCTCTGGGTCGCTTTAATGCTGGTGTCCCACAAGGCTCTATCCTGGGCCCAACGCTCTTCCTTATTTTCATCAATGACCTCTCAGATGAGATCAAGTCCCAAGTTGGCATCTACGCAGATGACACTACAATATACTCCCGCTCCAGTAAGAAACCTGTCGTGGCGGACAGACATAATCTCGCTGCTGACCTTGAGCGGAATCTACACTCTGTGGTGAACTGGGGCAAGAAGTGGCTTGTCAACTTCAATTCCTCTAAGACCAAGCTGTTGTCTGTCAACCATTACAGGCAACCCCTTCTGCCTCCCATAAGCATGGACCAGATGATTCTCCCGGAGAGTAATACACTACGCCTCCTCGGACTTACCCTGTCCTCAGACCTCAAATGGAAGCACTATATTGAATCCATAGCAAAATCTACTGCTAAGAAGATTGGGTCACTATGTCGATCCAGGATGTTTTTTCCACCTGAATCCATCCTGCATATATACAAGTCAACCATCCGTCCGTGCATGGAGTACTGCTGCCATTTATGGTCAGGTGCCCCTGCCGTTCTCCTCAGTGTTCTTGACAAGCTCCAAAGGAGAGTCTGTAATGTGATAGGTACTGATCTGGCGACTCGTCTGCAGCCACTTTCCCATCGTCGAAATGTGGCCTCCCTCTGTCTCTTCTATAAATACTTTCATGGCTTCTGCTCGGATGAGCTTAAGTCACTGATGCCTCCTCAAAAGGTGTTTACCCGTGCAACCAGACTGGCAACTGGGTCCCACCCATTCACAGTCAGGTTAGCCAAACGCAGACGACAATTCTACTCCTGCAGCTTCCTCTCTCGCACTTCCCGCCTGTGGAACTCACTCCCGTATTCTTGCTTTCCTGACGGCTACGACCTCCAGAAATTTAAAAGCAAAGTTAATACTCACCTACTAACCACTGGACTCTAGCTCTCTCCCCTCCCCTGTATAATCTTCACTTTCTCTCCGCCCATGTATCTGTCATTGCACCTGCTTTCTCAGCTTTCTATTGTTCCTTTCTAACTAGCTTGTACTCCTCACTCTTTTCTAATTAATCTTTCTACATTTATGTAACCCCCTGCACATCAGTGGCGTTTCTGCAAAAAAAAAAAAAAAAATTACATAAACGTATTTGTAGCTCTTTCTTGGCTTTCTAATATTCGTATGCCTTTTGCATACTAAATTCTCCTGGTCCGCTCTCTTAAAATATGTCCCAGTATTTTCAACTCTTTCTTGTAATATCTCTCTGAATTTCTTGGATGAGTAGTTATCATTATTTACGCTATTTATTGTGGTGCAATGGATATCGACTCGGAATGAGAAATCAGAGAAACGAGTTCAAATTCTAGTTGAATTCGTTGCATTCACTTACGCGCAAATACCCTTGGAAAAATTATTAATCCGTCTCTTCCTTCCAGTTATAGATCAAATAACAGGACAGATTGGGTTCTATAGCCTTGGTTGGCAACCAGTCTATCGCAGAAAGTATTAGCAATTTACTTCGGGAAAACCTTCTGCCAAGTTAATCATGTCTCTTTTGAGACATGATCGCCCAAGAGTATATCACGTATGTTACTTAACTGACTGATATTTACATACGCGCAAATACCATTTGAAAATTATGAATCCGCACCGTATAATTAACAAGCTCTGGTTAACGAGTAAGATTTGCATTCCTAAATGATTATTATACGCCACTAAAAACGTTTATGTGCGTTGTTGTACAATGGATAGCGGGTCGGAATTTAAAATCTGTAGTCGAGGTTACAGCTGAATTCGTTGCACTCACTTACGAAAGCTATTCATCCGTCTTTTGAGACATGATCACCCAAACGTGTACCACGTATGGTACTTAATTGATTGACAGTCTAAAATATTTTCTGGCTTTAAATAACCAGCAGTGGGTCGATAATTCATTAAAAAAAGTATCAAATAAACTATTAGTATTTCGATTGTTACCCTATCTTGAGTGGCAGCTGAGATTTTTTTATTATGTGAAATTTACTAATACACACAGATATCTGTCAACGCGTCCACGTCGCAGCCAGATGTGATACCAGGTCATGGCTTAAAGTGGGTTTAGCGCCCGTACTGTGGAAAGATTTCCCAACATCTTCGGCACGTCCCTTTTTGGTACGCCTAATGCACCGGGAAGCCGAGTTCGAATTCCAGTCGAATTCCTTGAATTCACTTACGCGCAAATACCCTTGGGAAAGGTATTAATCCGTCTCTTCCCTCCAGTTATGGGTTAAATAACAGGACAGATTGGGTTCTGTAGCCTTGATCGGCAACCAGTCTACCGCAGAAAGCAATGGCAATCTACTGCGGGATAAACTTCTGCCCAGTCAGCCATGTCTCTTCCGTGACATGATCGCCCAAGCGTGTATCACGTATGGCACTTAACTGACTGAAGGCACCGGGCAATAAAGCCAGTCACCTCCCGAGAGAGAGGTACTCCCCGGGACTTGGGCTTAAATTTAAAGAATATGAGATCCCAGCCAAAGGCCGAGGTTCATATATATATATATATATATATATAAACACAAATGAATAAGGAACAAAGAAAATAATTGCAACGTTCAAAATATTAATTTAAAACAGTGCTCAGTATAAAAAATAGAGCAATGAATATTAATTATTAATTATTACTTAATGGTAATAAACATTTTATCTTTTTTTTTCACCAAACCTTTATTAACATCATTATTACCTACTAAATAAGACATTTTTCTTTCAGTATCGAAACAAAATGTACAAATTTATAGTACTTTATAGTTTGTACATGTTCTAAAGTAGGAAGCAATCGGAGTCTAACCGTACTGATGAGCTGTGATACAGCGAAACAGATCTGTCTGCGGATGACAATAATATATATATATATATATATATGTATATATATATATATATATATATATATATATATATTAGTAGCAGTAGTAAGAACTCATGGAATAACTCTCCACCGTTTGTGGTATTTACTTGTTAACTGTGTTCGATCCCTAGTAGAACAATATATGTAGTAAAAATCTTATTATTGGAGTTTAAAATGAAAACATTTTTTGCTACACAAGAGCTGTCGTGTTTCGGTGCATTATATCCACCACCCAATCAGGCGATATACGGTTGTAAGATTTTAAAATAATTCATATATATATATATATATATATATATATATATATATATATATATATATTATGTTTTAGAACATGTACATAATTTTTTTCTATATATGTCCTCTTCTCTACAATCATATGTTTGTTTCAATGTTGGGACTCCATCATATCATCGTCCTTCTCCAGATGATATGTTGGAGTCCCAACATTGAAACAAACATATGATTGTAGAGAAGAGGACATATATAGAAAAAATTATGTGCATGTTCTAAAACATAATTTATAATAAATATTCACAGCTCTATACATCATATATCGAGCACTGTTTTAAATTAATGTTTTGGAAGGGAAAATTATTTTCTTTTCTCTCCTCGTTCTATACTCGGATATATATATATATATATATATATATATATATATATATATACAGTACTGTGCAAAATTATTAGGATAAGAAATATTTTATCCTTTATGAGGCATATTGACAGAAAATAAACAACTTAATTAAAGTTAATCTATTTGATTTACCCAACAAATGCTTTAACAAAAAAAAAAAAATACTTTTTACAAAATAAATTTAATATTTAATATAATAACCTTTTGCTTTGTTCACAGCCCTTAAACCGTCAGGCATTGACATCACAAGCTTCTTCAATGTATCTAATGGTATCTCCTGCTAAGCAGCTTGTATTTGTTCCCAAAGTGTGCCTTGGAAAGTAATATTAGATTTATCAATTTTTTATCCAAAATATCCCATAGATGTTCAATAGAATTGAGATCAGGGCTTTGTGGGGGAAAATTCAAATTCCAAAGCCTTCCTTCCTCTTCCCTTTTAGTTAAATAATTCTTACAAAGGTTCGAAGTATGTTTAAGGTCACTGTCTTGTTGATAAATAAATCTTTGTCCTCTTAAAAGTATTTCAGATCGGACACCATAGCGAATAAGAATTTAGGGATATATTTTTTTTATCAATCTTTCCATCAATTTTCTTCAGGTCTCTCATTCTCTGGGAAAATTAAAGAACGGAATCCTAGTTCAGTATTTCTGCTCAACTTTTTCAGTCTGTCTTACCTAACTGGTATCTTGATTTCCGCATTTTATTTTAATTTTTTATTTTAATTTTAATTTTTGTCTTTTTGTCTTTAATTTGTCTGACTTTTTTAACAGGGGTAGTATTCTGCTACTGTAAATAATTTTTGCGTTTAAATCTCGTTTCGACTTATACTAAGTTAAAACTTTTTTTTTATTATTATTGGAGTAGATAGCACTTACCATCACCTGGTTTTACACTCTACCCTCTTCTTTTGAACAGGAGTAGAGGTGATCGCCTTGTTTCTTGTTTACGAAGGGGTTTCCGGTACATTTTCCTTCGACTTCGGTCGTGGTTTCCAATCTTCTCACTTTCTTTTTTGTTTATTTTTTTTTCAATTGGAGTAGATAGAATGAAATATCGCCCGGTTCACACTCCACCCACGTAGAGGCTCATCCCTTGTTCCCGGTTTAGGATGTGGTTTACGGCTTTCTCTTTTCCAAGCTTTTGACTTTTCTTTTCTTTTCTTTTTTTCTTTTTTTTTCAATTGGAGTAGATAGATTAAACTATCGCCCGGTTCACACTCCACCCACGTCTATTGAACAGGTGTAGAGGCTCATCCCTTGTTTCCTGTTTAGGATGTGGTTCCCGGCTTTTTCTTTTCCAATCTTTTCACTTTTCTTTTCTTTTTTCTTTTTTTTTTCAATTGGAGTAGATAGACTGAACTATCGCCCGGTTCACACTCCACCCACGTCTATTGAACAGGTGTAGAAGCTCATCCCTTGTTCCCTGTTTAGGATGTGGTTTCCGGCTTTCTCTTTTCCAATCTTCTCACTTTGTTTTTTTTATTTATTTTTTTTTCAATTGGAGTAGATAGATCTATCTATCGCCCGGTTCACACTCCACCCATGTCTATTGAACAGGTTAAGAGGCTCATCCCTTGTTCACTGTTTAGGATGTGATTTCCGGCTTTCTCTTTTCCAATCTTCTCACTTTGTTTTTTTTAATTTTTTTTTCAATTGGAGTAAATAGATCTATCTATCGCCCGGTTCACACTCCACCCATGTCTATTGAACAGGTTAAGAGGCTCATCCCTTGTTCCCTGTTTAGGATATGGTTTCCGGCTTTCTCTTTTCCGATCTTTTCACTATTACTTAGCCCCCTGCACATCAGTGGCGTTACCGCCTTGCACGGGGTGATACGATTGAAAAAAAAAAAGACCTGAGCAGGTGGATGACAGAACAGGGGTTGAGAGATGTTACACAAGAAAGCGTGCTAAGACCTACCAGAGATAGGGAGACATGGAAGGCCATGATCGCCTACGTTCTGAAGAGACAAGGCACATAGAAGAAAAGAAGAATGTTCGGAGACGTTAAATCTTACAATTTTAAGGTACTGAATTTTTTTAATTTATCAACAGTATAATGTAAACAGACAAAAAAACATAAAGATAAAAAATTAAAATGAAAAAAATTAAAATATTTAATCAAAAAATTTTAAAGTCTGGGTGATGAATTCAAAGGGGGAATAATTCATAATCATTATTAATGATAAATATTTGCGGGAAAAGAAAGAAAGAAAGAAAGAAAGAAAGAAAGAAAGAATCAGACGCATCGGGGAATTTGTCTTAATCTGGGTCTAAATATTTGTGTAATTTTCTATGGCGGCATGTGGTCATCAATTCACTTTTTTTGTTCAGTAAATTTGGGTTATTTATTTGCTTTAATATAACAAGTTTTTCTAAAAGACGTAAGTTACATTTATCTCCTTTTCCATTATAAGATTTGGTTTTAGCAACAATATTCCAGGTAATAATTAAGTTCTTTTTTTTTAATTGCAAATAATAAATAAATAAAGCGATTGATTAACTGTATTTGCTATTGTTTAAAGAAAATATATGGATACTGAAAAGATATTTCGATTTATTTGCTGTGGACCCCTAAAAAATTTAACATCGTCATCCGAACGTATGCGAGCTCTATAAATGATACTTTCAGACATGCATTGGCTGTTTAATGTACAGGTCTTATATTTTCGACAGTTGAAATTATTTTTTAGAAGGGTACTATTATTAGTAGCGTAACTGTTATTATTCAGGTGAGTCAAGTATTTGTTAGATATCATGTTATTTTGTTGTGATATATATATATATATATATATATATATATATATATATATATATATATATATATATATATGTTCTTAACGTAACTATAACTAACCTTAACATTGTTTTTGTTGAAAATCTTTTGTAGTGTGAGAGAATGAATGCTTGTAAATAAAGTTCCGAGTAGTGCAACAGACGTAGGATAATATATATATATATATATATATATATATATATATATATATATATATATACACAGTTCACTAAATCTAAAAATGAGCCAACACTGACCGCGATATCACACAACGGATCAGGGCCAGACTCTGACGATCCGTTGTGTGAAACCGCGGTCGGTGTTGGCTCATTTTTAGATTTAGTGTCCTGTATTTTTTTGCTCTACTTTCGTACTTTCGTATAAAGCACTTTACTGTTAAGGTTTTCGTCTTGGTTTTTTTTTTCTTTCAAGCTCTTGACGCATTGTTCATGTGCTTGGTTTGTTTCTTTTTTTTTCTTCCCTTCATTTAACCTACGAGGTAGTCCCCGTTGGGTTATTGACGATTTAATTTGCTGATAGGTTTGCATCGGTTTTTCGGATATTAGTCTATAATAATTAGTGCTGCTTTATTGTAATTACGTATATATATATATATATATATATATATATATATATATATATATATATTGATTGATTGATTGATTGATTGTTTAATACTTAGTTTTTGGTCTTAATAGGGTTAGACCAGTACACATTTGTATTAAAAGTGTTCTATACAATTATATTGTAGAACTTTTGAATATTTTTCATTTATAAACGAGTTATTTCGCTACCCAGGTTTCTACCACGAGTGGTGTCTTCAGGCGATTTTTAATAACTTATTATTTTTATTAAAAATCGCCTGAAGTAACCACTCATGGTGGAAAACAAGGTAAAAAACAAAGTGAGAAGATTGGAAAAGAGAAAGCCGGAAACCACATCCTAAACAGGGAACAAGGGATGAGCCTCTTAACCTGTTCAATAAACATAGGTGGAGTGTGAACCGGGCGATAGATAGATCTATCTACTCCAATTGAAAAAAAAATATAGCGGTGGATTACTAAGTTTTAACTTAGTAAAAGTCCAGTCAAGAGATATCTGCTAAAATCAAGAATTAAATTAAAGAAAACCAATTAAACATGAAAAGCTTAAAATTTAAAATTAGGCAGAAGAAAAAAAAAAGAAAAAGAAAGGCTTACTTTAAGAATATTTCAAACAAAACAGAACTCCAACACAACACGAGTGTCTGAATTTTGGTCACACCAAGATGGCCAATGGGAGTCAAATTACGGATGGCAGAGTGGAAGAAAGTAGACAGACTAATATACGGCTGACGAAAGGTCTTCTTTCCTCTGTTTCTTTTTTCCTCTATCTGGCCTGTTAGCATCCGGTTTTTCAAGCCCTCCTTCCATATTGCGTGTCCCAGGAACTTCAGTTGTCTCTTCCTAATGCTCAATATTAATTTCCTTTTCGTTTCCAATTTTTTCTAAAACCTCATCATTGCTCACATGCTCCCTAGCCATTAACGTTTCCCAAAACAAGAATATTTCCGCCTCCATGCTTCATTGTTGGCACAATGCATTTTGCAAGGTACTTTTCATTTGATCTCCGCCCAATATACGGTCAGTTTATAATATGCACCTGATGATTGCGTAGTACATGAAAGTCCCAGTCGTACCACGAATGTTGGATAATATGTATATTTCTTAATATATATATATATATATATAATCATCCGAAGACAGATCTGTTTTGCTGTATCACTGTTCATCAGTACGGCTAGACTCCGATTGCTTTTAACCCAGGATTGAAACCCGACCGAATTGGCGTCAGTCGGCGATTCTACCTCTGGCATATGAGCGCTCGGTAGAAGAAGGCAGACTTTTTAGCGTGTACATTATCATTATACACGCCCAATAGCCAGAGCGCTCTAATTCATTACAGAATGAGCTATGCGTACATGCTAGAGTAGCTACTGTTTACCAAAGTCTATATATATATATATATATATATATATATATATATATATATATATATATATGTTTCGAGTGTATGTGGCGGGTGGTATTGCGATTTATAGATAAAAAATATATTTAACAGATTGTTTGCTTAATAAAATCCGCCATTATATATATGTGTGTTTGTGCATGTGTTTTGTCTGTATCTGACTCCGTGTGTTTCTGCTACTTTTTTTTTTGTGCATCTGTGTACCGAGTTTATTCGGATGTCTAAATGATTCTATTGACGACGCATCCTAATTAAAAATCGGAGAGAAACGAAAAAGCAGCTCATTTCCCGCCATCGTGGAGACGCAGTTAATCATTGTGATAATTTGATTTCAGCTGTTGGGCGCCAACCGATGTGGCTACAACCAATGTATTGTCACTTCCTTTGAAATTACTGTCGCTGTATCACAAAGTACGGAACAAGCCTCGTGGCACGGCTAGTCAGGTGTAACCAAAAAAGTTAAATAAAACAGAGATCGAGCCCAGCTGAAACCCACCATTGTGAACGCTGAATTTCAAGAAAGAACGGCCGATTCAACATAAAATATTTCTCATACTTTAGTTGTCTTTATACTTACGGAGATATGCGTTATGGCGCAATGGTTATCGTCTCGGAATGAGAAAACTGAAAGCTGAGATCGAACTCCAGTGAAATTCATTGCATTCATTTACACGCAAAGGTATGAATCGATCCCTTCTTCCTCCAGATATGGGTTTAACAGTAGGATAGACTGGGTTCTATAGCCTTGGTTGGCAACCACTTTACCGTAAAAAAAAAATAGCAACCTACTGCAGAAAAATCTTCTGCTTAGTCAGTCAAGGATCTAAGGAGGTGTGAGGTGTGAGTTTTGCTTAACGGCATATTAAACACTGGATTATTTAATGCTAAAAAGGTGGGGCTTTAAGGTATTTTTTAATGTTCGGTTATAGTATTAAAAATGTATAGCAGGTATTATTTTTTCTTTTCTTCAAAAATGTATTATGTCAATAATTTTTTCTTAAAAAAATGTATTGTTTATAATATTTTTCCTTCAAAAATGTCTTTTTCTATAAAGTCTATTCTTATGTATATATTTCTATAAAAATCTATTTTTATACTTTCAAAGTATTTTGACCCCAATTTGGGAGCTAACCTTTTGCTCATAGCTGGAACACTAAAAGGTACTGTCATACTAGGTCAGGGTGGACCTTGGAACAACAGCAATTAAGAGGTAGTGCCATGCTCTTCACAAACTCCTAATCAGAGGAATTGCTGCTGGATGCAGGACCATGGGTCTAAAAAGATATGATCTCCCAAGCATATGGAATTTAACTAACATACTTTTGAAAAATGTTAAAATAAAACAGAAAATAAAGAGTAAAATACATATTGAGAAGAAATAACATGTACATGTGTCATTGTCAAAAAATTATGCTGTGCATTCCATAAACAAAGAAAATAGTTTTATAGACAATTATTTTTGTCATGTTTAATTTAATTTAAATTATAGAGGCAATGAAAATATGATCTGGTAGACAATGATATTTATACTATTTCTATTCCGACTATTGTCTTCATCTTCGGTCGTTGTGCTCTTCAACCTTCGTCAGGTTTATATAGATCTGAATAACCTACGGGAATTCTTGATTAGCCCTTTATTCAATTTACACGGTTAGACCGCACTCGTTCCCCTCCTTACATCTAGGGATTTCGTCTAATTCATATGTTATTAAGTATTAGTCAATTGCTGCACGCCCGTTTCCACAGAGTGCAAGTACACAATACTCGACCCAGGGATTGAACTCACAAAGATTTTATTAGCAAATTCGCAAAATATCGACTTTAACCACTTGGCCATTGGTTCCCGTAGGTTAGCCAGATGAATATACACCTGGGGAAGGTCGGAGGACACAGCGGATTAAAACAACCAAGATGAAGACAATAGTCTGAGCATGAAGAGTGTAAATAGGGACTAGGAATGATGTAAAAAAACTTACTCAGATGACTGTTTATATATATATATTTTAATCATATCCCTCCAAGTAAGGTAGTTTACTGCCACTGTTTTTCAGGGGGTTACACAGGAGAAAAGTTATGAGAAAGAGTGACAGGTTATAAGGGGTGTCAGGAAGTGGGTAAGAGAAGGATGAGAATACTAATGAGAGTGGAGTGGTCTGAGAAAGGAGCATGAGAGAGGGGATATAATTTAGTGAGATAGGAGATGAGTATTGACTTTACATTTAAATTCTTGGAGATTGTAGCTGTCGGGAAAGCAAGTAAATGGAAAAGAATTCCGCAGGTGGGAAGTGCGAGAAAAGAAGCTGATGGAGTAGAATTTACGTTTACATTTTATTGGTTTTACAGTAAAATTTTTCTATATTTTTCATCTTTTTGTTTTTGTTTTTTGAATGAACGAGGAAAATGTTTTGTAGATTGAATTTACAAATATCTATTCTCAATATGGTCACGTGAGCGTCTATATGTGACGATTCTCTGGATGATTTTAAACGTTAACTGTTCAAATGGTTTTGGGTCTGAGAAGCGGCTTCCCTGTGTCTCTTCTACAAATATTTAATGGCTTCTGCTACGATGAACTTAGCTCGCTGGTGCGCCTTATATATGAATTTACTCGAGCCACAAGATTTGCAAAATATGTATTACCCATGCATTTGTAGTCTTTCAAGATTATATATATATATATATATATATATATATGTCAAGATTATATATATATATATATATATATATATATCAAGATTATATATATATATATATATTTTAATCGTATCACTCCGAGCAAGGCGGTAATGCCACTGGTGTGCAGGGGGCTAGATAAGTGTAAGAAGATTAATTAGAAGAGAGTGAAGAGGAAGGCGAACCAGTTAGAAAGGAGCAACAGAAGGATGGAAATACAGGTGTGATGACAGTTTCAAAGGTGGAGAGAAAGGAAAGGATATACGAGGCGGGGAAAGAACTAGAGTCAAGTGGTTAATAGATGAGTATTGACATTGCATTTAAATTCCTGGAGGTTGTAGCCGCCAGGAAAGCAAGAATATGGGAGCGGGTTCCACAGGCGGGAACTGAGAGAGAAGAAGCTGAAGGAGTAGAAATGTCGTCTGCATTTGGCTATCCTAACTTTGAATGGGTGGGACCCAGTTGCCAATCTGGTTGCACGAGTAAACACCTGTTGAGGAGGCACCAGTGACTTAAGTTCGTTCGACAGAAGCCATGAAAGTATTTATAGAACAGACAAAGAGAGGCCACATTTCGTCGATGGGGAAGTGGCTGTAGTCGAGCCGCCAAGTCAGTAACTATCACATTACAGACTCTCCTTTGGAGCCTGTTGAGAACACTGAGGTTAACGGCAGGGGCGCCTGACCATATAGAGCTGCAGTATTCCATACACCGACGAATGGTTGATTTGTATATATACAGGATGGATTCAAAACCTCCTGGCTCGACACAGTGACCCAACCTTTCTAGCAGTGGATTTAGCTATGGACTAGATGTAGTGTTTCCATTTGAGATCGTAAGAGAGGGTAAGGCCGAGGAGGCGCAGTGTATTGCTCTCAGAGAGAATCGCTTGGTCCATGCTTATGGGAGGCAGGAGACGTTGCCTGTGATTGACAGACAACAGTTTGGTCTTAGACGCATTGAAATTGACAAGCCACTTCTTGCCACAATTCAACACAGAGTGTAGATCCCGTTCAAGGTCAGCAGCGATATTATGTTCGTCCGCCACGGCAGATTTCTTACTGATGCGGGAGTAAATTGTAGTGTCATTTGCGTAGATGCCTACTTGGCACTTGATCTCATCTGGGAGGTCGTTGATGAAAATAAGGAAGAGCGTCGGGCCCAGGATAGAGCCCTGTGGGACACCAGCATTTGTGCTGTAGGATGAAGAGGCATGTCCATTCAAAACGACCTTCATTTTGCGGTTATTTAAAAAAGAATGGATTAGATCAAGCAAGCGTCCGGTCATACCGTAACCCCCGTAGCTTGCATAGAATGCCGGAGTGCCAAACCCTGTCAAAAGCCTTGGAGATGTCCAGAGCAACAGCACGAGCCTCGGCTGACTCATCAAGGGCCTGGAGCATGTACTCTGTAACGGTTGTTAGCATGTCGGCCGTGGACCTGGCAAAGCGGAAGCCATATTGCCTGTCAGAGTAGAGTTTGTGGGCAGTAAGATGTTGAACTATTTCAGCATTAATTATAGCCTCGAACACTTTCTTGTAAATTGGTAGAAGATTGATAGGGCGATAGTTGGATGGGTCCGGGGGTTCACCACAGTTCTTAAATACAGGAACGACTGAAGAGAACTTTCAGCATGCAGGAAAACAGGAAGCAGAAAGGCAGTAGTTATACAGTTTAGAGAGGACAGGGGAGAGTTCAGGAGCACGCCTCTTAAGGACTATCACCACCGCTCGCCTTATGGGGGTCAAGTTTTGAAATTACTCGGGATACTACTATCGGGGTAATATATACGTCGTACAGTTTGGCCTCAGTTCTAATAGGGAAGTCGGTTGAGGGTACTCCAGATGAGTCAAATGTGGAGTTGGATGAGAATCTGCGAGCAAAGCACTCAGCTTTGTCCGCAGATGACGTGAGAACCTCAAATTCATTGATTAAAGAAGGTATAGAGAATTTACTATTATATATATATATATATATATATATATATATGTATATATATCAGCATGCAGTGTGGCTATAGAAGAATCCAAAGGAGTATCATGTACATACAGTGGTAGAATAACTCTCTAAGTGAGCTCTAAACATATATGCATATAAATACATATAGAGCAAATATGAGAAAAATTAAGGCAGACACGTTACCTCATGCTGAATCGGCAGTATAGGCCTATTTCAGGTGAATATATATATATATATATGAAATGATCTGTTTGAACATTATTTTTGATCGATACCCATATTTAAGTAGATATTGTTTTTAATTAAACAGTATTATGTGTTTATATCTACCGAATATAAATATATAATACTGTTTAATTAAAAACAGAATATCTACTTGAATACGAGTATCGATCAAAAATAATGTTCAAACAAATCATTTCAAATTGTCGGTTGTTTATAACCAAGTTTCGTTACTCTTCGTTAATTAACAACTTGACGATGATTCTTGTTAATTTTTAATGTCTATTGGAATATATTTGAGAATCCACAGACAATGAAAATATATTCTGTCCGACAATGATTGTCGTGTGAATTTTTAATATTCTTGTGAATATATTTAAAGAAGAAGAAACAATGAAAATACATTTTATTAAACAATGATTAACGTTAATTATTTAATATTTCTATGGTTGCCCAAACATATTATCCATCTTTTGCCCATGTTATTAAATGGCAGTAATTCATTCAATTCTTCCTGTTTAACCTTATTTAACAACAATACTTCGTTTTAAAATGAAACTTTCTTTTGTCTGTTTTGATAACGTGGACGCTTTTAGCTTCCATATTTGTTTCCATCTTGTAATATGAGGCTGACGATCGGTTACATCTTTGTGTAAATTAATTGAAACAAAACATATAATGTCTTCCTAAAACCTTCAACTTTCCTGATTAAATATACGTCATCTCTTGGGGATGTTTTTTTTTCTTTTCTTACAACCTCATTTTCTTTTCGTTTTGAGCAGATGGATCCAGTTTGTTTCTTCGCCTTGATAACAAGGCTGGCAGTTGAAAGGCTGACACTAACAATATCCGCGATCTCTTTGAAAGGCTTCCCAATGTGTTCGTGCAACGTTACAATTTTCGTATGCTTTCTTGAAGTAACGTCCTTAGCAGACAATGGCCGTAGGACAATTGAGTTTGAATTTGAGATTTGTTTAACGGCATATTAACTTCTGTGAGTTATTTACTGCCAAAAATGCGGGGCTTTAAAGTGTTTTTTAATGTTCAGTCTTGCTGAGAAGGTTGATTTAGTCAGATTTTAACGAAAATTTGTTTTTATTATTTTTTTATTTTCGAAAACTGAAAATGTCTTCTAGTTTTGTAATCAAAAATGTTTTGCTGAGAATAATTTTTTATTCAAAAATTTTTTGTTGGTCATATTTTTTCCTCAAAAATGTATATTTTTCTCGAAAAAACAGTCTATTTTTATGTATATATTTCTATAAAAGAGTATTTTTATACTTTCATAGTGTTTTGACCCCAGTTTGGGGGTTAACTCTATGCCTATAGCTGGGACCCTAACAGGTGCTACCACTCCGGGTCAAGGTAGACCTGAGAACAACAGCAATTAAGAGATGGTTCTATGCTCCTCACAACCTCCCAATCAGAGGCCTTGTTTCCGGATGCAGTTTACCGTCATGGCCTGGACCCTTAGGACAATTAATCGCCAGTTAAGACAATAGTGACTGGGCGTGATAAAATCTGATTAAATCACGGATAACGCAATATTTTTCAAAGCCAAACGAATTTCAGCATACACCCCGAAAACAGATTCACACCACTGAAATGGCCTATTCTTAGGAAAAAATAGAAATCGATTACACCCTGGCACTCTAGTGGGTTACAAACTGAAAGTATGATGATAAAAAGGAAACCAAAGCAGCTGTTTCAGTTAATTTACACAAAAGTGTAATAAACTAGGATCTTCAATAAGTTCTCGTTGTTTTCCAACAGACAGTTTTCCAAAAATTCATGCGGTTTCAGATAGTAACGCATCTGTAAGGAAATGCTATAAAGAAGCTTGAAATTCAGTGTATGTTATTTCGCCGAAGTGTAAACTTAATTTTTATAGCGTTAGATATGTCGGATTTTCCTTACTAAGAAAGTGAATTTGGGAGGAATTTTACTGCACTACTTTATTCAAAAGAAATCTGCAGCTGAAGCACAAAATTCTTGTCGAGACTTACGGCGACCATGCTCTGTCCGTAAAGATTTGTTTAGACGTTTAAAAAATAATGATTTTGATGTTGATGATAAAAAATATTCTGGAAACGCTTAAATGGCAAGTCCTACCCAACCTGCTGTATTCACTAGACATTGCTTAGTCCGATTAGCACTTGTTCCGATCGATGGCACATGGTCTGGCTGAGTAGCACTTTTATCCTTATAAAAAAGCCAATAAATGTGTCGACTCGTGGTTAGCCTCGAAAGACGTGTCGTTTTCTCGACGTAGAATTCAAATGCTGCTAGAAAGATGGGAAGAAAAAGTGGCTAGTTATGACTAATAATTTCAGTGACATGTTCATTATTAATTTTTGTAAATAAAACATTACTTTTCATAAAAAAATCATCGTAAATTTCAATAAAGGTTTAAGAATTTAGGTAAGTATTTGTTGTGAATCTTCGTCGCCAATTTGTTGTGGCAAATCTTAACGCATATCTTCGTTGCCAATTTATTGTGGAGTTGTTGTGGCGAAACTTCCCTGCAAAGTGTAGTGACCTGATTGGTCGGAAATAAGACACGGAACGCAGGAGGTAGATTCAAAATATTAGTATAACAAGAACAACATATACAAAGGTAAGTGTTAGTAATAAGTAAGTCCGAACGGTACAGTTAGGCTGCTTATTGCCTGAATAGTAGTTGGCTTAACTGCATACAAGCTGCCGTACTTAACTGCCATCTTAACAGTATTTAGTGGCATCCAGCAGGTGATTATACAGCAAGAGTAAGAGTCCATTCTTCGTAGGAGGGCACCATAACAGTATTTTATTTTTTGCTGTCGTAGAAAAAATACATACTTGAATTTTTCGAACACGATTGATACAGATTTCTCTATACGTTTGCCTCTGTCCTTTTTTAGTTCTTTACTTTCATCTTTTCTTTCTTTCTTTCTTTCTTTATTTATTTCCTCACAAAGATTACTATTAATCATTAAGAATTACGCATGTTTGAATTCCATCTCCCTACTTTTTAATAACTTTTTTTAATGTAAAATTTTGATTTTAACTTTTTTTAAAATCCATATAATTTAAATGGTATATCAATCTCTGTGGGCTATTTAATGCCCACATGAACATTGATTGAGCTTAAATTGACATCTATCAAACGGTCAGTTTGTAATATGCATTTGATGATTGTGTAACGCATGAAACTCCGAGTCCTTCCACCGGCGTAAGATATGTATATTTAATAATATATAGATAATTAATAGCTCTGTTTATACTATGTATTTGTATGAAAGAAATAATCTATTCTCCATATTTTCCCCAATTATTATCTATATTTTTCACGATTATTATATATTATTATAGTTGTTTATTATTATTATTGTGTCATTTTTCATCATATTTCGATTTCTGCTATGGTCGCACTACCAACCAAGTCTGCGGGAAGATCTAAGTCAGGTCGTGGCGTGTTGTTATGGCTCCATTTCATGTTTTTTTCTATCTTCCCTATCATGCCTAGCGTTACATAGACAAAGTTTTCCTTAGTGTGTGGGCTGTACTTAGTAAGACATTTTTTTGTATATCTCTTAACCATTGTTTCCAGGGATTCTTTCAATGTGTTGTTTTTTTCCATTTTTTATCATTCCAAGTGAACCTACTATCACTGGCACGATTCTTGTTTTCAATTTCCACATTTTTTTTAGGTTTTTATATTTTGACAGTTTTTCAAATTCCTTGGTTGCTATGTTACAATCCGCTGGACAAGCCATATCAATTAATAGACAAGTTTTCTCTTTCTAGTTTTTAACAATAATGTCTGGCCTATTTGCTTCAATTTTTCTGTCTGTGTAGATGGTGTAATCCCATAGAATGGTGACATCTTCTATTTCTGTAACCGGTGCTGAGTGATGTTCATACCAGTTTTTTTTTTATTATTGTTATTGTTATTGTTTTTGTTATTATTATTATTATTTGTTTTATTATTATTATTAATATTATCATTATTACTTTTTTATTTTTTTTTTATTTTTATTATTATTATTATTTTTTTTTTATAAGCATTTCACCCCGAGCAAGGCATGTCACGCTGTTGCTGCGCAGGGGCCTACATAGAGTGGAGAAAGGATGATTAAATATGGGAAATGTCAGAGGGTGGGTGATAGGCGGGTAAGGATACCGAGAATGAGAGTTGGGTAGATGAGAGTGTTGTGAGAATAGTTGGGAGTTAGTGTGATAGGCGGTGTCTATTGACCCTACATTTAACCACCTGGAGATTGTAACTGTCGGGAAAGCAGACTTGTGGAAGGGAGTTCCACAGGCGGGAAGCGCGAGAAAAGAAGCTGTTGAAGTAGAATTTACGGTTACATCTTATTTGTTTAACTGTAAAAGGGTGGGACCTAGTTGCTAATCTAGTATCTCGTGTAAATTCGTGCTTAGGCGGCACCAGTGATCTAAGCTCATCAGAGCAGAAGTCATGAAAGTACTTGTAGAAGAGGCACAGGGAAGCCACATCACGCCGGTGAGAGAGCGGCTGCAGCCGGTCTGCCAAGTCAGTATCAACCAGTTACAGATCCTCCTTTGTATTTTGTCAAGAAGCCCAAGGAGAGCAGCAGGGGCACCCGACCAGATATGGCAACAATATTCAATACACGGGCGGATGGTAGATTTGTATATGTGCAGAATAGATTCAGGTGGGAAAAACTTGCGGGCCCTGCACAGGGAGCCGACTTTCATAGCAGCAGATTTGGCAATGGATTCAATATAGTCATTCCATTTGAGGTCCGCCGAAAGTGTAAGGCCAAGGAGGCGTAGTATTTTACTCTCTGGGAGGCTAGCCTGTCCCATGCTAATGGGAGGTAGATGCGATTGTCTATGGTGGTTAGTTGATAACAGCTTTGTTTTAGAGGCATTGAAATTTACCAGCCATTTCCTACCCCAGGCCACTATGGATTGGAGGTCCCTTTCAAGTACGGCAGCGAGGTTCACTTTGTCGTCCAGACCTGGTTTCTGATCGATGCGAGAGTAGATTGTTGTGTCGTCGGCATACATGCCAACTTGGGATCTAATGGTGTCGGGGAGATCATTAATGTAGATCAGAAAGAGCGTGGGACCTAGGATAGAACATTGAGGGACGCCCGCGTTCGTATGGTAGTTTTGGGAGGCATGCCCATTTAATACCACCTTCAATGTGTGGTTAGAGAGGAAAGACTGGATGAGGTCAAACAGATGTCCAGTTATCCCATAGCTTCGCAGATTGCACAAGAGGACAGCATGCCAGACCCTGTCGAATGCTTTGGAGATATCCAAGGCAACGGTTCGGGCTTCACCATTCTTGTCGAGTGCCCGGTATATGTACTCGGTAATGGTCGTTAGCATATCAGCAGTAGACCTGGTGAAGCGAAACCCGTACTGTTTGTCAGAGAGAAGCCCGTTGGCCGTGAGATGCTGAATCACCTCGGCGTTGATAATGGCTTCGAAAACTTTGCCAAAGATTGGAAGGAGACTAATAGGACGGTAATTGGCGGGGTCTGAGAGTTCGCCAGAATTCTTAAATATAGGAACTACGCAGGAGGACTTCCAACAGGCAGGAAAGCAGGAAGCAGATAGGCAGAGGTTATAGAGTTTAGAGAGGACAGAGGAGAGTTCTGGGGCACATTTCTTCAGTACTATGACTGGGATTCCGTCACCGCCGCTCGCTTTGTGTGGGTCAAGTTGTGCAATTGTACGCTATTTATATTGCTTAATTGTAATACTGTAATGATAAAATATGGCATTTTACATGTCTGTTTAATATTTATGCATTATATTACTTAATTATGCTACTGTAATACTTTTGATACATAGATATTTAGAATTTAATATACGTACCTCCACTCATTTTCGATATCTTAATTTTAATTGATTTTTTAAAATAAAAGAAGTTTTCTTGAAACTTTTATTTTTAGTTTTAATTGAAAGCTAAATGATTATATCTACTATTTCCAGTAAGCAAAATACTCTGGTGTTTTTCAAACAGAAATTATATTAATTGGAATCTAAAATGTTTCAATTTTTTATAAATCTTTCAATCTTTCGGCCATCTTTAACCGATCAACACATTTGTAAACAAAGGTTAATTCTCGGGTTTAAAAATCTTGCAAAAATAAAATGTACATTTGTGACACATTATTTTTTTAAAAATTAGTAAATTTTATGTTAAATTAATCTGATTTGCACAAGTATTACTTATTAATAGCGTGAAATTTAGAATTTCTTTTTCTAGCCTTGGTTGGCAACCAGTCTATCGCATAAAGTAATGGCAATCTACTGCGACAAAATCTTCTACCTAATCAGTCATGTCTCTTTCGAGACATGATCTCCCAATCATGTATCACGTATAGAACTTAACTGATTGACCGCTGTATATAGAGATTCTTGATGAAATCCAAAGAAGAATATGCAATGTTATTCGTCTTTACCTGTCATCTCGGTTTCAATCACTTTCTTACGGATGAAATGTAGCTTCCCTGTGCCTTTTTCTACACATATTTACATGGTAATTGTTCTGATAAGTTTTCCTTTTTGGTATCTAGAATTTTAAGCACTAATACAGTATTTATAGCTAGGTGTTGTAAAGCAGCTGACACCCCTCTATCGCTTTCAGAGATGGAATAGTCTGTGGACCGAAATATATAAATAAATAAATATTAATAGCAGTCAAGAATTCGGAGTGTCATTGATATAATGAATTCATATTGTCGGACTCTGCCTTCGAACGAAGAGGAACCCAGACGAGGCAATGCTGAAGGGTAGAGTCTCGTCTGGAGAAAAGCAGACAGTTATTTTTGTCTGAGCCCACGGACTCGGTGTTCCCACTTAAATGGTATTGTGCCGCATCTGCCTCGGGCATTCACCCATGTGGGTCGGCGGTTGATACTTTCGGAGTGGTACTGACATTCTGAAGGGATCGACTGCGAGCCTTAAACATTAACTTTATCAGAATCTTTGCCTTAGTGCGGAGAGGAACCCAGACAAAGCCTCGCCGAAGGGTAAATCTCTTATGGGGGAAAAGCACACAAGAATTCGTGTCCGAGCTTAAGGACTCGGTGTTCCCGCTTAAATGGCTTTGTGTTGCATCTACCTCGGGCATCCACCCGTGTGGAAAGGTGATTGATACCTCTAAATCGCTTAAATCGCCTTGTACTGAATCTACCTTGGGCGTTTGCCCACGTGGGGAGGTTATAAATAATTCGGAGTGTCATTGAAAACTATTGTCTGATTGTGCTCTTTGCGACTTTAACAACTTAACCTCTTCTCTCTCTCTCTCTGACTATTGTTATTCTGTTTTATCTGCATTTGTCGTGTTTGCACTTAGTATCCATTAACGACATTTCACTGCATGTAAGGCCATAAAGTCCCGAAGAAACAATGGGTTATATAGTCTAGATGTTGACTTCTACACTACCTTAAATAAAAGGTTACGAAGAATATTGATACCAGAAGGAGTGGTAACAGTGAACATCAGAAGCCTGTTTTGCTGAAAAACTATATTAAGATAGATATTTTATAAAATTGCGCCTACTGTAAAGCTAACTGTATGCTAAATAAATCTATATGGATGTTAATATAATATGGAGTCTACCTCAATATAGCGTGAAGTCAACCTCCTGTCTCAACTATAGCGAGATGTCTACCACAGGTCACGTCTTTAGAAAATGTGAGACATATATAAATATCCACATTAAACCTCACATGACCTGATGACTACTTGAGGAGAAGGGTATGGTAAACCTCCGCACTGCACCTGGGTAGACGATATATTGAGGTAGACCTCACGCTATAGTAAATTAAGTGCCATACCTCATACACGCTTTGGGCGATCATGTCTCGAAAGAGACAGAACTGACTGGGCAGAAGATTATCCCGCAGTAGAATGTCATTGCTTTGTACGGTAGACTGGTTGTCAGCAAAGGCTATAGAACCCAATCTGTTTTATTATTTAACCCATAACTGGAGGGAAGAGACGGATTAATACCTTTCCCAAGGGTATTTGTGCATAAGTGAATGCGAAGAATTCTACTGGAATTCGAACTCGGCACCCCGATTTGTCGTTCCACTACACCACAAAGTACATCCCATGCTATAGTAACAACGCGAAATTAACACCGAATGCTTCCTGTGCTAAAAACGTCTAGTCTTGTCATTAACATATTTATTTTGAAAAAAAAATTGGTCTTAATTGGCTATTTATTATATAATAACAAACATGATTTGACCCTTACGCTATGTCTGCACATATTTTTTATGACCTTTACGACGCTTTCAAATCATAATGGCCGTATTCTCCATAAATTACGTTTGAAAGCATTATAAAAGACAACAGGCTGTCGTCTAATTCTGTATTTTATTTCAAGGAACATGTCACCTTTAAAACTTTCAAACCTACCTTGGGTACTAAAGGTAACGAGTGTTTCATTTTTATACACATCCGGACTTTTGGGAGCAGATTCAGCAACTACAAATCCTGCTAAAACAATGATCATTGCAAATATATAGGCTTCAATTTTCTCAGAATTGAAGTTGTTATCGCGATTAAAGCATCCGAAGCTCTATAAACAAGTTAATTATAATGATAATATTTGCAGTTTCCACATAATATAAATGATATAAAAAAATTCTAGCTTTTAAATGCGTTCATAAAATAAAATCTAATGTAAATATCAATAAAATGTGAAAGTGTACTGAAATGTAAAATATACCCTAATATACTCTAATATACTCTAATATACTCTAATATACCCTAATATACTCTAATATACTCTAATATACCCTAATATACCCTAATATACTCTAATATACCCTAATATACTCTAATATACTCTAATATACCCTAATATACCCTAATATACTCTAATATACTCTAATATACCCTAATATACCCTAATATACCCTAATATACTCTAATATACCCTAATATACTCTAATATACCCTAATATACCCTAATATACTCTAATATACCCTAATATACCCTAATATACTCTAATATACCCTAATATACTCTAATATACCCTAATATACCCTAATATACTCTAATATACCCTAATATACTCTAATATACCCTAATATACCCTAATATACTCTAATATACTCTAATATACCCTAATATACCCTAATATACTCTAATATACCCTAATATACCCTAATATACTCTAATATACCCTAATATACTCTAATATACCCTAATATGCCCTAATATACCCTAATATACTCTAATATACCCTAATATACCCTAATATACTCTAATATACCCTAATATACTCTAATATACCCTAATATACCCTAATATACTCTAATATAAAATATACCCTAATATACTCTAATATAACAATAAACTGAGTATAGGTACCTAGATTCGTTTTCGATCTCTAAATTTTAAAATAAATTTTTGAAAATAAAAATGTTTTCTTGAAACTTTTATTTTAGTTTTAATTGAAAACTAAATTATTAAATTTACTATTTCCAGTAAGCAAAATACTCTGGTATATTTCAAACAGAAATTATTTTAATTTTTCAATTTTTTTTTTACTGTTTGAGTTTTTCGGCCATTTTTAAGCGATCGACGCATTTGTAAACAAAAGTTAATTCTCGGTTTTAAAAATCTTGCAAACATAAAATATACATCTGTGACACATTATTTTTGAAAGATTAGCAAATTTTATGCTAAATTAATCTGATTTGAACAAGTATTAGTTATTTATAGTGTGGAATTTATAATAAAACAATTTCTTAATCACAGCGTTGAACTTTTTGACTTGTCCGCAGTATATCAAACGTGTTGACAGGTTGTTGATTCGAGATAAGATACGTGTATGGCGTTCACAAGTGGCGCAATTGTACAATTTTTTTTAGATAAGAAGAAACTGACTTTTTAATTTGCAAAGAAATTAACATACAAAAAACTTCAAATACACAAAAGAATTAAAAATTCTTTTTAAAATATGAAAGCTAATCGATTTGTATTAAACTTTTCAATTTTCGATAGGCACTATAATCTTTAATTATTAACTTAAAAATTTAGCCACTTCACAAATTAATGAAGTATTTTAAAAATATTTTTGAAACTTGATAAATTATTATAAATAAAAAAATTGAAAACAATTCTTTTAAAATTTCATTAGTAATCGAAAAATATTTTTTCTTCACACTATAATATCCGAAATTTTTATTATTTATTCAAGTAATTAAAAGCTTATCAAATTAAATAATATCAGAGTTTTATTGAATTTTTATTCTTCTCTTCGGAGCAGAGTTTTGGAAACAGAGGCCAACTATTTAAAAAAATAGAAGATTTATATTCCCCAATGAGTCCTGCGTTTAACTAATAAAATCATTTAACTCGACAAAGTTTAATTTATTAAAATTTCATGGATTTACGTGGAGTGTGTAACGGATGTAAAAAAATAAAATAAAATCTAAAAAAAAACCACTAACATTTAAAAAAAAATACAATTTCAAAAATAATTTTATTCATTTGTGTATGAATACTAAAAGTTTCATTAAAATCCGACAATTATTTGATTTTTTTAAATTTGATTTTAATGTATTTGGCACCGGAAAAAAGTGTTTATGTAATAATACGTTTTCCATTGTAAACTCTCGTAATGTTTTGGTTCCCCGTTAACACAAATCAAAACAAGGTTTTTGCCAAAATTTTGAACATGTTAGAAGGGATTAAACAACTTTAAAAATAATTTGAAATTACTTTGATTTTTCTTCTTAATAGCATTATAAACATTTTGATGGAAAAGTTCATTTTTATTAAGTTTCGGGCCTTTTTTTTTATTCAACCTATGCTGTTTTTAGCAATTTAGTGAAGGTGCCTACTTTAATATACCCAGATATGATATTATAACAAACATGCCCTAATATACCTAAATATAACAAAATACTCAAATATACCCTAATATAAAAATATAAACTAATGTACCCAAATATTAAAATATGCTCTAAAATACATAAATACAACAATATCCCCTAATATATCCTAATTTAACAAATATACCCTAATATACACAAGTGTAAGTATATACATTAATATACCCTAATATAACGATATACTCCTATATAGCCTAATATAATATTATGCCCTAATGTACCCTAATATAACAATATGCTCTAATATACCTTAATATAACAATATACCCTAATATACCCTAATATGACAATATACTCTAATATAGCCAAATGTAACAATATACTCTAATATAGCATAATAGAACAATATACCATAATATACCCTAATATAACAATATACCCTAATATACTAAATGTAACAATATGCTCTTATATAGCCTAATAGAACAATATAGCGTAATATATTCTAATATAACAATATACGCTAATATACACAAACTTAACAATATACTCTAATATACCCTAACAGAACAATATTAGGCCTAATGTAGCTTAATATAACTATATTAATAATGCTATGGCGTTATAGATAGTCTTTAAAGGTATGTAGGAAATAAGCTTTAAAGTAAAGACCCGTTAAATATTTTTAAAAGCTTTTGTGACGAAGAGACAAATTAACGTTCAACAGTAGGCAACCAAGGTTTTCTCCAAGTCCAACGAATCGTAAATGACTGAATGACGACCAGATGAATGACGACGAGAAACGTGACACATATTATTAACTCGTATGTGAATAATGAACAAAAGATTTGAGACTCATGTTCCATCTTGTCGTTCTCTTCTAGTCACACAAGTATCAATTTCTGTTTGGGGATGGAGAGTGAGAGATGAATACGACTGTGATTTGTTTGAAAGACGTTTTTTCTACTATTTTTTAAAATACCTTTTATTACAACAATCTGGGTATATACATCCTTCATTATTGCAATTATTTTCTTCTTCTTCTTCTTCTTCTTCTTCTTCTTCTTCAATATGTGCCGTATCTCTTCAGGATGTAGGCGATCATGGACTCTAAAGACGTTTTTTCTACTATCTTTAAATACCTTTTATTACAACAATCTGGGTATATCAGTCAGTTAAGTGCCATACGTGATACACGCTTGAGCGATCATGTCTCGAAAGAAACATGACTGACTGGGCAGAAGATTATCCCGCCGTAGGTTGCCATTGCTTTCTACGGTAGACTGGTTGCCGACCAAGGCTATAGAACCCAATCTGTCCTGCTATTTAACCCATAACTGGAAGGAAGAGACGGATTAATACCTTTCCCAAGGGTATTTGCGCGTAAGTGAATACAATGGATTCTGGGTATATACATCCTTCATTATTGCAATTATTTTCTTCTTCTACTTCTTCTTCTTCTTCTTCTTCTTCAACATGTGCCGTGTCTCTTCAGGATGTAGGCGATCATGGACTCTAACTTGCCGCTGTCCCTTGTCACTCTTAATATTTTCCATCTTGGTATCTTTTCCAAACCCCACACTGCCTTCCATTAGCTCATCAAATATGTCCCTCGTTGCTTTCTCTTGTCTCTCTTTCTGTTATGGAGCCCTCCTAAGAGAAATGGACTCTTCCACTTATGTGACTGCCTGCGTAACATCTGGAGGGCAGTTTCTCGCAGTCAATGTCAGCCCTCTGCCTTCGGGCGGAGTGTATTAACCCAATCATGGCTCCGTCGAAGGCTAGAGTCACGACTGGGTAACTATTAGACAGATATTTTGGCTGGGCTATATGGCACGGAGAACCCACGTTAAAAAAGCCTTGTGCCATATATTGCTCTAGTGGTGGGGGTAACTGAATGCTGCAGTCCTTCGCAGTAACTGCCAGGAGTTCATCTTTGCTTCCTTGTCTTGTAAAAATTTTGCAAATTAATAATAACAGAAGAACCATTTTATTTTCATTTAGAATTATCCACTTGGCAATAAATATTTAAAATACTATGAAACACATCATTTTCTTTAAAAAAAAACTAGGACGGCCTAATAATTATGACCGACAGTGTACACATTAATAAATATACATATTATCCTACGTTTTTAAGCACGACTCAGAGTTTTATGCATTATGCAATCATCAGGTGCATATTATGAACTGAGCGTTTAGTTCAATATATGCGCCTGCTGATTTTATAATGCATGAAACTCCGATTCGCGCTTAAAACGAGGATAATATATATATATATATATATATATATATATATATATATATATATAAGCATATCTTCATTCAAACATGTTTTATTTTGTAATGTAGATAGAAACTTTTTTTTTTAATAATTAATCCTTTCCATTTCTCTAATTAGTTTTTGATGTCGAGATGAAATTTATCAAGAAGGGCGTCGTAGTTTTTTTTACCAATGTATATATATATATGTATTATATCATACAATAATAATTTCATCTATCTAAGACAAGATGGTTGTGTGTGTGTTATCTAAAGCAAGATATTTGTGTGTGTGTCTGTGTCCTGTCTGTCTGTATGTCCTTTATACAAATCTACAATTTTTATCCGATTCTCACCAAACTTTACACAAATATTCTTTAGGCTCCGGTCAAATCATAGGCTATTTTTTAATTTCCCCCCGATATCGGAAATCGATACTCCGATATCTGATCAGGTCTCATCAAGATCAGGATTTCAGCCATTTTATTGTGGTTCTTGCTGCAGAATTTGCTCTAACTTGGTAAAATTATAGTTTTTAATCTCAAACATTAGTAGATCTTCTAAGACGACTCATTTTTCTCGATATCTTGTTTACAAAACAACTTATTACTCCATCAATCGACCCGATAAAACCAGAACAAATGGAAGAATTTATTAAAAGAGGAGACTAGATACGAAGCCAAATTTTTCAGAATGTATATTCGGTGTAGAAACTACAAGTGTGCTTTTCATTTCTTTCCGTGTCCCCTAAATACAGATTAAGTCAGTTAAGTGCCATACGTGATACACACTTGGGCGATCATGACTCGTTCGAGACATGACTGACCGGGCAGAAGATTATCCCGCAGTAGGTTGCCATTGCTTTCTGCGGTAGACTGGTTGCCAGCTAAGGCTATAGAACCCAACCTGTCCTGTCATTTACCCCATAACTGTAGGGAAGAGACGAATTAATACCTTTCCCAAGAGGACTTGCGCGTAAGTGAATGCATGAATTCAACTGGAATTCGAAATCGGCTCCCCGATTTCTCGTTCCGATTCGATACCCACTGCACCACATCCTAAATACAGATTACTCATATAATTGAATGTGTATTATATCACCCGCAAAGCCCACTAATGCTGGGCGGATCTTACAATTTCGGAAATATCAATGCCAGTATGCTAAAATTTTCAATCACAATGACTTCCGATTTCGTGCAAAAAAGTCCTTCCCAAATCCTTTCACTTAACCAAATTTTACTCACAATGCTTAGATCAAACGGTTATATCGTTTTCAGGAATTTTTTAAAAGTCCCGCCAGCTGAGGTCGCGTCCCCAGGCCGTTAAAATCAAGAAGTCCCTTCCTGAAAAATCGACCATTAGAAATGCGCCTATGGCCTCATGGTTTTTTTCTTTGTATTTTTTCCGTTTACTCTTTTAACATTGTTCAGTTGGTTGACCTCATCTTCATTGCGAACAGAAGCATTTATTTCGGACACTAAGGGAGATTGTTCTAATTCCACGTGTCATGCTTCGTCTATATATCTCAGTTTGACGTATTTCTCTTTAGTAATTCAACTCTCCAAGTTGTTCAACTCCGCTGTGGCCAGGTATTGAACTCACAGTTCTTTGGGTCAAGTCATTTTGGAATACTTCAACAAACGCTTTCATGCCCTGGGCCATGCATCCTTACTAAAAGAAATTAACTGAAATTGAGACACCCAGAAATGTCATGACACGTAGAACTAGAACAATATTGCCGTGGGTGAATAAGGGTTCGATTCGAAATTTCAACGTATACGACCTGCAGAATGGCCGGAGCGTCGTCAATATAGCAACAAATGGACAACAGTCCGAACAATGTCAGTCAGTTAAGTGCCATACGTGAAACACGTTTGGGCGATCATGTCTCGAAAGAGACATGACTGACTGGGCAGAAGATTATCCGGCAGTAGGTTGCCATTGCTTTCTGCGGTAGACTGGTTGCTAGCCAAGGCTACAGAACCCAATCTGTCCTGTTATTTAACCCATAACTGGAAAGAAGAGACGGATTAATACCTTTCCCAAGGGTATTTGCGCGTAAGTAAATGCAATGAATTCAACTGGAATTCGAACTCGGCTCCCCGATTTCTCGTTCCGAGCCGATATCCACTGCACCACAACGCACATCCCCGAACAATGTAGATAGTGTAAATAGTTACAAAACCTCATCTCAGAAATATAAACAGAACTTTTTTGTTTCTTAATACTTAGCTTGAGCGCGCAGCAGAATCGGCCCAGAGATAGGACAGAAACAATATGGATTCGTTAAAGATACCGGAACGAGGAATTCGATATTTATGCTCAGAATGCTATCTGAACGATCAATACAAATGCAGGACTTTTATCTGTGTTTTATAGACTACGCAAAGCACGACACAAGGACTTGATAGAGATATTCGACAACCTCGACATTTTCGGAAAAGACGTTAGAATAATCAAGAATCTATATTGTGTATGGATAGGAAGTGAACTCAGCAGGTATGTAAAAATAGAAAGGGGCGTGAGACAAGGATTTCTTTTCTCACCAGATCTTTTCAATCTGTACAACGAAGCAATTATGAGAAAAACAAAAGCCTTGCCAGGATTCGACATTATCGGCCTCAATCTCAACAATATTAGATACGCGGATGACCCAGTGCCGATAACAGACACGGTAAGAAAAATGCAGGAAGTTAGCAAAAGAAAGTGAAAAGAAAGGACTGAGCATAGACCTCAAGAAAACTGAATTCATAGTCATCAGCTAAAAGAGGCGTCCAATATGCCAACTGCAAGTCGGAGAATCTAAAATAAAACAAGTAAAACAATTCAAATACCTGGGAAGTATTTTGACAGAGAATGGAAAGTGCTATATGGAGATCCAAAAACGCATGGACATGGCCAAAGACGCATTTCAGAAGCTAAGCATAGTACTGAAAGACAGGAAAATCTCATTAGAAACAAAGAAAAGAATGCTGGATTGCTATGTGATATCTGTCCTTCTGTATAGAAGTAAATGCTGGACGATCTCACCAAAGATGAAGGCAGCAGAAATGTGGTTCTACAGAAGGATGCTGAAGATAACATGGATGGAGCACGTGTTCAACGATGAGGTGTTGGATAGGATGCAAACGAGAAGAAAACTGATACTAAATGTCAGGAAGAGACAATTGTGGTTCTTAGGACACGTCATGAGGAAGGAAGGCCTGGCGAACTTAATACTCACAGATCGGAAGGAGAGACAGGGGAAAGCAGCGCGAGACGTACCTGTTAGGTCTGAGCAAATGGTTGTGGGAGCGGGGCTTAGTGATACAAAGAGAAAAGTTATTGAGGGCAACAAAAGACTAAGTCAAGTGGAAGTCCATGATCGCCTACATCCTGAAAGGACACGGCACAAGAAGAAGAAGAAGCAGCAGCTTGACTCAGGGATACAGCTTTGTCTATTCCAACACGCCTTCGGATTTACTGACTGAAGTCCATGATCGCCTACATCCTGAAAGGACACGGCACAAGAAGAAGAAGCAGCAACAGCTTGACTCAGGATACAGCTTTGTCTATTCCAACACGCCTTCGGATTTACTGACTGGAAGTCCATGATCGCGTACATCCTGAAAGGACACGGCACAAGAAGAAGAAGAAGAAGAAGAAGCAGCAGCAGCTTGACTCAGGAATACAGCTTTGTCTATTCCAACACGCCTTCGGATTTACTGACTGAAGTCCGCAGTCGCCTACATCCTGAAAGGACACGGCACAAGAAGAAGAAGAAGAAGAAGAAGAAGCAGCAGCAGCTTGACTCAGGGATACAGCTTTGTCTATTCCAACACGCCTTCAGTTTACTGACTGAGAGTCGCGGTCGCGTACATCCTGAAAGGACACGGCACAAGAGAAGAAGCAGCAACAGCTTGACTCGGGGATACAGCTTTGTCTATTCTAACACGCCTTCGGATTTACTGACTGGAAGTCCGCGGTCGCCTACATCCTGAAGGACACGGCACAAGAAGAAGAAGAAAGCAGCAGCATCTTGACTCAGGGATACGGCTTTGTCTATTCCAACACGCCTTCGGATTTACTGACTGGAAGTCCATGATCGCCTACATCCTGAAAGGACACGGCACAAGAAGAAGAAGCAGCAGCAGCTTGACTCAGGGATACAGCTTTGTCTGTTCCAACACGCCTTCGGATTTACTGACTGGAAGTCCGCAGTCGCCTACATCCTGAAAGGACACGGCACAAGAAGAAGAAGCAGCAGCAGCTTGACTCAAGGGGATACAGCTTTGTCTATTCTAACACGCCTTCGGATTTACTGACTGGAAGTCGCAGTCGCCTACATCCTGAAAGGACACGGCACAAGAAGAAGAAGCAGCAGCAGCTTGACTCAGGGATACAGCTTTGTCTGTTCCAACACCTTCGGATTTGACTGAAGTCCATGATCGCCTACATCCTGAAAGGACACGGCACAAGAAGAAGAAGCAGCAGCAGCTTGACGCAGGGATGACTTTGTCCTGACCAGCACGCCTTCGGATTTACTGACTGGAAGTCCCATGATCGCGTACATCCTGAAAGGACACGGCACAAGAAGAAGAAGCAGCCAGCAGCTTGACTCAGGGATACGACTTTGTCTGTTCCAACACGCCTTCGGATTTACTGACTGAAGTCCATGATCGCGTACATCTGTGAAGGACACGGCACAAGAAGAAGAAGAAGAAGAAAAGAAGAAGAAGCAGCAGCTTGACTCAAGGATACAGCTTTGTCTATTCCAACACGCCTTCGGATTTACTGACTGGAAGTCCATGATCGCGTACGTCACGAAAGGACACGGCACAAGAAGAAGAAGCAGCAGCAGCTTGACTCAGGGATACAGCTTTGTCTGTTCAACACGCCTTCGGATTTACTGACTGGAAGTCCGCGGTCGCCTACATCCTGAAAGGACACGGCACAAGCAGCAGCATGTGACTCAGGGATACAGCTTTGTCTATTCCAACACGCCTTCGGATTTACTGACTGAAGTCCATGATCGCCTACATCCTGAAAGGACAGCACAAGAAGAAAGCAGCAGCTTGACTCAGGGATACAGCTTTGTCGCCAACACCTTCGGATTTACTGACTGAAATTGTGATCGCGTACATCCTGAAAGGATACAGCACAAGAAGAAGAAGCAGCAGCAGCTGACTCAGGGATGACTTTGTCTGTTCAACACGCCTTCGGATTTACTGACCTGGAGGTCATGATCGCGTACATCCTGAAAGGACAGCACAAGAAGAAGCAGCAGCAGCTTGACTCAGGGATACAAACACATCACTTCCAACATGTGGATTTGTTGGAAGTCCGCGGTCGCCTACATCCTGAAAGGACACGGCACAAGAAGAAGAAGCAGCAGCAGCTTGACTCCGGGACCAGCTTTGTCTATTCCAACACGCCTTCGGATTTACTGACTGGAAGTCCGCGGTCGCGTACATCCTGAAAGGACACAGCACAAGAAGAAGAAGCAGCAGCGGCGGCTCGGAATACAGCTTTGTCTATTCCAACACCCATTCGGATTTACTGACTGGAGGTCATGATCGCCTACATCCTGAAAGGACACGGCACAAGAAAAAGCAGCAGCAGCTTGACTCAGGATACAGCTTTGTCTATTCCAACACGCCTTCGGATTTATTTCGGAAGTCCGCGGTCGCGTACATCCTGAAAGGACACGGCACAAGAAGAAGAAGCAGCAGCAGCTTGACTCGAGATACAGCTTTGTCTGTTCCAACACGCCTTCGGATTTACTGACTGAGAAGTCCGCGGTCGCCTACGTCACTGAAAGGACACGGCACAAGAAAGAAGAAGAAGAAGAAGAAGCAGCAGCAGCTTGACTCAGGGATACGGCTTTGTCTGTTCCAACACGCCTTCGGATTTACTGACTGAGAGTCGCGGTCGCGTGCATACAGTTACGGCACAAGAAGAAAAGCAGCAGCAGCTTGACTCAGGATACAGCTTTGTCTATTCCAACACGCCTTCGGATTTACTGACTGGAAGTCCGCGATCGCCACCATCCTGAAGGACACGGCACAAGAAAAAGAGAAGAAGCAGCAGCAGCTTGACTCAGGGATACAGCTTTGTCTATTCCAACACGCCTTCTTGGGTTACTGGCTGAAATTGTGATCGCGTACATCCTGAAAGGACACGGCACAAGAAGAAGAAGCAGCAGCAGCTTGACTCAGGATACAGCTTTGTCTATTCCAACACGCCTTCGGATTTACTGACTGGAAATTCATGATCGCGTACATCCTGAAAGGACACGGCACAAGAAGAAGAAGAAGAAGAAGCAGCAGCAGCTTGACTCAGGATACAGCTTTGTCTATTCCAACACGCCTTCGGATTTACTGACTGGAAATTGGCAGTCGCCTACATCCTGAAAGGACACGGCACAAGAAGAAGAAGCAGCAGCAGCTTGACTCGGGGATACAGCTTTGTCTATTCCAACACGCCTTTAGTTTACTGACTGGAAGTCCATGATCATACATCCTGAAAGGACACGGCACAAGAAGAAGAAGCAGCAGCAGCTTGACTCAGGGATACAAGCATCTTCAACGCCTTCGGATTTACTGACTGGAAGTCCATGATCGCGTACATCCTGAAAGGACACGGCACAAAGAAGAAGAAGCAGCAGCAGCTTGACTCAGGGATACAGCTTTGTCTATTCCAACACGCCTTCGGATTTACTGACTGGAAGTCCGCGGTCGCCTACATCCTGAAAGGACACGGCACAAAAGAAGAAGAAGAAGAAGAAGAAGAAGCAGCAGCAGTGAGAGATGCAGCTTTGTCTATTTCAACATGACGGATTTACTGACTGAAGTCCATGATCGCGGCGTACATCCTGAAAGGACACCGGCACAAGAAGAAGAAGCAGCAGCAGCTTGACTCAGGGATACAGCTTTGTCTATTCCAACACGCCTTCGGATTTACTGACTGGAAGTCCATGATCGCCTACATCCTGAAAGGACACGGCACCAAGAAGAAGAAGCAGCAGCTTGACTCAGGGATACAGCTTTGTCTATTCCAACACGCCTTCGGATTTACTGACTGAGAGTCCATGATCGCCTACATCCTGAAAGGACACGGCACAAGAAGAAGAAGCAGCAGCTTGACTCGGGATACAGCTTTGTCTGTTCCAACACGCCTTCAGATTTACTGACTGGAAGTCCATGATCGCGTACATCCTGAAAGGACACGGCGAAGAAGAAGAAGAAGAAGCAGCAGCTTGACTCAGGGATACAGCTTTGTCCTATTCCAACACGCCTTCAGGATTTACTGACTGGAAGTCCATGATCGCGTACATCCTGAAAGGACACGGCACAAGAAGAAGAAGCAGCAGCAGCTTGACTCGGGGATACAGCTTTGTCTATTCCAACACGCCTTCGGATTTACTGACCGAGTGCGATCGCGTACATCCTGAAAGGACACGGCACAAGAAGAAGAAGCAGCAGCAGCTTGACTCAGGGATACAGCTTTGTCTGTTCAACACGCCTTCGGATTTACTGACTGGAAGTCCACCCAGTCGCCTACATCCTGAAAGGACACGGCACAAGAAGAAGAAGCAGCAGCAGCTTGACTCAGGGATACAGCTTTGTCTATTCCAACGCCTTCGGATTTACTGACTGAGAGTCCATGATCATACATCCTGAAAGACCACGGCACAAGAAGAAGAAGCAGCAGCAAGCGACTCAGGGATACAGCTTTGTCTATTCCAACACGCCTTCGGATTTACTGACTGAAGTCCACCCAGTCGCCTACATCCTGAAAGGACACAAGAAGAAGAAGCAGCAGCAGCTTGACTCAGGATACAGCTTTGTCTATTCCAACACGCCTTCCGGATTTGCAGCTGAAGTCGCAGTCGCGTACATCCTGAAAGGACACGGCACAAGAAGAGAAGAAGCAGCAGCAGCTTGACTCAGGGATACAGCTTTGTCTGTTCCAACACGCCTTCGGATTGCAGCTGAAGTCCATGATCGCCTACATCCTGAAAGGACACGGCACAAGAAGAAGAAGCAGCAGCAGCTTGACTCAGGGATACAGCTTTGTCTATTCCAACACGCCTTCGGATTCACTGACTGATCATGATCGCGTACATCCTGAAAGGACACGGCACAAGAAGAAGAAGCAGCAGCTTGACTCAGGATACAGCTTTGTCTATTCCAACACGCCTTCGGATTTACTGACTGGAAGTCCATGATCGCCTACATCCTGAAAGGACACGGCACAAGAAGAAGAAGCAGCAGCAGCTTGGCTCAGGGATACGGCTTTGTCTGTTCCAACACGCCTTCAGGTTTACTGACTGGAAGTCCATGATCGCGTACATCCTGAAAGGACACGGCACAAGAAAAAGCAGCAGCAGCTTGACTCAGGGATACAGCTTTGTCTATTCCAACACGCCTTCGGATTTACTGACTGGTCATGATCGCCTACATCCTGAAAGGACACGGCTTTAAGAGAAGAAGAAGCAGCAGCAGCTTGACTCAAGGATACAGCTTGTCTATTCCAACACGCCTTCGGATTTACTGACTGAAGTCCGCAGTCGCGTACATCCTGAAAAGGACACCGGCACAAGAAGAAGAAGAAGCAGCAGCAGCTTGACTCAGGATACAGCTTTGTCTCACATTCCAACACGCCTTCGGATTTACTGACTGGAAGTCATGATCGCGTACATCCTGAAAGAGGACACGGCACAAGAAGAAGAAAGCAGCAGCAGCTTGACTCAGGGATACAGCTTTGTCTATTCAGCGCCTTCGGATTTACTGACTGGAAGTCCGCGATCGCCTACATCCTGAAAGGACACGGCACAAGAAGAAGAAGCAGCAGCAGCTTGACTCAGGGAATGCAACTTTGTCTGTTCCAACACGCCCTTTCGGATTTACTGACTGAAATTATGATCGCCTACATCCTGAAAGGACACGGCACAAAGAAGAAGAAACAGCAGCAGCTTGACTCAGGGATAGCTTTGTCTATTCCAACACGCCTTCGGATTTACTGACTGAAGTCATGATCGCGTACATCCTGAAAGGACACGGCACAAGAAGAAGAAGAAGAAGAAGAAGAAGCAGCAACAGCTTGACTCAGGGATACAGCTTTGTGTTCAACTACGCCTTCGGATTTACTGACTGGAAGTCCATGATCGCGTACTGCATCCTGAAAGGACACGGCACAGAAGAAGAAGCAGCAGCAGCTTGACTCAGGATACAGCTTTGTCTGTTCCAACACGCCTTCGGATTTACTGACTGGAAGTCCACATGATCGCGTACATCCTGAAAGGACACGGCACAAGAAGAAGAAGCAGCAGCAGCTTGACTCAGGGATACAGCTGTCTATTTCAACACGCCTTCGGATTTACTGGCTGAAGTCCGCGATCGCCTACATCCTGAAAGGACACGGCACAAGAAGAAGAAGCAGCAGCAGCTTGACTCAGGGATACAGCTTTGTCTATTCCAACACGCCTTCGGATTTACTGACTGGAAGTCCATGATCGCGTACATCCTGAAAGGACACAGCACAAGAAGAAAGCAGCATAAACACGACAGGGATACAGCTTTGTCTGTTCCAACACGCCTTGGTTTACTGACTGGAAGTCCATGATCGCCTACATCCTGAAAGGACGCACAAAGAAGAAGAAGCAGCAGCAGCTTGACTCAGGGATACAGCTTTTACGCTCTGTTCAACACGCCTTCGGATTTACTGACTGGAAGTCCATGATCGCGTACATCCTGAAAAGGACACGGCACAAGAAGAAGAAGCAGCAGCAGCTTGACTCAGGATACAGCTTTGTCTATTCCAACACGCCTTCGCGGATTTACTGACTGAAGTCCACATGATCGCCTACCGCTCCTGAAAGGACACGGCACAAGAAGAAGAAGCAGCAGCAGCTTGACTCGGGGATACCAGCTTTTGTCTGTTCCAACACGCCTTCGGATTTACTGACTGGAAGTCCATGATCGCGTACATCTGAAAGGACACAGCACAAGAAGAAGAAGCAGCAGCAGCTTGACTCAGGGATGCAGCTTTGTCTGTTCCAACACGCCTTCGGATTTACTGACTGAAGTCCGCGATCGCCTACATCCTGAAAGGACACGGCACAAGAAGAAGAAGCAGCAGCAGCTTGACTCGAGATACAGCTTTGTCTATTCCAACACGCCTTCGGATTTACTGACTGGAAGTCCATGATCATACATCCTGAAAGGACACGGCACAAGAAGAAGAAGCAGCAGCAGCTTGACTCAGGGATACAGCTTTGTCTATTCCAACACGCCTTCGGATTTACTGACTGAAGTCCATGATCGCCTACATCCTGAAGGACGCTTTAAAGAAGAAGAAGCAGCAGCAGCTTGACTCAGGGATACAGCTTTGTCTGTTCAACACGCCTTCGGATTTACTGACTGGAAGTCATGATCGCATGCATCCTGAAAGGACACGGCACAAGAAGAAGAAGCAGCAGCAGCTTGACTCAGGGATACGGCTTTGTCTATTCCAACACGCCTTCGGATTTACTGACTGGAAGTCCGCAGTCGCCTACGTACAGAGGACACGGCACAAAGAAGAAGAAGCAGCAGCAGCTTGACTCGGGGATACAGCTTTGTCTGTTCCAACACGCCTTCGGATTTACTGACTGAAGTCCATGATCGCGTACATCCTGAAAGGACACGGCACAAGAAGAAAGCAGCAGCAGCTTGACTCAGGATACAGCTTTGTCTGTTCAACACGCCTTCGGATTTACTGACTACAGAGTCCACATGATCGCGTACATCCTGAGAAAGGACACGGCACAAGAAGAAAGAAGCAGCAGCAGCTTGACTCAGGGGATACAGCTTTGTCTGTTCCAACACGCCTTCGGATTTACTGACTGGAAGTCATGATCGCGTACATCCTGAAAGGACACGGCACAAGAAGAAGAAGCAGCAGCATCTTGACTCAGGGATACAGCTTTGTCTATTCCAACACGCCTTCGGATTTACTGACTGGAAGTCCACTTGATCGCCTACATCCTGAAAGGACACGGCACAAGAAGAAGAAGAAGAAGAAGAAGAAGAAGCAGCAGCAGCTTGACTCAGGGATACAGCTTTGTCTATTCCAACACGCCTTCGGATTTACTGACTGGAAGTCCATGATCGCCTACATCCTGAAAGGACACGGCACAAGAAAGAAGAAGAAGAAGAAGAAGAAGAAGAAGAAGCAGCAGCAGCTTGACTCAGGGATACAGCTTTGTCTGTTTCAACACGCCTTCGGATTTACTGACTGGGAAGTCCATGATCGCGTACATCCTGAAAGGACACGGCACAAGAGAGAAGAAGAAGAAGAAGAAGAAGCAGCAGCAGCTTGACTCAGGGATACAGCTTTGTCTATTCCAACACGCCTTCGGATTTACTGACTGGAAGTCCATGATCGCGTACATCCTGAAAGGACACGGCACAAGAAGAAGAAGCAGCAGCAGCTTGACTCCCAGGGATACAGCTTTGTCTATTCCAACACGCCTTCGGATTTGCGGCTGGAAGTCCATGATCGCGTACATCCTGAAAGGACACGGCACAAGAAGAAGAAGAAGAAGAAGAAGAAGAAGCAGCAGCAGCTTGACTCAGGGATACAGCTTTGTCTATTCCAACACGCCTTCGGATTTACTGACTGGAAGTCCATGATCGCGTACATCCTGAAAGGACACGGCACAAGAAGAAGAAGAAGAAGAAGAAGAAGCAGCAGCAGCTTGACTCAGGATACAGCTTTGTCTATTCCAACACGCCTTCGGATTTACTGACTGGAAGTCATGATCGCGTACATCCTGAAAGGACACGGCACAAGAAGAAGAAGCAGCAGCAGCTTGACTCAGGGATACAGCTTTGTCTATTCCAACACGCCTTCGGATTTACTGACTGGAAGTCCATGATCGCCTACATCCTGAAAGACACAGCAAAGAAGAAGAAGAAGAAGAAGAAGCAGCAGCAGCTTGACTCAGGATACAGCTTTGTCTATTCCAACACGCCTTCGGATTTACTGACTGGAAGTCCATGATCGCGTACATCCTGAAAGGACACGGCACAAGAAGAAGAAGCAGCAGCAGCTTGACTCAGGGATACAGCTTTGTCTATTCCAACACGCCTTCGGATTTACTGACTGGAAGTCCATGATCGCCTACATCCTGAAAGGACACGGCACAAGAAGAAGAATCAGCAGCAGCTTGACTCAGGGATACAGCTTTGTCTATTCCAACACGCCTTCGGATTTACTGACTGGAAGTCCATGATCGCGTACATCCTGAAAGGACACGGCACAAGAAGAAGAAGCAGCAGCAGCTTGACTCAGGGATACAGCTTTGTCTATTCCAACACGCCTTCGGATTTACTGACTGGAAGTCCATGATCGCGTACATCCTGAAAGGACACGGCACAAGAAGAAGAAGCAGCGGCGAGCTTGACTCAGGGATACAGCTTTGTCTATTCCAACACGCCTTCGGATTTACTGACTGAAGTCCGCGTTAACCTACATCCTGAAAGGACACGGCACAAGAAGAAGAAGAAGAAGAAGAAGAAGCAGCAGCAGCTTGACTCAGGGATACAGCTTTTGTCTGTTCAACACGCCTTCGGATTTACTGACTGGAAGTCCATGATCGCGTACATCCTGAAAGGACACGGCACAAGAAGAAGAAGCAGCAGCAGCTTGACTCAGGGATACAGCTTTGTCTATTCCAACACGCCTTCGGATTTACTGACTGGAAGTCCATGATCGCGTACATCCTGAAAGGACACGGCACAAGAAGAAGAAGCAGCAGCAGCTTGACTCAGGGATACAGCTTTGTCTATTCCAACACGCCTTCGGATTTACTGACTGGAAGTCCATGATCGCGTACATCCTGAAAGGACACGGCACAAGAAGAAGAAGCAGCAGCAGCTTGACTCAGGGATACAGCTTTGTCTATTCCAACACGCCTTCGGATTTACTGACTGGAAGTCCATGATCGCGTACATCCTGAAATGACACGGCACAAGAAGAAGAAGCAGCAGCAGCTTGACTCTGAGGGATACAGCTTTGTCTATTCCAACACGCCTTCGGATTTACTGACTGGAAGTCCATGATCGCCTACATCCTGAAAGGACACGGCACAAGAAGAAGAAGCAGCAGCAGCTTGACTCCGGATACAGCTTTGTCTATTCCAACACGCCTTCGGATTTACTGACTGGAAGTCCATGATCGCCTACATCCTGAAAGGACACGGCACAAGAAGAAGCAGCAGCAGCTTGACTCAGGGATACAGCTTTGTCTATTCCAACACGCCTTCGGATTTACTGACTGGAAGTCCATGATCGCCTACATCCTGAAAGGACACGGCACAAGAAGAAGAAGAAGAAGAAGAAGAAGCAGCAGCAGCTTGACTCAGGGATACAGCTTTGTCTATTCCAACACACCTTCGGATTTACTGACTGGAAGTCCATGATCGCCTACATCCTGAAAGGACACGGCACAAGAAGAAGAAGAAGCAGCAGCTTGACTCAGGGATACAGCTTTGTCTATTCTAACACGCCTTCGGATTTACTGACTGGAAGTCCATGATCCGCCTACATCCTGAAAGGACACGGCACAAGAAGAAGAAGAAGCAGCAGCATCTTGACTCAGGGATACAGCTTTGTCTATTCCAACACGCCTTCGGATTTACTGACTGGAAGTCCATGATCGCCTACATCCTGAAAGGACACGGCACAAGAAGAAGAAGAAGCAGCAGCTTGACTCAGGGATACAGCTTTGTCTATTCCAACCCGCCTTCGGATTTCGGCGTCACACTTTCAGTCATCGAAATTACGGACATAAGTTTCTTTTAAAAATAAATCTTTTAAAACTTTAAAACAGTGAGATTAACATGGCTACAAAATATTATCGAAATATTTGTTCGTGGCTCGTCTGAAGTTTTTTCTTCGACTTTGCCTTCGCAGGCAAGGATCGGTAAAAATAAATGGCAAGAAGAATAAAATCAGTAAAAATTAATCATTTTAACAGTTCATCTCTCAGACGTATGCAAATTATTTTTCAGAATAACAAAAAAAAAAAAAATTGGCGAGAATGATTCGCAATGTTTTTAGACGTCTAAGTACGTTTTTAATGAAACGAAATCTCAACACGAATTAACTGGGCAGACGCAGACATTATCACACGTCTCGGGGAAGTGAAAATAACAAAGTGTTGACAATTTACGGAAGTCAAAATGGTGGTGTGGTGAGGGAAAGCCTGTTAAGAGATTCTGGTGTCAGTTGTTGCTAAAGAGAGAGAATAACGAAAAGGTGGCGAGACGTTAGTTGGCATGAAATATTATACGATGCTAATGATACAAAATGGCAGGATTTTACAAGCTTCTACTATAAGTCTGTTATTTGACTCGTCACTGCCTTTTTTCACTCAGCTTATTTCAGTCTGTTCATTTTTTTATCTATCTATCTATCTATCTATCTATCTATCTATCTATCTATCTATCTATCTATCATCTATCCATTCTAGTCCGTTCATATCTATCTATCTATCTATTCTAGTCCGTTCATATCTATCTATCTATCTATCTATCTATCTATTCTAGTCCGTTTATATCTATCTATCTATCTATCTATCTATCTATCTATCTATCTATCTATTCTAGTCCGTTCATATCTATCTATCTATCTATCTATCTATCTATCTATCTATCTATCTATCTATCTATTCTATCCTATTCATCCGTTCTATCTATCTATCTATCTATCTATCTATCTATCTATCTATCTATTCTAGTCCGTTCATATCTATCTATCTATCTATCTATCTATCTATCTATCTATCTATCTATCTATAGTCCGTTCATATCTATCTATCTATCTATCTATCTATCTATCTATCTATCTATCTATCTATCTATCTATCTATCTATCTATTCTAGTCCGTTCATATCTATCTATCTATCTATCTATCTATCTATCTATCTATCTATTCTATCTATTCTATTCTAGTCCGTTCATATCTATCTATCTATCTATCTATCTATCTAGTCCGTTTATATCTATTTTATCCTTTATCTATCTATCTATCTATCTATCTATCTATCTATCTATCTATCTATCTATCTATCTATGAGTTGAATATATAGATCGGAATCCAACATGATGACTAGAATAAATAAAGAACAAGTAGGAAAAAAGTGTGTTTAATGTAACATATTTCATTTATAACATGCTTATTCGGAGATTTAATAAGGATGAATGATTTTTAAAAAATTCAAAAGACAGTGTTTTTGAATGAGGTATAGTTTCAAAGGTCACGTGTGATAAAGCAATGGAAACGATAAAACTTGTGTTTGTTTAACTCTATGTGTCAACGCGTTCTTTTTAAATAAAATAAGAAAAAACAGTTATGAATGTATGCGTTGAGAGAAATCAAATGATCGAACGATTTTCATTATAGATAACGTGAAAATCATGTATGAATCATAAACGAAATACATTTCCGTTTAAATTCCAATGAAAATAATGTTAACAGTTAGAATCTTTTTATGAAATAATAAATTACTAAATAACGTTAACGGTTAGTATTTTTCAATGAAATTTAATAGTCGTCCGATGCTTTATCACACGTGACACATATCTAACTTTTGAAATTATACCTCATTTAAAAATACTGTGTTGGATTTTTAAATTATTCGTCCTAATTAAATCTCTGAAGAAGCTTGTTAAAAGTGAAACGTGTTAGGTTAAAAAACTTTTTTCCGACTTGTTCTTTATTCTATCTATCTATCTATCTATCTATCTATCTGTTCATTTCAGTTTATATCTATCTATCTATCTATCTATCTATCTATCTATCTATCTATCTATCTATCTAACAATCACAACGTGTTTGTTTCTATCTATCTATCTATCTATCTATCTATCTATCTATCGTCTTCAGTCACTTTCCGCCCGTTAGTTTCAGTGTGCCTTTCCATATAAATATTCACCTAGAAATTTTTCTGATGATCATTCCTCTGCGGTACCTCTACATAATTAACCTCCTACAGAATGTAATGAAGGGAAACTAGAAGAAAGGACTAAACATAAACTATAAGAACACTGAAAGCAGTGTCATCAGCAAAAAGAAGAGTCCAAAATGCCAATTACAGGTCGGGAGATACTAAAATCAAACAGGTACCGAAATTTATATAATTGGGAAGTATTCGAATTTTCTGAACAAATCGACACACTGTTCTAATGACAACTTTGCTGGTTGGAAGCGTATGAAATCATTTGTCGATACTCGTCATTTTGAAGGCCGTTTACCAATTTCATTTGAATAATTTTTTCTTAGGCTGACTTGTTTTCTCATCCCAATTTCTCAAACTCCTAATATTAAGCAGCCTGTTTGAAGCGAAGAGAATATTCAGTGACTGGTTCATTCACTTTCTGTGAAATGTTTGTGGAAGTTACCAAATGAGTTTGGACATCTGCTGCAAAATTAATTTAGATTAATTACTCTGTTGGATTTTTTACATGGCACAAGGCCACTTCCTAAAGGAACTTTCTAACTAAATCCTTACATACCACCATTATTTTTATAAGCGTTGAAAATCATTCATGAAACAAACAAATGGAAAGTGGAATGAAATTGACAAAGCATCAATTTGCAACTATAAAGTGTATTTAACAAATATTAACAGTCAGTCAGTTAGTTAAGTGCCATACGCGATACACGCTTGGGCGATCATGTCTCGAAAGAGACATGACTGACTGGGCAGAAGATTATCCCGCAGTAGGTTGCCATTGCTTTCTGCGGTAGACTGGTTGCCGACCAAGGCTATAGAACCCAATCTGTCCTGCTATTTAATCCATAACTGGAAGGAAGAGACGGATTCATACCTTTCCCAAGGGTATTTGCGCGTAAGTGAATACAATGGATTCAACTGGAATTCGAACCCGGCTCCCCGGTTTCTCGTTCCGAGCCGATATCCACTGTACTACAACGCACATCCTTCAAATATTAACAAGAATACATAAATTACATAAAAGTTGAAACTGTTTGTTTGAAGGTGTCTTCCATGAACTTTTTTTTTATTATTTCACCCCGAGTAAGGCGGAAATGCCACTGATGTGTGTGTGTGGGGGGGGGGGGGCACATAACTGTAAAAAGATTAATTAGAAGAGAGTGAGGAGTACAGACCAGTTAGAAAAGAGCAATAGAAAGATGAGAATGCAGGTGTGATGACAGGTACATAGGTGGAGGGAAAGGGAAGGATATACGGGGTGGGGAGAGAGCTAGAATCCAGTGGTTAATAGATGAGTATTGACATTGCATTTAAATTCTTGGAGGTTGTAGCCATCACGAAAGCAAGAATACGGAAGCGAGTTCCACAGGCGGGAAATGTGAGAGAAGAAGCTGCAGGAGTAGAATTGTCGGCTGCATTTGGCTAACCTAACTGTGAATGGGTGGGACCCAGTTGCCAATCTGGTTGCACGACTGTGGAATTCTCTTCCACACGATTGCTTCCCCGACGGCTACAATCTCCAGGAGTTTAAATGTAAGGTCAATAGACACCTCCTAACACACGAACCTATTCCCATTCTAACAAACACTCTTCCCATCTCCTCATCCTCGGTATCCTTACTCATCTGTCACCTTCCTCCTGACATTTCCTATGTCTAACCACTCCTTCTCTTTACCTTCCCCTATGTAGCCCCATGCACAATAGTGGCAGTGGAATGCCTTGCTTGGGGTGAGATGATTAAAAAAACAAACAAAAAAACAAAAAACAAAAAAAAACCAGTAAACACCTTTTGTGGAGGCACCAGGGACTTAAGTTCGTCCGAGCAGAAGCCATGAAAGTATTTATAGAACAGACAAAGGGGGGCCACATTTCGTCGGTGGGGAAGTGGCTGCAGTTGAGCCGCCAAGTCAGTACCTATCACATTACTGATTCTCCTTTGGAGCCTGTCGAGAACACTGAGGTTAACGGCAGGGGCGCCTGACCATAAATGGCAGCAGTACTCCATGCACTGACAGATGGTTGACTTGTATATATGCAGGATGGATTCAGGCGGGAAAACATCCTGGATCGACATAATGACCCAAACTTCTTAGCAGTGGATTTAGCTATGGATTCGATATAGTGGTTCCATTTGAGGTCTGAAGAGAGGGTAAGGCCGAGGAGGCGCAGTGTATTGCTCTCAGGGAGAATCGCGTTGTTCATGCTTATGGGAGGCAGGAGAGGTTGCCTGTGATGGTTGACAGACAACAGCTTGGTCTTAGACACATGGAAGTTGACAAGCCATTTATTGCCCCAATTCACCACAGAGTCTAGATCCTGTTCAAGGTCAGTAGCGAGATTATGTCTATCTGCCGCGAGAGGTTCCTTACCGGTGCGGGAGTAAATTGTGGTGTCATCTGCGTAGATGCCTACTTGCACTTGATCTCATCTGGGAGGTCGTTGATGACAATAAGGAAGAGCGTCGGGCCCAGGATAGAGCCCTGTGGGACACCAGCATTCGTGCTGTAGGATGAAGAGGCATGCCCATTCAAAACGACCTTCATTTTGTGGTTATTTAGGTTAGTTAGATTGGATTAGGTCAAGCAGGCGACCGGTAATACCGTAACCCCCGTAGCTTGCATAGAAGGCCAGAGTGCCAAACCCTGTCAAAAGCCTTGGAAATGTCTAGAGCAACAGCACGAGACTCGCCTGACTCGTCGAGGGCCTGGAGCATGTACTCCGTTACGGTTGTTAGCAAGTCGGCCGTGGACCTGGCAAAGCGGAAGCCATATTGCCTGTCAGAGTAGAGTTTGTGGGCAGTAAGATGTTGAACTATTTCAGCATTAATTATGGCCTCGAACACTTTCTTGAAAATTGGTAGAAGATTGATAGGGCGATAGTTGGATGGGTCCGAGTGTTCACCACAGTTCTTAAATACAGGAAAGACTGAAGAGAACTTTCAGCATGCAGGAAAACAGGAAGCAGAAAGGCAGTAGTTTAGAGAGGACAGGGGAGAGTTCAGGAGCACACCTCTTAAGGACTATCACTGGGATTCCATCACCACCGCTCGCCTTATGGGGGTCAAGTTTTGAAATTACTCGGGATACTACTGTCGGGGTAATATATACGTCGTCCAGTTTGGCCTCAGTTCTTATAGGGAAGTCGGGAGGGTAAACTCCAGATGAGTCAAATGTGGAGTTGGATGAGAATCTGCGGGCAAAGCACTCAGCTTTGTCCGCAGATGACGTGAGAACCTAAAATTCATGGATTAAAGGAGGTATTGAGAATTTGCTGTTGTTCAGCACTCGTTTGCAAATCCTCCAATAGTCCTTGCAGCCTAACTTGCGGTCAGCTATGCGCTGTCGCATTCTCTCAGCAAACAACCGTTTGGCATTATTTAGAGTTCTCTTGCACTCATTGAGAGCAGACCAGAAACAGTTTCTGATTTTGTTCGTCATATGTTTTTGTTTATCGAAAGGGACCTAGAGTATAGGATACAGGCGGTTATTATCCGCGATCTTTGCTGGTAGGGAAACTGGCTAGGGCTGCAGCAAGGTGTGGCCTCAGGGTTGCCCACCGAACGCGCTTGCAGGGACACTTATCCATGCGCGACCCTGCACTACAAGAACCCCGATATTATACCACTGTTGATCAAAGCAGCCGCTCTTGACGCTACGCAAGAGTTAGGGCTCCTAACTACCAGTCGGAAGCAGCAACCAGGAAACTGCCAACCCGGTACCCTCACAGTGATGAGCCGTTGCCACCAACCGGCCAGATCGCAGGAAAATCACGGGAGCACCAATACCAGGGTCTGAAGAGAGAGAAGAGAAAGCCGGAAACTACATCCTAAACAGGAAACAAGGGGCAAGCCTCTACTTCTGTTCAATAGACGGGGAAGGAGTATGAACCGGGCGATAGTTGGGTCTATCTACTCCTATTAAAAAAATGATAAGGGTGCTGAGTTAACTAAGTTTAAACTTAGTTAAAGTCCAAATGGAGCATAAAGGCCGAAAAAGATTAGTAAAAAATACATAAATAAGAAACGATTACACTTACCACGCAGGTTAACCCAGGAAATTTGAATTAAGAAAGTTATATCTTCAACTCTTGTCTTTTTCCGAAAATTAAGATCTGGCTAAGCTGCCTGTCCGTGTACAAAGCAAACGAACGAATTTGTATGAAAATTTGTGTTAGAGCTTTTAACGTAAGTTGAAACGTTCATTGTTGCTGTAAGAAAAGCATCTATCTCCAGATAGCACTAGCCGAACATGAGCAACGGAACACCTTGCTATCAGGGGTGCTGTACTCTGAGATTAAACTTTGATGAGATTTTGAAAATGTATCGGTGAAAAATACAGAAAAAGGAAACGAAAGGGAAAGCAAACAAAATAGCAAAACTAAACCAGCTCATCAGATAACGCCCAAACCTGTCTGCGTCTCCTTCGCAAACATACGAGGTATTCGCACTAAGTTTTACAGCGTAGAATCATTCTTTTAATCTAACTCACCTGATATCTAAGCTCTCTGTGAAACTAACCTTGGCCCTTTTATCCCCTCTTCTGAGTTTTACATTACTGGTTACCTTCCCCTACTCAAGAAGGAGTCTAATGTCCATATGCATGGGCTTGGTGTTTATGTCAGTGAACACCTCCCTCTAGCTAGGGAGACCTCTTTTGAATCCCTGAATCATTCTTTCATGTGCTTCCGTCTCTCACTTCTAAGCTCGGTTAGCTCTCTCTTCTTTCTCTACCGCTTCCCCTCCTCCTCTGACTGTTCGATACTTGATAGCATCGCTAACAATATCAATAAGGTCATTTCTTTTTATCTATCTGCCCATATATTTGTGTTTGGTGACTTTAACGCCCACCACACCAAGTGTCTGGAAAACTCTGTCACCGATCTTGCTGGTGTCCACACCATGAATTTTTGAATCACACAGACTCTTACGCAAGTAGTGGATTTCCCCACGCGTTTCTCCAAAAACCCTAATGGAAGGGACTAACTACTATACCCCTGCTTCACTTCCATCCCAGACGCTTGCTCTACCAAGCAGCTCTGCCCTCTCGGAAACTCTGATACTGATACCGATTTGGCAGCCCAGCTGCAGTCACTCTTTCACCAGCGTGATGTGGCATCCCTGTGCCTCTTCTACAAATACTTTCACGGCTTCTGCTCCGATGAACTTAGATCACTGGTGCCTTCTAGGCATGAAGTACTAGATTATCAACTAGGTCACACTCTTTTGCAGTGAAACAGTGTAATCGCAATTTTTACTCTAACACCTTCTTTTCTCGCACTTCCCGTCTGTAGAATTCCATTCCATATTCTTGCTTCCCCAACAGCTACAATCTCCAGGAATTTAAATGTAAAGTCAATAGACACCTCTTATGACACCAACTCACATCCATTCTCTCAAGCTCTTTTTTCATCTACTTAACCCTCATCCTCGGTATCCTCATCCGTCTATCACCCTCTTTACGACATTTCCTATAACTAACCACTCTTTCTCATCACTTTCCCTTATGTAACCCCCTGTGCAACAGTGGCAGTGGAATACCTTGCTTGGGGTGAAATGATTAAAAACAAAAAAAAAAGAAGAGACCAAATTTTCGGAGAAAAATAAATTAGGAAAAAGAATAAATGAAAAAGAGAAAAAGAATTTGAAGAAATCAAGAACGATAACCAGAGTAAAAAGAGCAAACAACAAAAGGAATTCTGAATGAAAGAAGGAAGTAAAGAAAAAGGGAGAAACACAGAATAGCATAAAACTATAAAATATTTAAAATTGTCGAAAGAAGAATGAATGAATTAAATACTAAAAAAAAAAAAATAACAACGAAAATGAAAGAGTAATAAAAAGATTAAAGAACAAACGTTGAAATAAGCATTGAAATAGGAAAATGAATTTAGAGAAGAGGGAGGATTTAGATTGTTATAATACGGGGGTTGAAATAACCAATGAGTGGTAAGGGAAGAAAACATTAAAAAAAAAATGAGAAAGAAGACGCAAAAGAAATAGAGACGGAGTTTTACAGATGTGAAAGAAATAAAGAAACGGCAAAATGAAAAAAGAAAAAAACACAGACAAAGAAAGAATGTTAAAGAAATCGAATGAAAGAAAGAAGAAAGAAAGAAAAAGAAAGAAAGGGAGAATTGTATACAAAAAAAGAACATACTTCAGAATAGTAAAGAAAGAAACGGACAGAAAAAGAAAGGAAGAAATAAAAACAGAAAAAAAGAAACAACGCTATAAAAGAAAGAAAGAAAGAAAGAAAGAAAGAAAGAAAGAAAGAAAGAAGAAAAATGTTAAAAATGGGAAAGAAAAAAAACAAAAAGTAAGAAAGAAAAAATATTAAAAACGGGACGAAAAGGAAGAAAGTAAAAAAGAAAGAAAGCGAGAGAGAAAAACAGAAAGAAAGAAAGACACGAAGAAAAATATTAAATACGGGACATAAAGAAAGAAAGAAAGAAAGAAAGAAAGAAAGAAAGCAAGAACAATATAAAAAATGAGACCAAAGAAGAAAGAAAAAAGATGGAAAAAAAGAAAGAAAAAAAGAAAAAATAATAAAAACGGAGCTGAAAGAAAGAAAAAATAAAAGAAAGAAAGACACAAAGAAAAATGTTAAATACAGGACAGACCGAAAGAAAGAAAGAAAGAAAGAAAGAAAGAAAGAAAGAAAGAACAATAAAAAAAACGAGACCAAAATTAAAGAAAAAAGGTAGAAAGAAAGAAAGGAAGAACAATGTTAAAAAACTAGAAAGAAAGAAAAAAGAAAGAAATAATATTAGAAACGGAACAAAAAATAAATAAATTAATTAATAATGATACTGACGGAAGAAATAAGTACAAAATAATGTACAAGAAAGAAACTCACAAATAAATGAAAGAAAATAAATGAATGAAAAAAGAAACAAATAAAAGAAGATAGAATCGGTAGTTTTGTACGGAAAAAAAATGAACAGAGATCAAAATGGTAAAGACGACGTGAAGCGAAAGAAATCAAAATGGATTTTCTTAGTCGAGAGGGGCCTGAAGAAGTAACGAAGGTCTTAACGATTCGTAAATGCCAGACAGGAAATGGCCGAAGGGGAAAACCGTTTCTTCTATTTGGTAAAAGTGACAATATTTTCTCTAGCTTGTCTTAAGTGCCACCATCTTTCCCATTTCGAGTGTCGTTCAAAAGGCATTTCAACGTTTCTACTTTAAACACCGGCGCGCGAGGTCATCGCACCGAGACAGATTCCACGCTCACATCAGGACGCCAGCACACGAGTGTCACACTGCCAGGTTAACATCCACATGGAAGCGCACACGTACCCATCTAAGAACAAATCTTTAGGATTACACTTGCACAACCACACACACACACACACACACACACACACACACAAGTTGCTCGGGTGTAATGAAAGCTTTAAAACTAATCCATGGTCCTGGAGCTCAGACTCTTTGGACGTTGGCACGACAGACTAAAAAGCAATAGTTGTTTCCAGTGAAAGCGAAACCATAGAGTGAATGAAAAATGAATGGATGTAAGTCAAATTTTGATTTCCTGGTATCGATATCAAATTTTCTGCACTATTGTAAGAAATGCAACCTTGAAACTTCTGAATATCGTTTCTTATGTCTTCGTCTATGAGTGTATCAAATTTGATTAAAATTGGACCACTCCTTCTATAACCCGATTGACGATCGCAAAAGCGTTGTAATATAACAATCTGGCCCCACCCGAGGAAGGCTGATGCAAGCGAGGGTGTTTCCGGTCGCTGAAAGGAACGGATGTTTGTTTGACCTTATTTCCGGCAGTAGCGGAAATGGCTACAGAGGCAAACAGAACATGTGTCTCTGAGAATTACGTAGGCGTGCGTGGGCGAGGCAAAACCGGAAGAAAAAGTCCCGGTTCTGGAAGATTATATAAAGACCTCGTCACACGGATTCGCCAGTAAGAGTAGAGTAGCAGTAGAGAGGAGCGACAGAGATCGGCCGGTGAAGAGAGACACAACAGATACGACGACACTCCCGTCAACCCATTAGAGGCGCGCTCTCTCAATTCTCTGTCCCCTATGCTACACGGTTCATCGTCATTAATAAAAATATAACTTATATTTTTATATATATGCGTGTTTGTCTATATATAACAGCGTGAACCCAGGGTTAAAAAAACTCACAACTATATATATATATATATATATATATATAGACATATATATATGTAGACATATATATATATGTAGACATATATATATATATATATATATATATATGTCTACTTCACTTGACTCTATCAGAAAGAAGATAAAATCATAAAATGATCTCAGAAGTTTTTATACTCTTCCGGAGGGTGTCTGCACCAGGAAAGACCTGCCCATGGCACCTAAAGGGGATAGGGTTAGCGTTAATTTTTGAATAATGAGTCACCCCTACATGAGACTCCAAAAAAGATTATTCATTTGTGTCCTCAACTCTATGTACAGATGTGCGGAAGATGTAATGGGTGGCGTCACAGAAGGTGCAAATCGTAAAATTAAGTCCAAAATCTTGTCGACTTTGTAACATTCAAATATGCTTGGGCAAGTTATGACTCTATCTCCCTTCGCATCATCAGCTATAGATTAAATAGCAGAACAGACTGAATTCTATAGTTTTGGATGCTGACTAAATGAAGATATCAATTCTCCAAAAGCCTGGATCACTTCTGGGCTCATAAAAAAATTCGGCAGTTAAAAAGTATGTGAGTTAAACGTTCTTCTATAGGCAAAGAAAAAGTTTCTAATCATTCTAAGCATGTTGTTTTATTTGAAAAAAACAACCCAGGCTTTTTGGCATATCTCTATGTAAAGATGAATTTCACAATATTTGATATTATCATCAAGTCTCCTGAAGAGTGAGTGTAATCTCCTTGAAAGATGAAATACCGACAAGATAGGTGAACATTTAATTTTGATTTTACTACAATGCTCTCTCTTTTGATATTGGGCACTTTAATTACAAAAACTGCTTGCCTGAGAAGGCGTTATCTTTCAGAAATAAAAATGGGCCAAATCACTGGATTACTTCAAGCAACGCTTTTATCTACATGGTCCAGTGGATAAAGGCATTAGTTGAAATAATCCAGTAAACAAAGCCGGAGAGTACAATGATCGAAACGTCGTGAATTTGACATTAAAAATGAAGACAACAGTCTGAATAATATATTATATTTAAAATACCAGTAATACATTTATATATATATATATATATATAAGGTAATCTGTGAGTGTGTATGTGACTGTTCCCTATGCATGCTTACATTTTTAAGCTACGCCATTCAAACTTTCTAGGGACACAGGGAAGCCAGGTCGACACATACTTTTTGAGTTTAAGGTCAGCAATTTTCCCTTTCGCACTTTTTGGCCAATGGAGCCGATTGTTTACATATAAGATCTAAGATGATTGCTAGATTACGTCACAGAAATGAAATCACAAGTGTCAAACGCGACTAAAAAAAATGATCCTTCATATTTAATTTTTATTCTGACGTTTTAAAAATTCATTTGGTCAACAAAAAAATGTGAATATTTTTCCCCGTAATTTTGAAACAAAAGAAATATTTAAAAACAAAAAGAGTTTTTTCAAACAAAAACAAAATATGTAAAAAAAAGTGCCGATGTTTAATTTAATTATTTAAGTCTTTTTTTTTTTTTTGAGATTTAATATTTCATACTTCAGAAAATAAATTAAAAATAAAAGCTTTTTTTCGCTAAATATTTCATGCAGGGAATCAACTGTCTGTAATTCGTGTGGCATTAATATAACTTTCTCTTCTAAAATTAAATGTCTACATTTTTAAATATTTTTCGAAAATTTCTGAAACTCATTTAGTCAACAAAAAATGTAAATATTTTACCTCGTGATTTTGAAACAATTTAATTATTTAAGACTTTTTTTCAAATTTAATATTTCATACTTCAGAAAATAAAATTAAAAAAAATAAAGCTTTATTTTCGCTAAATATTTCATTCAGGAAATCAAGTGCCTGTAATTCGTGTGGCATTAATGTAACTTTTTCCTCTAAAATTAGATGTCTACATTTTTCAATATTCTTCGAAAATTTTTCAAATTCATTTAATCAATAAGATGTGTAAATATTTTCCTCCGTAATTTTGAAACAAAAACAAACGCAACGTTGTTTACAATGTCACACAAAACATCAACTCACGTTTACTCAAAACAAAAGAAAATAGATTTTTTAATGGAATTTTTAAAAAAAATTTAAACCTCAATTTTTTATATAATTATTTTTTATATAACTGAATTTTAAAGTGAGGCGGCGACTACAAGCGCTCGGAAATCGCAACACGCTGCATTAATCATCTAATTAAAAAATGTTCTGAGTTGCACGGGCAACGCCGGGCTATCATGCTAGTATAAAATATATAAAAAACATTACCAGTATTACATCTGGTCGGGTGCCCCTTCTATTCTCCTCTGGGTTCTTGACAAATTACAGCGAAGAATCTGTCATGTAATTGATACCGACTTGGCTGACCGCCTGCAGTATCTCTCTCACCGGCGTGACGTGGCTTCCCTGTGCCTCTTCTATAAATACTATCATGGCTTCTGCTCTGACGAACTAAAATCACTGGTGCACCCTAGATGTGAATTTGCACGAGATAATAGATTGGCAACTAGGTCCCACCCTTTTACAGTGAAGCCGATGAAATGTAACGGCAATTTCTACTCCAACAGCTTCTTTCCTCGCACTTCCCGCCTGTGGAATTCCCTACCGCATGCTTGCTTCCCCGACGGCTACAACCTCCAGGAGTTTAAATGTAAGGTCAGTAGACACCTCCTAACACACTAACTTACTCCCACTCCCTCTCCAACTCTCTCCTAAGTCGTCTATCACCCATCCTAAGTCGTCTATCACCCTCCTTCTGACATTTCCTATACCCAATCACTCTATGTAACCCCCTGCGCTTGGGGTGACACGATTAAAAAAATAAAAAATAAAAAATAAAAATAATTGCCAACAATACATTTTATCTGTAGTTGAAGATATACAATTGCGTTCAAAATATTTATCTTTCGTCATCAAATAACACACAGGAATTGATATGCTGCTAAACAAAACAATGCTACTAAAATTCTGTAGATCCTTGCGTCTTAGTGATTTCATTGTCTTGCTAGAAGTGAAATTATTTTTGAAAAATATACCCATTCTCTTTTTAGTAGTTATTGCTCGCCCGCTTTCAACTTACTCTAAATCTGCACAACACGGCTCGGAGTTTGAACTCAAAATTACTATGCCACAAAACTCACGAACCAACGTATTAATCATCCATCAGCTGTTGTCAGACTGAAATCAGCATCCTGTTACATTACGTACAAAAAACGAAAAAAAAGACAATTGAAAACTGTTACAACCAGTGTAACCTTGCAATCGTCTGAAGTTATTTTCGCAGCGAGGAAATAAAAAAAATATGCTGGGTTCTTTATTCATGGACGAGTGTACCCCTGCCGTCAAAAATATGCTGGGTTCTTTATTCATGGACGAGTGTACCCCTGCCGTCAAAAATATGCTGGGTTCTTTATTCATGGACGAGTGTACCCCTGCCGTCAAAAATTACGGCAAAATATTTGAGAGGATTAGGTGTTTCTTCACAGGTTATCCGCCTCTGAGCATAAGAGGAAGGAATATATATATATATATATATATATATATATATATATATATATATATATATATGTTGTGGAGTAGTTTTCGCACTGAAGGTTATAATAGTGATATGTCGGTTACTAATCGACTTAACGTACCCAAACTGTTAGGAACTTGGTAAAATTCCACTGAAATCTGACTCCTTAGTATTCGGCTAACTGCCGACTAATAACAACTGCCTAGTAGACATACTGAACTCCAATAGAACTCTAAAGAGCTCCCATGAACTTTCCGTTAACTCTTATGAATATAGAAGGGAGAATCCATTAACTGAGGAATAGGTGTGTTTCCCCATAACAATATATATATAAAACAAATACAAAACGGGCTTTAGTATGAGAGAATATATATATATATATATATATATATATATATATATATATATATTGTTTTTCTTTAATCCGAAGTGTAAGTGTAGGAAGGTAAATTCCAAGAACCTGATCCTAATTAATATTTTAAAAATTTTAACATTAAAAAGTGATGCAGGTGGAGAGCTCAATGCATTGAGAATACAGAGCCAATATAAATTAGAGAAAATTCTCAAAATTCAAAGCTGTCGTATGCACATTTCGACACGGGATCTCTAACAGAGATTCCACGTCACGTCAGCGAAATATCTCTACCACTTGATATTTGATACACCGTCTATCTCTTGTCTCTACACCATGTAACCTCGCCACTACCAGCCATGTCTTGTTCTACTTCGCTTTAAAAAATCCCACTTCTCTGACCTTAAGGGAACTCTCAATTCTTGACCGTTGTTAACCTGGCCCCTTCCCCCTTTACCCCAGGGCCTTCGCCATTTGGAACAAAACAATGTCGCTGACGTGACGTGGAATCTCTGTTAGAGATCCCATGTCGAAATGTGCATCCGACACCTTTGAATTTTGAAAATTTTCTCTAATTTATATATATATATATTCAGACAGATATATATATTCTTCACTACGACGACATAAGTATTGCAAAAATATATATAAAAAAAAAAAACAGAGTGGCAACCACACGAATGAATAAAAATGACTAAAGCCGAGCCGCCAACTCAGGACTGATAATATTGCTGCTTCTTCTTTGGATCTTATCAACGAACACAATGTAAATGACAGAGGCATCGGACCATATGTGGCTTCAGTATTCTAAGCATAGACGAATGGTAGACATATAGATATGTATGATAACTTTCGGAGAGAGAAATGAGCTAGCACGACACAGAGAACCGAGGAGCTCAAGGTAACTAGGGGGGCACCGGATCATATGTGGCTGCAATATTCTAAGCATGGACGCATGGTAGACATATAGATATGTATAATAAATTCCGGAGAGAAAAATTATATAGCACGGTACAGTGAACCGACTTTCACAGAGGCTGACTTAGGAATGGATTCAATATAATTATTTACAGTTCATGTCAACATTTCTTATGTATTATAACACTGTGACGACCACTATGTCTCTCACTTCTACATATGTGACCGAGAGTTTGTCAACCCCTAAAAGTTGATTTCTTTTTCACTCTTATAGAATAGGGCCTGAGAATATTGACTCTCAAACGGAATTCCATACCTTCATTCGGTGAGATTTTATTTATTTATTCATATAATTAAACTTTATAAATTCAATTTTCCTTAGCGGGTGGTTCCTTTAAGGCGTTCCTATATCAATTTCACTTTTGATTGTCATAAAAACTCCATCCGCGTAAGGCCAAAGTAAAATCATGTCCAGCCCACTTGGGTATGGAGGAGCTTTAAGTTAATAAGATGGTGACCATTTGTCTCGCACCTTTTTATTTTCTCATATATCGTTTTACTAGTCGGAAGTGATTTGTAAAAAGCAAGTGATTTTCACTTCTTGATTTATATAGATAAATAACTTGCCTCTCTTCCGACACTATTGATAAAATATCTTGTGTGTCAAATTCTTCAAACCTTCTTTTTTCGTTATATGACCTAGAAATATCAAGAGTATCTTTGTAATTCGAAGTATACATGTTTCTTAGTTCACAAGTCTTTAAAACTTCTTCATTGTCTACATACCCCGTCTATGACATTCTCGGCATTCTTCTGTAGAATTACATCTCTCTTGGTTCAAATCTCTTCTCCATCTGAATGAATTTCTGACACTTCTTTTGTTCATTATTAAAATCGGGTATCGTTTGTCGATTCTTTAAAAAGTCCTGTAATAATTATTCCTTTTATGTGCCGTTTCCCTACAGAAGGTTTGGATGATGGCTATTCACATCTTCCAGACTCTAAGAAACTTACTATGCTTTTAGTTGGTTGATTTGTTGGTTGGTTTTTATAGCATATCAATCACTGTGGGTCATTTAATACCAAATTTAGTTTATATATAGAACTTGTAAATGTCTATAAGCTACATCTTGCTCACTGCCAAATACGATCATGTTAAAAACACCGGTCAATGAAATTAAGCAACGTTGAGTGTGATCAGTACCTACATGGGTGAAAGCTTTGGAAATACCAGGTGCTGTAAGCTTGGATGTGCTGGTGGTGTAATGAGTAACGACTCGGAATTGGAAATTGGAGAACCGAGTTCTAATTCCAGTTTATTCGTTATATTCACTTACTCGCAAATACCATTGAGAAAGATATGAACCCACCTCTCTCCTCCACATACGGGTTAAATAGTAGGACTTTACTTTTTATCAAAATATAAGGACTTTTATCATTAATTTCTTTAAAACATTTTTACAATCCCAACCTGTTTTGGCTTTAAATAACCTGCAAAGGGTTGATAAACCGTAAAAAAACAAGTCAGTCAATCTATTCAACTCTTTGTCTAGGCGTTCTTGCAGTTTTTTGTAGTTTTCTATCATCATATGATAGAATATTTGTTTGATATGATCATCTCTGTCAAGAGGCTATATAACAATAGTGTGATGTAAGATTAAATTTACTCAGGGTGGTTTGCAAAACTGTCAACGACATATTAACTGCTATCTTTATCTTTTTGTTTTCTTTCCGTGTGTGATCTTCCTCATTTTTTATCCTATCTTTGTCATATCTATTACTTTCTCTTTATTCTTCGTGTCACAAGCATTTGATAGTGATTTCCATTTTGAGAGTTCCCACAACGAGCGTTGCTTTACCTTTATAATGTATATTTAATAAACCAAGTATAATAAAATTTATGACCGCCTACGTAAAAGAAAGCATACGATAAATCATCGGTTGAATGTCGGAGAACAATTCAATAGAAGAAAAAAAAACACTGTTTAAACATCCAATAACAATGCTAAAAACAACAGACAATACCAAAATATTAAAGTTAATCGTAGCGAAGTCTCGCGAGAATTGTCAGCGAGAACGAGAACAAATCGAAAATAACAAAGGACATAGCGTAAATAGCAAAACAAACAAAGGAATGAATTACTAAAAGCAAAAACTTACTTGAAAAAAAAAAAAAATACCGTCGGACAACAGAAATTAAATTTTAAATAAAATAAAAATAAGAAAAAAAAATGTAAAAGAAGAGGAAAGAGCCTGAAAGAGTACAGATTAATTAGAAAGAAAACAAAGCGAGAGGTGGGAAAAGAAAAATGGATGAAGTAAAAAGAATAGAAAAGAAGGAAAACAGAAATAAAAAAGAGGAGAGAGGTCAAACGAAAGGCAGATTAAGAAAAGCAGAAGCCAAAAAAAAAAAAAAAAAATGGAAGAAAGAAAGCTAGAAGAAAAAAAGAGAAGAAAATATCTGAAAAAGAAGAGAGTGGTCAACTGAAAAAAAAGAAGGGATAAAGTGGAAAACTAAGAAAGCTGGAATGGAGAAGAAAGAGCGATGGCTAAAAGAAAGAAAGAAAGAAAGAAAGAAAGAAAGAAAGAAAGAAAGAAAGAAAGAAAGAAAGAGCGATGGATAAAAGAAAGAAAGAAAGAAAGAGCGATGGATAAAAGAAAGAAAGAAAGAACGAGCGATGGATAAAAGAAAGAAAGAAAGAAAGAAAGAAAGAAAGAAAGAAAGAGCGATGGATAAAAGAAAGAAAGAAAGAAAGAAAGAGCGATGGATAAAAGAAAGAAAGAAAGAAAGAAAGAAAGAAAGAGCGATGGATAAAAGAAAGAAAGAGCGATGGATAAAAGAAAGAATGAAAGAAAGAAAGAAAGAAAGAAAGAAAGAAAGAAAGACAGACAAAAGAAAGAAAGAAAGAAAGAAAGAGCGAGAGAAAGAAAGAAAGAAAGAAAGAAAGATAGATGGATAAAGAAAGAAAGAAAGAAACGAGCGAGACAGAAAGAAAGAAAGAAAGACAGACAAAAGAAAGAAAGAAAGAAAGAAAGAAAGAAAGAAAGAAAGAAAGAAAGAGAGCGAGAAAGAAAGAAAGAAAGAATGAGTGATGGAGGAAAGAAAGCAAGAAAGAAAGAAAGAAAGAAAGAAAGGATGGATAAAAGAAAGAAAGAAAGAAAGAAAGAAAGAAAGACATAAAAGAAAGAAAGAAAGAAAGAAAGAATGAATGATAGATAAAAGAAAGAAAAGAAAGAAGAGATAAATAGAAAACACAGTAAGACAGACAAAAGAAAGCAAGAAAGCAAGAAAGCAATCTTGCTGATAGAAATAAATAAAGCAAGAAAGCGAGAGTAAAAGAAAGGGAGAGACAAAAGAAGATGTATGTTCGGGAAGGAACAGAGCGAGAGTGAGTGAGTGAAAGCAAGCAGGGCGGGAAGGCAAAAGAATTAAGACACCGAGAAAAAGAAAGACAGAAGGAAATAAAGAAAAAACAAAAACAGAAATGGAATGAATGGAATGAACGAAGAGAAAAAGACAAGAGAGAAAAAGAGAGAGAAAAAAAGAAAACGGTTTTAAGATTTAAGAAGAATGAAAACAAAAAAAATGGAAAATATGATATAAAATATAAAATAAATGCAAAATGAAGTTAGAATACAATTAGAGAAAAAAGAGCATAAAAAGCGAGAAAACAGAAAAAAATTAAAAAGAAATTATTGAAAAAATGAACAAAAATGACTTCGTTAATAGACACTAAGTACTAAAGAAATTTAAGCAATAATAATAATAAACTCTTTGTTCGTAAGCTTGTTCACACCTTGTTAAAATCTCGTGTCTTATTGTCCCACATGACTTGACCAAAGCGACCGGTCGTGCAGACGATGGCAACGACAACCAATTGTCACTTTAATGTAAGCTTACAAAATGAAAACAAATCAATTTATTTTCTCAATTACCTCGGGACTAAATAAGACGCAGGCAACCTTTTATCTTGACAGCGGACATTTACATACAAATTATTAATAGTGTTGGACAAGGATTCACCTCCCATTTCAGAACCCTCCATGACTTCCTTTCTTTTGTTGCTCTACGTAATTTCTAAATCATTCCCAACACGTTTTCTTTATATTCTTTTAATCATTTCGCCTCAAGCAAGGCAATAAAGCCACTAAGACGTAAAAGCTCACCGAGAGTGAAAGAGTCTAAGAAAAAAAATCTATTGAGGAGAAGAAGGACGATAACAGACCAGGACTCAAGGAGAGAGATGATGACGATTGATGTTGTAAATATTTTACTTATTTATTTATTTATTTATTTGAAGATTGTAGTACACAGGTAAACAAGAAACCGGAAGAGGGTACCAGTGCGAGAGAAAAACTGTCAGCATAGATCTTATGGTTATGTCTAGCAACTATTTCAACAGTTAAATGAGACCTAATTTCCCCTCTAGTACTGCGTTTAAATTCGTGATGTTGGAGTAGCAAAGAGTAAGGCTCATCAGAAAAATTACCATGAAAATATTTATTGGAAAAGTACACGGGGACTATGTTATGGTCGTGGGAAAATAAGTGAAACCGAGATGCCGGGTCAGGGCCGATAGAAGTGGATATTGACTTTGAATTTTGTCCAGAATATTTATATTGATTAATCGATTCGGTTTCTACAGTTTATCAACCAACTGCAGATTATTTAAAGCCAGATGATATTTTTAGATTGGATAATAATAATTTAGTGATACTTGTCTTACTAATTAACCCATAGCTGGAGGGTTTTTTTTTAATCATATCACCCCAAGCAAGGCGATAACGCCACTGATGCGCAGGGGGCTACGTAAGGGTAAAAAGAATGGAAAAGAGAAAGTCGGAAACCGCATCCTAAACAGGAAACAAGGGATGAGCCTCTTCACCTGTTCAATAGATGTGGGTGGAGTGTGAACCGGGCGATAGTTTAATCTATCTACTCCAAAAGTATTTGTGCATAAGCGAATACAGTTCCTTTATCCGAAATTCTTAGGATCGAAAATGCTTTCGTTTTCAGTTTTTTTTTGTTTTTTTTTTCAGGTTTTAAAATTCATGCTACTCTATTTGTATATCAGTTAAGTGTTATACGTAATAAACGCTTGGGCGCTCATGTCTTGAAAGAAACATCACTGACTGGCAGAAAATTTTCCCTCAGTAGGTTGCCATTATTTTCTACGGTAGATTGGTTGCCAACCAAGGCTACAAAACCCAGTCTGTCCTATTATTTGCTCCATAGTTGGAGAAAAGAGACGGATTAATATCTTTCCCCAAGGGTATTTGAGCGTATATGATTGCAACAAATTCAACTGGAATTCGAGCTCGGCTCTTCGATTTTTCGTTCCGGGTCGGGATCCACTGCACTACAACACACATCCCACTTATATATATATATATATATATATATATATATATATATATATATATATATATGTGTGTGTGTGTGTGTGTGTGTGTGTGTGTGTGTATGTGTGTGTGTGTGTGTGTGTGTGTGTTGTAATCAATAATTCTTGATTATTTCTGTCATATAATCATGTTATTTCTATAATATAATAAATATAATTCTCAGTAAAAACATTTATGTCATTTTAATCAATAAATCTTATTATTCCTATTATATAATCATTTTATTTCTATAATATAATATAATCATTATTTACTATAATATAATAATATGATATTATTTTCTATAATAAGAAAGAGATCTTTTTTTATACTTTGATGTTTGATCTTTTAATCTGGGGAGTTTGTTTATGTTTGGCACAAGGTAAAGTTAACAAACATGATACATGCTCTCTACAATAACAATAACTGTCACTGTTACATTAGCAGCAGGCATATCTAATTTTTTTATAATCGTTTCGCCCCAAGCCCACTTTAGACCCTTCCCCCCGTCTTTTGAGCAGGAATAGAGGTTTATCCCATTTTTGTGTTTAGTATGTGTTTCTGGTAACATTCTCCTAACGTCTACTCGTTCCTAGAGACCTCTTGCATCTTAATGACATCATCGCCTTTCCTGAGGTGGAATGATTAAAAGAACAAAAAAGAAAGAAACATGACTTAAAGGAAGAAATAGAGAATGTTGTGAAGAGTCATGAACAACCACGTCTTAGGGGACACGATGCATGAAATAAAATATAATAATTCTAACATCAAAGTAGGTTTATTGATCTCTCAATGCTAATTATAGTTCACAGGGAGTGCCCTAAAAATGTGACCTTTTACGTTATTTCGTTAAATTAATAAATATAAATTAATCACTCTTATTAAGCATGTCATTAAATAAAAAAACGTTGGATTGGTGATCTCCCAAAAGTGACTGCAGTTCCCAGTGAGCGCTCTATAAATGTACCTTTTTTTTTGTTGTTTCAGATCGTGTCGCCCCAAACCCGTGTTCGTGTGATAATATTGGAAGGCATGTCCGTTCAATACTATCTTCATTGTGCGATCTGAGAGAAATGACTGGATTAGGTCAAACAATTGTCCAGTTATACCGTAGCCCAGCAGCTTGCATAGGAGGCAAGCATGCCAGACTCTGTCAAGCGCTTTGGAGATATCTAGGGCAACAATTCGGGCTTCGCCGTTCTTGTCAGGAGCCTGGTGTATATACTCAGTGATGGCCGTGAGCATATCAGCAGTAGACCTGGTAAAGCGGAAATCATACTGTTTGTCAGAGAAGGGTCCGTGGGCAATGAGATGTTGTACCACCTCGGCATTGATGATGGCTTCGAACACTTTGCCAAAGATCGGTAGGAGGCTGATAGGGCGATAATTAGCGAGGTCAGAGGGTTCTCCGGTATTTTTATATAAAGGGACCACAGAGAGAGATTTCCAGCAAGTAGGAAAGCAAGAATCAGAGAGGCAGTAGCTATAGAGTTTAGAGAGAACAGAGGAGAGTCCAGGAGCACATTTCTTTAAGACAATGATTGGTTTTGCCTCACCATCGCTCGCTTTAAGGGGGTCAAGCTTTGAAATTATTTAGGAGACCACCGAGGGAGTTATGTGTATGTCAGTCAGTCAGTTGGGCTTCAGTTTGTGGTGGGAAGTCGAGTACAGATACTCCAGACGAGTCCAGTGACGAGCGAAGCATTCAGCCTTGTCTGTTGAAGAAGCGAGGACCTCAAATTCGTTGATTAGAGGGGATTGTGGGCTTGCTGATGTTTAGCACGCTTTTACAGAGCCTCTAGTAGCCTTTGGAGCCGAACTTACGGGATGCTATGCGCTGCTTCATTCTGGCTGCAGACATCATCTTAGCTCCTTTAAGTATCTTCTTGCACTTATTGCGAGCTGAGGCAAAAAGGCTCCTGTTATGGTCCGACGCGTGATTCCGGTAAAGCCGGAAGAAGTGATTTCGGTGGTCGATGGCAGCCAAGCAGGCAGGGGAGAACCAGGGGAGTGAGTGGGATTTAAGTCCTAACTTCCTGGCAGGGATGAAAGCCAGCCTTAACCCAAAAGGAGACTTCAGCCGCACAATCTCCAACGGGAGAGCTAAATACTTTGTTCCAAGGGACGTCACACAGGAAATCGCGGAACGAGCCCCAATCAGCTCTTTGGTAGCAGTAAGATATTCTGCTGGTCTGAACAGCTATATATTGGAGCCAGAGCTAATGATCAGATTCCGGTCTCAGGTAAAACCATGGATTTCAAATTTGATTCTCTACCCATCTTTAGGATGTAGGAGATCATGGCTCTCTACATCTTTCTACCGTTTGTAGCTCTAAGTAGCATTCTTTCCAAATACTGTCTCTCTGAATTCTTAATCTGTCATTCATACACACATGATTGTCCTTTTGCTTTCACTATATCGCCTGAGTTTCGAATTCTCAAAGTCTTCCTTCCTAAGTCTCTCCTTCTAAGTCTCTCTTTCTCTCTCTAACTCTTTCTTTCTAAGTCTCTCTCTCTCTCTGTCTCTCTCTCTAAGTCACTCTCTCTCTCTCTCTAGGTCCCTCTCTAAGTCTTTTTAAATCTCTCTCTAATCTCTCTCTAGGTCTCTCTCTCTAATTCTCTATCTCTCTAACTCTCTTTCTAAGTCTCTTCTAAGTCTCTCATTCTCTCTAAGTCTCTCTCTCTCTCTAACTATCTCTCTAAATATCTCTCTGTCTTTTTAAATCTTTCTCTCTAATCTCTAATCTGTCTCTAGATCTCTCTCGCAGTCTCTCTAACTCTCTTTCTAAGTCTCTCTCCCTAAGTCTCTCTCTCTCTCTCTCTCTCTCTCTCTAAATATCTCTATCCGTCTCTTGAAATCTTTCTCCCTCTAATCTCTCTCTATGTCTCTCTCTATATATAAGTCTCTCTCTCTTTCTCTCTCTCATTCTAAATATGTTTGTTTTGTTTCTATTTCTTTTCAAAATTTCCTCTTTGTCAGTAGAACCACATCTCTGTTGCCCCAGTTGCCCAGTTTTTTTCCTGCCATCTTGGATGAGTGATATCTCGAATCAATTCATTACTCTTCTCTCTGTTTCTAGGGAAATATTCCAGTTTCTTAATACTCTGCTTAACTTTTGGAAGGCATCTTTTACAACTCTGAACCGCTTTCCAGTTAGTTAAAGTAAAGTTTCTCCCAAGATTGCAAGCTTATACCTACTTTAATCAATTTGTCTTTGTGTTCTGCTAAGCTACGCATCATAAATACAGACGAATAAAAAAAAGAAATGAACGAAAGACGATGCGAAACGAACGGAGAGAAAGATAAAGCGATAACGAGGCGGTAAACTTTTAATTACACCGAAAGCAGTCGCTTACGTTGTTAATATCGTACGAATACGCAAGACGGCCTAAGGCGAGGCGGCTCTGGAGAGAGTCAGCCCATTAATAGCACAACAACAGTTCCCGTGGTGCCCCCTAGCAGAGAAAAAGATCGGGGAGTAGGAGAGAGAGAGAGTGGGGGAGAGAGGAGGGCTGATCGAAAAATCTCCAAAGCTGATGGTATCAATTACTGATCGCTTCAGTCCATCTTCTATGTGTTTGTTGATGCCATCCGCTAGCGTTGCCGGGGAAGTCACTTACTTCTCTTAAACACGAAGCTGATTTCCATGAGTTGCAAAGCAACAACACATCAACAAGTTCAATCATGATAATCACGTCAGATACGAGGAAGGATGCTTGTGATTTTCTTTGTCAAGACATCGACGTTATCGGTAAATGCTTTCATAGCTACGTTGCCGTCATTTTCGTCATTATCATTATTTTTGTTCTGTCACAGAAGTTGTTTTGCCACACTGAATGGAATTCTGGTTCTTTTTTTTTTTTTAATCATGTCACCCCGAGCAAGGTGGTAACGGCACTGATGTGCAGGGGGCCACGTAAGAGTGAGAAGATTGGAAGAGAGAAAACCGGATACCACATCCTAAACAGGGAACAAGGGATGAGCCTCTTCACCTGTTCAATAGACGTGGGTGGAGTGTGAACCGGGCGATAGTTTAGTCTATCTACTCCAACTGAAAAAAGAAAAAAAGAGTGAGAAGATTGGAAGAGAGAAAACCGGATACCACATCCTAAACAGGGAACAAGGGATGAGCCTCTTCACCTGTTCAATAGACGTGGGTGGAGTGTGAACCGGGCGATAGTTTAGTCTATCTACTCCAACTGAAAAAAGAAATAAAGAGTGAGAAGATTGGAAGAGAGAAAACCGGATACCACATCCTAAACAGGGAACAAGGGATGAGCCTCTTCACCTGTTCAATAGACGTGGGTGGAGTGTGAACCGGGCGATAGTTTAGTCTATCTACTCCAACTGAAAAAAGAAAAAAAGAGTGAGAAGATTGGAAGAGAGAAAACCGGATACCACATCCTAAACAGGGAACAAGGGATGAGCCTCTTCACCTGTTCAATAGACGTGGGTGGAGTGTGAACCGGGCGATAGTTTAGTCTATCTACTCCAACTGAAAAAAGAAAAAAAGAGTGAGAAGATTGGAAGAGAGAAAACCGGATACCACATCCTAAACAGGGAACAAGGGATGAGCCTCTTCACCTGTTCAATAGACGTGGGTGGAGTGTGAACCGGGCGATAGTTTAGTCTATCTACTCCAACTGAAAAAAAGGAAAAAAGAGTGAGAAGATTGGAAGAGAGAAAACCGGATACCACATCCTAAACAGGGAACAAGGGATGAGCCTCTTCACCTGTTCAATAGACGTGGGTGGAGTGTGAACCGGGCGATAGTTTAGTCTATCTACTCCAACTGAAAAAAGAAAAAAAGAGTGAGAAGATTGGAAGAGAGAAAACCGGATACCACATCCTAAACAGGGAACAAGGGATGAGCCTCTTCACCTGTTCAATAGACGTGGGTGGAGTGTGAACCGGGCGATAGTTTAGTCTATCTACTCCAACTGAAAAAAGAAATAAAGAGTGAGAAGATTGGAAGAGAGAAAACCGGATACCACATCCTAAACAGGGAACAAGGGATGAGCCTCTTCACCTGTTCAATAGATGTGGGTGGAGTGTGAACCGGGCGATAGTTTAGTCTATCTACTCCAACTGAAAAAAGAAAAAAAGAGTGAGAAGATTGGAAGAGAGAAAACCGGATACCACATCCTAAACAGGGAACAAGGGATGAGCCTCTTCACCTGTTCAATAGACGTGGGTGGAGTGTGAACCGGGCGATAGTTTAGTCTATCTACTCCAACTGAAAAAAGAAAAAAAGAGTGAGAAGATTGGAAGAGAGAAAACCGGATACCACATCCTAAACAGGGAACAAGGGATGAGCCTCTTCACCTGTTCAATAGACGTGGGTGGAGTGTGAACCGGGCGATAGTTTAGTCTATCTACTCCAACTGAAAAAAGGAAAAAAGAGTGAGAAGATTGGAAGAGAGAAAACCGGATACCACATCCTAAACAGGGAACAAGGGATGAGCCTCTTCACCTGTTCAATAGACGTGGGTGGAGTGTGAACCGGGCGATAGTTTAGTCTATCTACTACAATTGAAAAAAAAAGAAAAAGAAATAACAAATTTCACAGAAGTTGTTTTGCCAAACTGAATGGAATTCTGGTTATGCTAATAACAAATTTAGTCGCTGCCAATGCAGTTTCATTTTTAGTTTTTGCTTTTTTTTTTTTTTTAATCGTTTCACCCCGAGCAAGGCATTCCACTGCCACTGTAGCGCAGGGGGTTATACAGGGTCGGGGGAGTGATGGGAAAGGATGGTTAGATATAGGAAATGTTAGAAGGAGGGTGATAGACGGGTACGGGTACCGAGAATGAGAGTTGGTTAGATGGTGAGAGTGCTTGAGAGAATAGCGGCGGACCTCAAATGGAATGACTCTATCGAATACATTACTAAGTCCACTGCTATGAAGGTCGGTTCTCTGTGCAGGGCCCGGAAATTTTTCCCGTTTGAATCTATCCTGTACATCTATAAATCTACAATCCGCCCGTGGATTGAATACTACTGCCACAACTGGTCGGGTGCCCCTGCTACTCTCCTCGGGCTTCTTGACAAAATACAACGGAGAATCTGTAATATGATCGATCCTGTCTTGGCGGACCGGCTGCATTCACTCTCTCACCGACGTGACGTGGCTTCCCTGTGCCTATTCTGCAAGTACTTTCACGGCTTCTGCTCCGATGAACTTAAGTCATTGGTAACGCCTAGTTACGAATTTACACAAGATACTAGATTGGCAACTAGGTTCCACCCTTTTACAGTGAAACCGATAAAATGTAACTGCAATTTGTACTCCAACAACTTCTTTTCTCGCACTTCCCGCCTGTGGAATTCCCTTCCACATGCCTGCTTCCCCGACGGCTACAATCTCCAGGAGTTTAAGTGTAAGGTCAATAGACACCTCCTAACACGCTAACTTGCGACTTGATATACAAAGTCTACGGTTCTCTTAATCAATAATTAAACGTTGATATCTCATCAAAATCGAAACTTTAGATTCGTCGAAGGTGAGTGCGTGTATATGTATAGGGTGCGATGAATAAATTGTCGTAAAATTACGTAAAAAAAAAAAATATGAAAATGATACTGATATCTCATCTTAACAAATATATTTAACAAAGTTACACGAAAATATATTCTGACCCAGGGGAGCATTACCTTTTCAAAGCACTTGATGTAGGCCCCCGTGTTGAGGCCCCGTGGGAAGATGAATTGGAGCATAACATCGACATTGCTAGTGCTCATTTGTAATCCCCAACTGTTTCCGAATCTTCTGCAAAGTCCTCAGATTAATAGACAAACACTCTGAAATGTTTGTATTGGAGCTTCAGGCGCGAATGGCAAATAGATTCAGCATGCCGTTTTTCAAAATTATGGTGAAGTGAATTGTGTCATGGGGCTCTTTTTTTCCTACAAAATGTACCCAGCTGACTATAGGCACTGTAAAGTTGATAGGACCAACAGCAAACAACTGGTTATTATTGAGAAGAGTCACTAGGTTAAGACGTAAATGCTTTAAAACTTGTCATGTTTGTTTGTTGTTCTCTTATAAGTGTGGATCAATTAGTAATGATTTAACGATGGGAAGATGAAAGGTTCATAGGCTAAAAGAGTGATGCTAGAACTGTGAAATCTTGCATTCATTAATTTCAGATCTTCTTATTAATAACTTTTAAGATATGATGTGCTGAAAAGTTAATAGCCTGACTGTGAAAGAGTGATAATATTAGGCTGTCCCAAAAGTTCATAAACACTTGCAAAAAAATATTGCTCAAAATAAAGACCATCATTTTCCAAGACGTTCTGCCATCGATCTGCAAGCTTTCGGATCTGGTCAAAGTACCATTCAGCCGGCTTCGAATCAAAAGATTCTTAATACGCTTCCTCGACTTCATCAAACGAGTCGAATCGGCGGCCCTTCAGAAAGTGTTGCATTGAGCGGAAAATGCCGTAATCTGATGGAGTACAATCAGGACTGTAGGCTGGATGTGACAGAACCTCAACGCCGTCAAGCTCTTCAAACATGTCTTTGGTCTTCCTGTCGGTGTGTGGCTTGGCATTGTCCTGCTGCATCAAAGCGCGCTTTCGGTTGATCAGAGCCGGGTACTTTTGCTTGAACTTTTCGGAGACCAGCTCAAGTTGCTGACAGTAAAGATCGGAACTTTTTTTTTTTTTTAATCATTTCACCCCGAGCAATGATGTGCAGGGGGTTACATAAATGTAAAAAGATTAATTAGAAAAGAGTGAGGAGTACAAGCTAGTTAGAAAGGAACAATAGAAAGCTGAGAAAGAAGGTGCGATGACAGATACATAGGAGGAGAGAAAGGGAAGGTTATACAGGGGAGGGGAGAGAGCTAGAGGCCAGTGGTTAGTAGATGAGTATTAACTTTGCATTTAAATTTCTGGAGGTTGTATCCCTCAGGAAAGCAAGAATACGGGAGTGAGTTCCACAGGCGGGAAGTGCGAGAGAGGAAGCTGCAGGAGTAGAATTGTCGTCTGCATTTGGCTAACCTGACTGTGAATGGGTCTGGTTGCACGGGTAAACACCTGTTGAGGAGGCATCAGTGACTTAAGCTCATCCGAGCAGAAACCATGAAAATATTTATAGAAGAGACAGAGGGAGGCCACATTTCGACGATGGGAAAGTGGCTGCAGTCGAGTCGCCAGATCAGTACCTATCACATTACAGACTCTCCTTTGGAGCTTGTCAAGAACACTGAGGAGAACGGCAGGGGCACCTGACCATAAATGGCAGCAGTACTCCATGCACGGACGGATGGTTGACTTGTATATATGCAGGATGGATTCAGGTGGAAAAAACATCCTGATCGACATAGTGACCCAACCTTCTTAGCAGTAGATTTTGCTATGGATTCAATATAGTGGTTCCATTTGAGGTCTGAGGACAGGGTAAGTCCGAGGAGGCGTAGTGTATTACTCTCCGGGAGAATCACCTGGTCCATGCTTATGGGAGGCAGAAGAGGTTGCCTGTAATGGTTGACAGACAAGAGCTTGGTCTTAGAGGAATTGTTGACAAGCCACTTCTTGCCCCAGCACGACCATTCAGAACCAACTCAAAATGTACGATTCCTTCAAAGTTCCATCAAACGCACAACATGACTCTTTTGCCGAATCGATCCTGTCTTCAGTTTTTCGCAAGTGTTTACGAACTTTTGGGACAACCTAATAGAATCGTGAAATTTTATCTGCGTTAATTTCAACTTTAATTATTAATAACCACATTGATGATATCAGCTAAACTGACATCTGACGGTTTAAAGAAGATTTAAGAAATAACTAGTCGCGACTTCGCTTGAAAATAGGTAAAATTTGGCATCGTGGTGGTATCAAGTAGCTTTGGAGATTTGAAAGAGAAATCACTCGACCGGCGGTCGAGAGGGAGGGAAAATTAACTCGACCCCAAATAATTTTACTCGACCGCTCAATTTTCTTAACAGTCGCCTTACGTAATTATTACGTGAATCGCTGACGGTAAACAAAAAATGAAATTTTAATTAAAATTTCGAACGTGTTAGAAAGGATTTAATTTTTTTTTAAATAATAACAAAATTTGTTTTTTCCCTTAATAACAGCATAAACATTTTGATGATAAAACTTTGTTTTATTAGGTTTAAGCCATTTTAACATCATGATATTCTGTTTTTCTGTGTGCGTGTGTGTGTGTGTGAAGGTACCTAAATTTGTAGTTTCTTTCTTCTGTCTCGCTACAACCTCCATCTCATAGATGATAAAAAATAACAAATCTGATTTTCTCAACGATCAGGCGCCATGCATAAGACAAAACTGTTCAATAATGTCAGTGTAGGTCATTCTCGGTAACTTGTGAATCTTCAATGGCATACTTTTGGGTTGTAAAAGGAATCTGATTTCCTATTTCTATATTTGAAGGGACACGTTTCGGCCGAGTAAAACAATAAACTTTAATCGCCCAATTCACTTTTTAACCGACTGAGTCGATCGGGCGAGTGAAATCTCAAAAGCTGGTATCAAGTCCCTGCAAAAAAAAAAAAAAAAAAAAAGGTTTTAACTTCCGAAAACATTCATGTTTAAATGGTTGCTATATTAGGGAATGGCACCCCAGCTTTAACACCAGTGCGAAAGGAGGCAGGTGAATTTAAGAGTGGAAGGGTCATTTTTGAAGGTGACCCAACGTCTTGGACGTCCTGCGACTGCCGCTAACGAGGAAATAATTGACGGTATTCACCACATAAAGATGGATGAAAAGCGATTGACTATAAATTCAATAGCTTTTATTTATTTCTGAGATGAGCAATTTTCAATAATCTTCGAATTATTTCGAACTTTAGTTCTCATCTTAGTTATAATAGACACAACATTTCGACCAAGTACCCGTTGGTCATCATCAGATGTTCATAGAGTGGGTGACGTGGATTATTTTGTTGATTATTGCGAAATATCCTGTGAAATTAATTATTACTATTTCATGTTTGATTTGTTTCGTTACTACCAAGTCCAAGGATCGAATTCATAATCACTAGATGATGCTAACACATGTCTAATCAATTACTATATCCACTGTGCCACCGTCCCGAAGGAATTTAGCGGGCTATTTTTGGAGCTTTTATATTCGGTGATAGACGGATTTTGACCACTGGATTATGTTAGTGGGTTCGTACCACTTGTCATAATTTGTAATAGCCAATCCTATTAGCGTATCCAGTTAAGAATATTCTGCATAAGGAACTTGGAACGACTAAGGTTTCTTCTAGTTGGGTGTCACGTCTTCTGACACATGATCAAAAGTTTACAAGGCTGAACACAACACGGGTAAATCTTACATTGCTTGAGCAAATTAGTTTTCTTTAATGTTTCCTAACCAATGATTAGTGTTGGGGTGTAGTGAATATCGACTCGGTATGAGAAATCGGAGAACCGAGTTCGAATTCCAGTTGAATTCATTGCATTTACTTACGCGCAAATACTTTCATGAAAGGTTCCATTCCTTTTCTCTTCAGCTATGGGTTGAATAGCAGAACAGATTGGGTTCTATAGTCTTGGTTGGCAACCAGTCTACCGCAGAAAGTAGTTGCAACCTACTGTGGAATAATCTTCTTTGCAGCCAAGCATGTATCACGGACGGCATTCAACTTATTGAATCCAGGATGAGTGTTGGAGTCATCACTTCGTGTCAGAGACAAATAGACAACCCTTGCAGTGGAAAAACTCCTCTTCACCTGGTTCAAAGAAGACCAAGATCGTTTGATCTGCAGGAAATATGATGGCCTCAGTTTTTATCATGTAAAAAGATCGCTCAATCGATAGTAAGTACTAAGCCAAATGCCCACAAAACTATAGAATGTCACCTGGTTTTATCAGGACAATGCTTCAGGTTCTTGATTTCAATGGTTACTGTGCTTGACTGTGGCTTTGAACTGTTGAATTATCCTCCCTGTTTTCCTGATTTGGCCTCATCTGACCATCATCTGTTCCCAAACATGAAAAATCACATCGCAGTGGTAATAGGGTTCTATCTGATGATAATTTTGGGCACCAAAAGAATGAAAGCTTCTTCACTAAGGGAATTTAAGCATTGAAGCACCGATAGAGAAAGTCTGTGGACAATGGAAATTTTTGGGTGCTTTCCGGGACAGCAGCCAATTTTTGGCGACCTGAGCGTTCAGCATCGCCTGTGTCTGTACGACCCCGTTTAAAGTCAGCATACTTAACCGTTGTTTCCGACAGAGCAGAGTCCGAATAACACTTATCACGCCACTGCTTTACTTGAACAGCATTTTCCCATCAGAAAGCAATGTTTTATCAACACACGTGATTCGGATTTTTCCAGTGATTGAAAATTTGCAACAGTAGTTTCAGTTAAGTAAGTGTAATTTGTAAATTAATAATCCGATTGGACCCAATTTTTATTAAATACCATTTAAAGGTTAGTAGTTCATAAAATTCATATAGTGTTTATGACGAATATATATATATATATATATATATATATATATATATGTCAGTAAGGGTTACTAATGGAAGTACAATCCACAGTTAGATATTTACTTTTAAAAAGTCCTCAATACAAAAGTAGAGCATAAATATATGGTAATTAAAATAATAAAAATAATATTAATACTTATAATTATTATTATCATAATTACCATATATATATATAAATTATAGGGTTGTTATCCGTGAATTTCCTCATGTCTTGAAATTCAGAATTGATGTGCTCTTCGAATTGTTGCCACCTAGTGGTAGAGGAACTAGTTTCCCCTGCTCTTTAACCCATTGCTGTAGGAGAAGAAATGGGTTTATATTTTTTCCAAGGACACTTGTGTAAAAGTGAACACAACAGACTTGGCCTGTATTTGAAGCTGATTACACTTTTCGCACCGATAGTCGTTACATTACACTAACATGGTCTTATTTTCAGAAAAACTTCATTAAATGCAAGTAATTCTTTGTGCTATCACTGAAACCCTATAACGATAAAAACCATATTTTAGAATTAATTACTGAAAACCTTTAATGTCGGCCAATGAAAAATAACAGAACGAAATTTTTGGTACGTGTGTGAATTACTTTGCATTTGCAAACTGTTTATTTTCCATTGCATACGTTTGCTTATCTAATTCTATAACCAATATTCTTTTCATTTTTTTATTTTTTAATTAATGAGATTCTTGCGAAATGTTACACGTCAACCTCGCCACTCCACCATTTCGTTCAAATCTGCTCCGATTAGTATCAGCAAAATCAATATTTGCAAAGCAAACAGACTGGAATTCAAACATGTCAAGTCTGCCACCTGGCGGCTAGTTTGCGTTTTAAGGAATGACGTCATATAAGCAAGCCAGCAATTTCTGATAGGTGACAGACCTGGCTAAGCCAAACATTAGAAAGTTAATAATGAATAAATCCAGAAATACAGGCTGCAGAAAATATTTCTTTAATTACAAATCTGACATTTTTTTTCTATTTCCCCAGAGGCAAAACATGGCGTCGAATTTACTGGGGAAGTAATTTTAAATGGAGCAACGTAGCGGAAGCTAATAAAGAGAAATAAACAGAAAGGTAATTAAAATTCTTCATGTTACGAAGAATAAGAACCCAGGCCGTCAGTGGATACTAATTAAAACGACGGCATTTTAATTTCCCGCGAGAGGACGTAAGAGTCAACCAAAACGATTTTTGGCTTGATCGACGCTTGAAAGGAAAATATTGAAAACTTTGTAAAAAGTCATAATACGATGGTTAAGACTCGATTTTGAACAAATTCAAAGTTCATAACCATGCGTTAGTTACCTTATTCTGTTCTTCCATTTGCCATGTCCCTTCAGAACGTAGATGATCATAGCCTTCCACATCTTCCTATCCCTTTTAGCTCTTAACACCATTTCATTTGTTACCCCTCCCAAACTCTTCTGCACCATCCATTTATTCAGGCCCATCGTGTGTGTAATGCGTTGAATTCCTCTGTCTCTCTTTCTCTCCGTCTCTCATGTGAGCATCAGATTTGCCAAACCCTCCTTCCTCATTATTTATCTCAGACATTTCAGCTCTCTTTACCTGATGTTAAGTATCATTTTCTTTTTCGTTTCAGTTCACTCCAAAATATCGTCGTTGTTCGGTATCCTCAGTATGTTTCTGTAGAACATTTCTGCAGCTTCAAACTTTTTTGTCTTTGATAATATTGTCCAGCATTCTCTGGCATACTGAAGGACGGACATCGCATAACAATCCAGCAATCTCTTCTTTGTTTTTAGCGAAATATTCCTGTCTTACAATACTGTAGAACAAAATTTGGGCTGGATCCAAGCCTTTCCTTCGTCTTTGATAAATACCAGGTGCTGTAAGCGTATAGTGACGGATGTGCATTGTAGGGCAGTGGATAATATCTCGGAAAGAGAAATCGGTGAGCCGAGTTCGAATTCCAGTTGAATACCCTGCATTCACTTAAGCACCGGTACCCTTGGGAAAGGTATTAATCTGTCCCTTCCCTCCAGTTATGGGTTAAATAACAAGGTAGGAATTGGGGACCCTGCCCTTAAAAACAAATACCAATGAACCTTGATACTCGAAAAGAAAAATGTATTACTAGACACAAAACTTATATAAAAACAACAATAAATTGTTGAAAGAAAGAAAAAGGTATTACCAGCAATAAATAAATAAAATTTAGATGGCAATAAATGACCCGCCGAGGTTGATTTACCATAAAAAAAAAACATCCAACCAAAAAATCATCTTTGATAAGATTGTCCAGCATTCGCTGTCATATTGAAGAACATACACTGTATAACAATCCAATACTCTCGGATTTCCAAAAATGGAGAATCTCTTTGGAGTGTTTACAAAAATACAAGAAATGTTTATAGTGTTAAAATTTTGCAAAATATAGTCGTAGGGCTGCAAAATAACAGTAACAGGCAATCTCTATAACAATGCTGTGCTATGCTCACTATCATACATCACGCACACGCACACACACTCTATATATATATATATATATATATATATATATATATATATATATATTAATGCAGGTTTCATTGAATAATATAGACAAGTTTTGTCTATTAATTTTGTGTAGGATCCGTTCATACCGTCTGATATACTTGATGGTGATGTCGTTAAAAGACAACAAAAATCACAGTATTTGTTGAATTTTTTATCGGGTCTAAGCTTTCGGCTCACATAACCCATTATCAAAGAGTAAATATTAACACACAGTAAACATAGAACAATGTGTCAAGATTTTCTTTCGCTATTTCATATATATATATATATATATATATATGTTTGAGCCTAGTAGTAGAGAGGGGAAAATTTGATAAACAGAAGCTATTTACGGCTTTACGCTATGTTTCCTGGTTACAGTATAGAACGCCCATTCAAAGCGGTTATCAGATAGAACACTCTCGATACAAGCGCTGTTTACATTTTGATAAATACAGTACACGCTATGAAATTGGTCTTTCTCTGATGGCCTGGTGGGTGAATATCCGACTGCTGTCCAATCAATCGCACTGAAGAGCTGTGATACAGAGAAACAGACCTGTCTGTGGATTGTTAACATATATATATATATATATTCGAGTGTAATATTCGAGCCTCATTCGAGTAATATTCGGACAGATTACTTCGGTAACTACGGCGATCGAAACCCCTCCACTATGTGTTGCAAGTTCTGTCTTGTCTGTCATCGTAACTATTCTATTGTTCTGTTTATATCCGTTTAGCACCGGATATTATACTGAATAATGTAGCTGCACATTATCGTATTGAATCCACCTTGGCGATACAACAAATATATATATATATACATATATATATATATATATATATATATATATATATATATATATATCATTCATGAAAACTTACCTTAGTTAGTCAGGTGGAGATGACAGGAAACAGCAAAGAAGACAGAGCGGCGTCGGCCTTCTCCCACAATAGAGCTACAACGGCGCTACACTGCGTGTTACGCGTCACCCCCCCCCCCCGAGTCAGCAGATTATTTGGAAGCGGTAAAAGAATCAAGTTGGCAAATAGGAATCCCGATTACTTAAAAATATGGTTACTAATAAAACACCCCATGTTACTAAGGCAAGGTTAAATACAAGAGCATGGAACGAGGCTTTTTAGTTCATGTTCGGTTTTTAGATATAGCAATGTTTTGCCGTTAAATATGCTGATTTTCTAAGCGCCGCTTAGCATGGTGTACCCAATGAGGATCGAACGCACTACTCAGTTGTAACAGGTTTTAGCGAGACAAGCTTGCTAAACATTACACCATATCGGGTTCCCATTTTGTTGTTAATTATGATTTTCGAAAGATATAAGAAATGTGTTGTGAAAAAACAAGATTGAGCTGGGGGGAGAGTAGATAGGGAAGATGATACAGTGCTGATTGCTGACACGGAAAGGAGACTACATGACCTCCTACAGAAGGTAGCTGAAGAGAGTGACAAAAAAACAACAAATAAACTACAAGAAAACTGAATGCATGGTCATCAGCAAAAAGAGCAGCCCAAAATGCCAAAAAAGTTGGGGGATACTAGAATCAAGCAAGTACAAAAAATTAATTTTTTTTTTTAACCATGTCACCCCAAGCAAGGCATTCCACT